>CM052799.1:41604769-41618429 GCA_028533885.1 Nasua narica
CGGACTGGATCCCCCACCAGTTCCACAGCTCCTTTCCGGGAGAGTGGGTCCAAGCGCCGGTGCCCGCGACCACCCCCTTCCACTAGTTACTCCTCCGAACTTTTTGCCCTTTTTAAGTGTTTTTAACTGGTTCTACGTTTATGCTTGTCCTCCCACCACCGGGCACTTTCCTTTGGGGTATTACTGTCCTTGGTTAGCTTCTGGTGACTCCCTCCCCCTTTTATTTATCCTCCGATATCAGCTCGGGTGATCCCACTTTGCTTTTACCTCTCCCCTTCTGTCTTCTGCTCTCGGAGAGATCCCGGGGTTAGAAATCTTTCTCCTCAGGGTGATTTCATGGGTGTTCAGCGTGTTCTGGTAGATTTCCAGCTCACTTTTGGGGACCGGTTGCTGCAGGATCTCTTACTTCTCCGCCATCTTGCCCCCTCCCATTTTATTTATTTATTTGTCAGAGGGAGAGCACAATCAGTCAGAGCGGCAGGCAGAGCAGGCAGAGGGAGAAGCAAGCTCCTTGCTGAACAGGGAGCCTGATGCGGGACTCGATCCCAGAACCCTGAGACCAAAGGCAGACGCTTAACCGACTGAGCCACCTAGGCATCCCTTGTTGAATGTTTTAGATAAATTCTCTCACTGACGTCCAGAGATGTCTTCCCTGGGTCAGTGGGTGCAGCTGCCCTGCCTTTGCTTCCTGTCTTTCCTAAATTGGGGGTGAGTTTGTTGTTGGGCAACCCCAGTTCTCTCAATTTTTGAAAGAAGTTAGGAATCTGTCAAGTGTCCAGTTTTTCCTGTGTGGGAGAGAGCAATGTTCTTTCTGCTGACTGCATCACAAGAGGAAGCTGGAGCTGCCTGTGTCTTTAACTCCTTGTTATCTCTGCTGCCGTTCTGCACTAGTTTCCAGTTGGTTTTTGTTGCTCTGGTTTGTTTTGCTTTGTTTTCTTGAAATTTATTCCCTTTTGCTTTCCTTGTCCCTCTGTCAGTGGCTCATGTGCAGTGTGATCATAACCTTAGTCTCTTAACTGTAACCATGTTTCAGTCCTGGCCGAGTGTTGAACGAGACAAGGCATGGTGACTCTAGCCCTTTGCTCCTGGTCTTAGGTAAAGAGGTGGTATTGCTTTGAGTTACTCCTTCACATCCACCTGAGGCATAAGTATTCACATTTTTGGGTACTAGTGCTATGGATATGGCTAACCGCCTTCTCTCAAGCTCTTAGCACCTCCTGGAAATGGTGTCCCAAGAGATTGGGAGGAGAGACAACATTCTTTGGCATTTTCCATCTTGAGAGCTTTCTGCATTGTCTCTTTGTTCATGATCGTGAAAGAGGGAAGGAATAAAAAAGAACTGTAGGCAGGAATGTCTGCATGTGTGCTATGTTTTCTTTAGTAACTGGCAGGTGTTCCAGTCTACCATTCTGCCTGGAGCACTGGATGGTCCTTGAGAGAAAGCAGAGAAACAAACAGCTGCAGTGCTCTCCTGACATTCTGCATCCTTATTTTCCAGTGTTTATTTGGGGAGGGATATGGTCTAGGTGAGTGAGAGGTGGGAGACTTGGGTGAAGGCTGAAAGGTTGTTAAGTGGCTTCCCCTTTTTTTTCACTCTGAATGAGAGAAACACTGCATTTAACTTTCAGGGCCACCGTGGAGAAAGGTTCAGTAATATGATCAGGCTACTGACATGAATCCCTTCTCTCAAATGGTTGGACTGTGATAATTCCCAACAGGCTGAAGTAGAACAGAGTCTTATTTTTCTGATATTATACTCCGGTGCAGTTCTGTTAGCTGCCATCATATGTTAGGAGAAAAAAAAATGATATGTGTTCCTCCTTTCATTTCATTTCCAACAAGAGTCTACAAGAATTGTCAGGGTATAAAAGGCAACCCAGTCTAACACCAGATGTCTGTGTGCTAAAATGATGAAAACAACATCTTGAATAAACACCTAGCACAGAACCTGGGTATACAGTAGGTACTTAATACATGCTGAGGGAATGAATGAGGGAATGAATGAAGATTGGATTCCTGTTCTTCTGACATATATGGTCCCTTGGCAGCAGCAGTTGGGGAAGCAGGTACATTGAAGACTGTGCTGTGATAATGGTAAGTTGAGGATTTGTTGGTCTGAGACGCAGGAGCCTTTGAATAGGACTTGGATATTTTGGGAGGTTTCTAAAACCAGCCACATGGGAGTCATGACGAAGGAGCAGTGGAGGAAGAGGGGGCTAGTAAGTGATGAATAGCAGTGTGGACCCTGTGTTATAGCACATCTGACTTTAAGCTCCAGTCCGACCACCTTTTGATGTGTCCCAAGCCCACTGGAATAACAGACTGATCAAGCCAAGCCAGGCTCATCAGACTTAACTGCAATAGACAGAGCATCATGTCATAGGAATCTTCATAGCGTCTGCGAGGGGAGCGGTCAGAGCAAGACGTTCGAGGTATTTTAGCACTGGGGCTGGGTGATTTTAAGGTTATTCCTGCCATTGGGGGTGGGGAATAATTGGGAAGGAGCAGAGTTTGTATCATAGTGAAGTGAGAGCCTTGAAGAAAGTCTAACCAAACAAGCTAATAATCGTAAGCATGCTGGTTTGGTTGATTCATCACCTTATCTTCTAGAATGAGGCACATAACTCTGTTGTTTTTGTTTGCTTTCTGAATTGCTTAACCCAGGGACAGAAAAGTTTGTTGATTTCAGCACTCATTAGCTATATAACTTCTGACAAGTTTATTTTTTCAATTTGCTTTAAATTGAAGTTAATAGAATACATGAAGCCAGTAGAAGATTTAATGAGCTAAAACGTGTGAACCAGGTAGCACACAGAGCTTGATGGACAGGAAGCATTCGCTGTAGGATAGCAGAGCTGGAAGCGGTAGCAGCAGCAGCGCCAAATCACCTTCATCTTCATCAGGCTCTCCTGGGGATAAGGACGTAGTCTGGGAGGCTAGAAACCTGTGCTCACTTGTCCCTCTCACTTGCTGTGTGACCTCAGGGAGATGATTCACCCTCTCTGGAAATCAATTTCCTTCTCTGTAAAATGAAGACGTTTCACTTCCTTATTTTACAAAGGATCTCTGACGTTTTCCTCCAGGTCTATGAATGAATTTGGCCTGGAGCAACTTGTCCTGTAACCTTTTTGTGTATGAGCTTACCCTGCTGCTACTACTGGCCTCTCAGGGGATCTGGAAAGTTTAATTCATGATTGTGAAGCATTTGTATTCTCAGCTGCCTGAGGCCATTTCTGTACCGCTAAAGGGAATGAGAACATCAGTCTGGTTCACTGATGGTAATGGACATCCTGCATCATTTGACTCCTAGACCCTACATGACCCACTGGAATAAGTAGTTTTTCTCTTCTTCTTCTTCTTCTTCTTTCTTCTTTCTTCTTTCTTCTTTCTTCTTTCTTCTTTCTTCTTTCTTCTTCTTCTTTCTTCTTCTTTCTTCTTTCTTCTTCTTCTTCTTCTTTCTCCTTCTTCTCCTTCTTCTTCTCCTTCTTCTTCTTCTTCTTCTTCTTCTTCTTCTTCTTCTTCTTCTTCTTCTTCTAGAAATAGTAGGGGAGCTTGTTCACACTGTACAAGAAGGCAGCAGAGGATAACAGCTGGTGGTGTGACCCAGAGTAAAGATCACTAATTTGAAATCTGGGGACTGGACCTTATTCCCCCATCTGCCTTTCTCAGGCAAGTCACTAGTGCCTCCCTGAGCCTTGGCTTCCTCTCCAATACACAAAGGTAGATCATAGGGAGACTGTGATCCTGTTCACATCAGACAGTGAATGTTCAGGTTCTCTTTAAACTCAGATGCTCTACCAACACTACCTGATAGGACTGTTCAACATTCTGCAAATATTTCCTGAGCTTTAGGGACTGTTCTTGTGCCTGGGAATGTAGCAGTGAACGAGACAGACAAAATTCCTCACCACCAGGAATCTTGAACTCTGGTGGAAGGACTCCCATGAGAAGACACCACTCTACTCATGTAAGGCTTTGTTTTCAAAAATTAATTTGAAAGAAAGCAGAATGGGAGCTGATAGGTATTGAGCACCTATAATGTGCCTGGTCCAAGAAGATGTTTTCTCATTCAATCCTTGCAAAGACCCCGTGTGGAAGGTATTCTGGTTCCTCTTTGCTAAATGAGGAATTTGAGATCAGAAAAAGAGTATATATTAGGGATTCAGTCCCATGTTACTCCAATGATAAAGCTTTGGTTCTTTCTAAGACACTGATGACCATATGCATCCTCAACCCTCTGAATCTGTATGTTTGATTGTACTTTCCACTGTGTGGAGTTAATCTAAATCTTATAATAGTAAGGCATTAAAATTGTTTCATGTAACTTTATAATTTCTTCCAACTCTGCCTTATTTTATTCGCAGAGCTGTGTGCCTGCCTTGAAATGTCCATCATATGCATTGGAGCTAACAAAGGGTAAACAGGCCCCTCGAGGAAAGAATCCTCCTCCCCTTTATTGTAAATATCGCATATTAAGTTATGTTAGTTATTGTTGTTAGGGTTAATAATACCATTTTTACCAATCCTGAGTTAGGAAGCTACCAGGTTAGCAGAAGTTGGGACTTAAGTGAGAAATAGGCTTCAGGCCTTAGGTGTGAAAGGAGGTAGAGTCATTACCTGCATTTATGGCTTGGAGCTCAGCTGGTAGAGAGCTTAAAATGAGGGACCACATCCTTTGGATGACTCTTGGGAGGGCTCCCTGGCATTCGTGCCTGTGGAAAGGCAGCAGCATCACAATAAAGGTAGCTAAAATGGCTTTACTGCTGAGGCAGCAAGATTTCTGTTTTATAGCTAAGAAGACCGGAGTGCAGAGTTTTGCTCCTGTCGCATTGGGCCATGCCTGGCAGTGAGCTGGCACAGTGCCTGTCTGTGGGCAGAGCTAGTTCTGAGAAAATAAAACACCCTCACTTGGACTTTGCAGGTAGTGAGAGGGAGAACAAACAAAACACCAAGGAAAAATGACTTCTTGCAAAAGAGAACTGTTGTAAGAGATCATTTGTGTTTTTTTAATTTTTATTTTACCTTTTAAGTTTTTATTTTAATTCCAGCTAGTTAACGTACAATGTTATATTAGTTTCAAGTGTACAATATAGTGATTCAACACTTTCATGGAACACCCGGTGCTCATCATAACAAATGCACGCCTTAATCCCCATCACCTATTTTACCCATCCCCCCACCCACCTTCCCTCTGGTAACCATTGGTTTGTTCTCTATAGTCAAGAGTCTGTTTCTCTCTCTCTCTCTCTCTCATTTTTCCCCCTTGGCTCATTTTTTTTGTTTCTTAAGTGCACATATGAATGAAATCATATGGTATTTGTCTTTTTCTGACTGACTTATATCGCTTAGCATAATGCTCTAGCTCCATCCAGGCTGTTGCAAATGCCAAGATCTCAATCTTTTTTATGACTGAAAAATATTCCATTGCATATATAAACTATGTCTTCTTAATTCACTCATCAGTTGATGGACAATTGGGCTGCTGCTTCCATGTCTTGGCTATTTTAAATAAGACTGCTATAAACATAGAGTTGCATGTATCCCGTTGAATTAGTGTTTTTGTATTCTTTGGGTGAATACCCAGCAGTAGATTGCTGGATCCTGACTTTTTGAGGAAACTCTATACTGTTTTCCACAGTGGCTATGCCAGTTTGCATTCCCATCAATAGTATATGATTGTTTTTCTCCACATCCTCGCCAACACCTATTGTTTCTTGTGTTGTTGATTTTAGCCATTCTGACAGGTGTGGGGTGATATCTCTTTGTAGATATCTCTTTGTCATCAAAATCAAATCTTTTGTATTTCCCTGATGGTGAGTGATGATGATCATGTCTTAATATGCCTGTTGGCTATCTGTAGGTCTTTGGAGAAATGTCTGTTCAAGTCTTCTGCCCATTTTTAATTGGATTATTTCTTTTTTGAATGTTGAGTTTCATAAATTCTTTATGTATTTTGGATACTACCACCCTTCATTGGATATGTAATTTGCACATATCTTCGCCCATTCCATAGGTTGCCTTTTAGTTTTATTGATTATTTCCTTCACTGTGCAGAAGCTTTTTACTGTGATATAGTCCCAATAGTTTTTTTTTGCTTTTGTTTCCCTTGCCTCAGGAGACATATGCAGAAAAAAATTGCTACATCCAATGTCAGGGAAGTTATTGCCTATGTTCTCCTGTAAGACGGATTCCTGTCTCACATTTATTTCTTTCATTCATTTTGAATTTATTTTTGTGTATGGTGTGAGAAAGTGGTTCAGTTTCATTCTTCCTCATGTTGCTGTCCAGTTTTCCCAGCATCATTGGTTGAAGAGACTGTTCTTTTCCCATTGGATATTCTTTCCTGTCAAAGGTGAATTAACCATATAATTGTGGGTTTATTGCTGGATTTTCTTTTTTGTTCTATTAATCTGTGTCTATTTTTGTGACAGAACCATACTGTTTTGATTACTACAGCTTTATAATATAATTTAAAGTCTGGAATTGTGATGAGCTTTGCCTCCAGCTTTGCTTTCCTTTTTCAAGATTGCTTTGGCTATTTGGGTCTTTTGTGGTTCCATATACATTGTAGGATTATTTGTTCTAGTTCTCTGAAACATGCTATTGGTATTTTGATAGGGATTGCATTAAATGTATAGATTGCTTTGGGTAGTATAGACATTTTAAAAATATTTGCTCTTCTAATCCATGAGCATGAAATGTCTTTCCATTTCTTTGTGTCATCTTCAATGTCTTTTATATTTTTCTGAGTACAGGTTTTTCACCTCTTTGGTTAAGTTTATTCCTAAGTCTCTTAAGGTTTTTGGTGTGATTATAAATGGGATTTTTCCTCAGTTTCTCTTTCTGCTGCTTCATTATTGGCATGTAGAATCACAACAGATTTCTGTACATCGATTTTGGATCCTATGACTTTACTGAATTTGTTGATCAGTTCTAGCAGTTTTTTGGTGGAGTCTTTGGTGTGTTTTCTATATATAGTATCATATCCATATTCACAAATAATGGAAGTTTTACTTATTCTTTACCCATTTGGATGCCTTTTATTTTTGTTGTTGTTGTTGTCTGATTGCTATGGCTAGGACTTCCAGTACTTTGTTGACTAGAAGTGGTGACAGTGGTCATCCTTGTCTTGTTCCTGATCTTAGAAGAAAAGCTCTCAGTTTTTTCCCTTTAACGATCCTGTTAGTAGGGCTCCTGGGTGGCATAGTTTGGTAAGTGTCCAAATCTTGGTGTTGGCTCAGGCATGATCTCAGGATTGTGAGATTGAGCCTTGTGTTGGGCTCTACTCTCAGGGCAGAGTCTGCTTCAGACTTTCTCTCTCTCCCTCTGTCCCTCCCTGTTGTGTGCTCTCTCTCTTTCTTTCAAATAAATTAAAAAAAAAATCCTTTTTTTAAAAAAGGATGATGTTAGCTTTGGGTTTTTTTAATAGATGGACTTTATTGTGTTGAGGTATGTTCCCTCTAAACCTAATTTGTTGAAGGTTTTTATCACAGATGAATGTTCTACTTTGTCATGTTTTTTCTGCATTTGTTGATATGACCACATGGTTCTTATCTTTTCTCTTAATGATGTGATGTATCATTTTGATTGATTTGTGAATACTGAATGGCCCTGGCAACCCAGGAATAAATTCCATTTGATTGTGGTGATTCTTTTTTTTTTTTTTTAATGTATTGTTGGATTTTGTTTGCTAGTATTTTCTTCAGAATTTTGCATCTATGTTCATCGGAGATACTGGACTCTAGTTCTCTTTTTTTGTGTTGTCTTTTTCTGGTTTTGGTATTGGGGTAATGCTGGCCTCAGAATGAATTTGGAAGTTTTCCTTTCTTTTCTATTTTTTCAAATAGTTTGAGAACAATAGGTATTAACTGTTAAAAGTTTGGTAGAATTTGCATATGAAACCATATGGTCCTTGACTTGAGTTTTTTGGGAGTTTTTTAATTACTGATTCAATTTCTTTGCTAGTTTTGAGTCTGTTCAAGTTTTCTGTTCCTTCCTGTTTTGGTTTTGGTAGTTTATATGTTTCTAGGAATTTATCCATTTTTTTTCTAGGTTGTCGAATTTGTTGGCATTTGTTTTTTCATAATCTCTTATAAGTATTTGTATTTTTGTGGTACTGGTTATTATTTCTCCTCTCTCATTTGTGATTTTATTTATTTGAGTCCTCTCACTTTTTTTCAAAATAAGTCTGGCTAGTCTTTATTAAATCTTTAAGAAAGATTAAAATCAATTTTAATGATTTTTTCAAAGAAAAAATTTGTTTTCTGGTTTTTTGTTTGTTCTTTCAGTTTATTATTTATTTCTTCTCTAATCTTTATTAGTTCCTTCCTTCTGGTTTTAGGTTTTTTGTTGTTGTTCTTTTTTTAGCTTCATTAGATGTAAGGTTAAGTTGTTTATTTGAGATTTTTGTTCTTGTGGTAGACTCATATTCCTATTAATTCTTAGAACTGCTTTTGCTACATCCCAAAGGTTTTGAACCATTGTGTTTTCACTTTATTTGTTTCCATGTACTTTTTATTTCTTCTTGGATTTCTTGGTTGAGTCATTCATCTTTTAGTAGCATGTTATTTAACCTCCATGTATTTATGCTCTTACCAGATTTTTTCTTGTGGTTGAATTCTAATTTCATAGCACTGTGCTCAGAAAAGATGTATGGTATGACTTTAATTTTCTTGAATTTGTTGAAACTTGTTTTGTAGTCTAATATGTGATCTCTTCAGGAGAATGTCTCATGAGAACTTGAAAAGAATGTGTATTCTGCTATTTTAGGTTGGAATGTCCTAAATATATCTGTTAAGTCCATCTAGTCCAGTGTGTCATTTAAAGACATTGTTTCCTTGTTGATTTTTTGCTTAGATGATCTGTTCACTGATATGAGTAGAGTGTTAAATTCCCTGCTATTACTGTATTATTATCATTTAGTCTTTTATGTTTATTATTAACTGTTTTATGTATTTGGGTGCTTCCATGTTGGGTACATAAATATTTGCAATTGTTGTATTTTCTTGTTGGATTGTCCCCCTTATTATTATATATTGCCCTTCTTTGTCTCTTGTTACAGTCTTTTTTTTTTTTTGAAGTCTAGTTTGTTCCATGTAAATACTGGCACTCCAGCTTTCTTTTGATGACACCCAGTTGCATGATAAATGTTTCTTCATCCCCTCACTTCCAATATGTAGTTGTATTTTTTTTTAAGATTTTATTTATTTATTTGACAGAGAGATCACAAGTAGGCAGAGAGGCAGGCAGAGAGAGAGGGGGAACCAGGCTCCCCACTGAGCAGAGAGCCCGATGTGGGGTTTGATCCCAGGACCCTGAGATCATGACCTGAGCTGAAGGCAGAGGCTTAACCCACTGAGCCACGCAGGTGCCCCTGTAGGTGTATTTAGATCTAACATGAGTCTCTTGTAGGCAGCATATAGATGGATCTTTTTTGTTTTTAGTCTATTTTATCACCTTATGGCTTTTGATTGGAGCATTTCATCCATTTATATTCAAAGTAATTATTGATAGATATGTATTTATTGCCATTTTATTGCTTGTTTTGTGGCTGTTACTGAAGATTTTCTCTGCTCCTTTCTAGTCTTTCTCTCTGGTGATTTCTGGTTTTCTTTAGTGATGCATCTGAATTTCTTTCTCTTTATTCTTTGAATATTTACTAGTGGTTTTTGATATGTGGTTACCATTAGGTTTGTATGTAATGTCTTCTGCATATAACAATCTATATTAAGTTGATGGTCACTAAGGTTTAAGCTGATTCTTTTCTCCTCTCCTCCTCAGATTTTAAGTATATGGTGTCATATTTTGTGACACTTTTATTTTGTGAGTTCCTTGGCTAATATTTCATAAAAATACTCATTTTTACTGCTTTTGTGTTTTCTACCTTCATACTGTCACATTCCTACCTTCATATATTTCTGCTCAGAGTTCCCTTAAAATTTCTTCCAGAGCTGGTTTAGTGGTCGTGAACGTCTTTCACTTTTTTTTTTTTTTTTAAAGATTTAGTCCATTTATTTGACAGACAAAGAGATAGTGAGATAGCACAAGCAGGGGGAGTGGCAGGCAAGCAGTCAGGCAGAGGGAGAGGGAGAAGCAGCCTCCCTGCCAAGCAAGGAGCCCCATGTGGTGCTTCATCCCAGGACCATCACTACCTGAGCTGAAGGCAGCTGCTTAACCATCTGTGCCACCCAGGTGCCCCTTGCTTTTGTTTGTTTAGGAAACTCTTTATCTCTCCTTCTATTCTGAATGATAGTCTTACTGGATAGAGTTTTTTTGGCTGCAGATTTTTTCTATTCAACACTGTGAATATATCATGCCTGCCCTTCTGGCTTGTTAAGTTTATGCTGAAAAATTCCCTGGTCGCCTTATGGGCATTTCCTTTTATGTAATTGTTTCATTTTTCCTTCTGCTTTAAAAGTTTTTTCTTTATCACTGTATTTTGCCATTTTAATTATAACATATCTTGGTGTGGATCTGCTTTTGTTGATTTTGTTGAGGATTCTCTGTGCTTTCTGGATCTATATATTTGTTTCCTTCTCCAGATTAGGCAAGTTTTCAGATATTCTTTCTTCAAATAAATATCCTGCCCCCTTTTTTCTCCTTTCTTTTGGACTCTTATAATGTGAATGTTATTACATTTGATGAAGTCACTGAGTTCCATAAGTCTTTTCTCATGTGGCATATTTGTTTTTTTCTCTTTTGTTCAGCTTGATTACTTTCTATTACCCTACTGTCTAGGTCTTTAATTCATTCCTCTGCTTTTTCCAGCCTGCTGTTTATTCCATCAAATGTGTTTCTCATTTTATTTATTGAGCCCTTTATCTCTGCTATGTTACTTCTTATCTCTCTGTTAAGGATCTCTTTGATGTCTTCCACTCTTTACTTAAGTTCAGTATCTTTATGATCATTACTTTAAATTCTCTATCAGGCCTGTTATTTGTCTCTCTTTCCCTTAGATCACTGGCTTTGGCCTTATCCTAGTCTTTCATTTGGGACAAATTCCTCTACTCATTTTGTCCAAGTCTCTCTGTCTGCTTCTGTATATTAGGAAACTTGGCCACTTCTCCTGATCTTGAGGATAATGACCTTATGAGGAAGGGCTCCTAGAACAGGAGGCATGGTGTTGGTAGGAGTTTGGTTGGGTTTCTTGGGGGAGAGGCTGACTGTGTTGGGACGGAAGCCAGTGTGACTGGGAAGGGTGATGCCATGAGAGCATGGGGGCAGGGGTGACGGGTGGGAGGCAGAAGGCTTGGTATAAGCAAGTTAGGTAGTGAGTGTTGGTGCTGCCAGCTGGTTCGGGCAGGTAACTTTGTGTTTATGCTGATGGGCAGAAGAGGAAAATGAGGCTAGCCAGTTCCTTTGTTCCAGGAGAGATCTCTCCCTGAATACTGCCTCTTAGGGGCACACTAGGGAAAAAGCAAATAACCTCTCCATTGTGTGCCCAGGTGCTCTACAGATCACTGTTTCCATGCTGTATGTCCTGGGATGTTTGCCCTTCCTTCTCTCTTAAGAGCAGCCCCAATGCCTCTTCGATTTCCTTGAGCCAAGCCCACTGACCTTTGAAACTCCAGGCTTTAGGCTGTGCTGGTTGCAGTAATTGATGAAATTTGTCCCCTCTGGCTTTCCAAGCCACCTGCTATGGGGTTTTGTCTTCCCTGAGTGGGCTTCCCTGTGTACTAGTCTGTCTCTTTCCTTTCTCTGTGACCTTGGCTCCCTCCCCACCATGGATCACTGACTGTGATTCATTTTTCTCCCAAACCACATCTCTGTGCTTCTTACCTTCTTTGACGTGACCTCTTCTCTACCTTTAGCTGTGGATTTTTTTCCTGCCAGTCTTAAGGCCAATTTCCTGGGTATTTTGGATGATTTGATAGTTACTTAGCTGTGTTCATTGGACAGGATGAGCCTCGGGTCCTCCTGCTCTGCTGCCATCTTCCCCAGAAGAGACAGATGATTTGAACAGGCAGATGATGGAACAGTTAGGTAGATTCCACTATAGCAAACTCACATATATATACTCATACACATTCATTGTCATGGCTTTCAAACTAAAATACTAATTAAAAGAGAGAATGGGTGCTATAGAGATTTAAATTAGTGCCCTTGATGATTAAGTGAAAGAAATATCACAAAACATAGATTAAAATTACAAACACATGGAAATAATGAGAGAAAAAAGATATTTGGAAGTCATTTCCAAGAGATCTAACGAGTAAATAATCATTCTTTCGGAGGAAGAAGAAAGAAAGGATAGGGGAGGGAGACTAAATAAATAATAGAAGAAATTTTCCTTGAGCTAATGAAAGATTTGAATTGGAGGTTGGAAAGACTCCTGAAATTCTAGGCAACGGTAATAAGAGACCCATACCTAGTAAAATTCTTCAGCTTTGACCATAAAGAAGAAAAAAAACCCCTTGGAATCTTCTAGACGGAGCAAGTTAAATTTATTTATTTATTTATTTATTTATTTATTTATTTATTTAAAGATTTTCTTTCTTTCTTTTTTTTTTTTTACACAAAGAGAGTACAATCAGGGAGAGCAGCAGGGAGAGAAGCGGGCACTTGCTGAGCAGGGAGCCCTATTTGGGGCTTGATCCCAGGACCCTAGGATCATGACCTGAGCCAAAGGGAGTTGCTTAACCCAGTGAACCACCGGGTGCCCACAGAGTTATGTTATTTTTAAAGGAGAGAACTTTTGACTGGTGTCTGAATTCTCCCTTGCTATATTTTTCCTGTCTGGTGAAAGATATATTTAAATAAGGAAGAATTTAGAGACTACTTCATGTAAGCAATATAAATAATATGCTCAAAACAGTATTGTAACAACAAAGGCATCACAGTACAGAAACTCTGAGATAGAGGAAAATTGAGGGAAAACAGAGGTGAAAAATAAACCTTGCAATATGTGTATAAAAATGTAAATCCATTTGGATAACAATAAATGACAAACAGGTGTAATATAGATGCTAAATGTGGAGTCTCAAAATTGTAATTGCTGGCTTAAACATAGTCTGGAAGTATAAGTACTAACTAAACTCCATAGAATCAGGTTGGTATAGTTTTGAGCCTAATTTAGCAGAGAAAATATTTGTCTGAAAAACAGAAACCTGTTTGATATCTTTTTCCAACTTGTCTTTTAGCCGACTGCTTCACTACACAATTTAATAGATCTTGTCTTAAAAGAGGAACGCACAAACAGGATTTGGTGGAGAAGCATGTCCAAAGTTCTCTCCCCCAAAATTTCTAGGCAAACAGGTTATATTTTCTAGATACTCACTATCTACCTAAAACTCTATTTTAATAAGTTTTCAAATATTGAATGTGCCTTCATGAATTTAAAACCTTTCACAGGGAAACTGAAACCCTCATCCATTTTTTAAAATAGTTTGGCCATTCCTCAAAATGATTGACCCTGCAATTCCATTCTTCAGTATATATCCAGAAGAAATGAAAATACATGTCCCTACATGGCTTGCATATGAATATTCATGGAATATTATTCATAATAACCCCAAAGTAGAATTGATTCAAATGTCTATCCGTTGATGAATAGGCAAATGAAATGGGTTATATCCATATAATAGAATATTATCTGGCAACAGAAAGAAATTAAGTACTGATGTTATATGGATAAATCCTGTAAAAACTGTGCTGAGTGAAA
>CM052799.1:41618529-41705886 GCA_028533885.1 Nasua narica
TCTCTTTCTTTCTTTCTTTCTTTCTTTCTTTCTTTCTTTCTTTCTTTCTTTCTTTCTTTCTTTCTTTCTTTCTTTCTTTCTTTCATCAAAATGAAAGGGTAATGAAGATTGAGTTTGAGGAGTTCTTTATAGATATTGGATATCAGCCCTTTGTCTGTAGTGTCATTTGTGAATATTTTCTCCCATTCTGTGGGTTGCCTCTTTGTTTTGTTGACTGCTTCCTTTGCTATGTGGAAGCTTTTTATCTTGATGAAGTCCCAGTAGTTCATTTTGCCTTTTGTTTCCCTTGCCTTTGGAAATATGTGTTCAAAGAAGTTGCTGTAGCCGATGTTGGAGAGGTTACTGCCTATGTTCTCCTCTGGGATTTGGATGGATTCCTGTCTTACATTGAGGTCTTTCATTCATTTTGAGCTTATCTTTGTATATGGTGCAAGAGAATGATAGAGTTTCATTCTTCTGTATATAGCTGTCCAATTTTCCCAGCACCATTTATTGAAGAGACTGTCTTTTTTCCACTAGATATTTTTTCCTGCTTTGTTGAAGATTATTTGACCATAGAGTTGAGGGTCCATATCTGGGCTCTCTACTCTGTTCCATTGCTCTGTGTATCTGTTTTTGTGCCAGTATCATGCTGTCTTGGTGATCACAGCTTTGTAGTAAAGCTTAAAATCAGGTAATGTGATGCCCCCGGCTTTGTTCTTCTTTTTCAATATTTCTTTGGCAGTTTGGGGTCTTTTCGGGTTCCATACTAATTTTAGGATTGTTCCAGCACTTTGAAAAATGCCGATGGTATTTTGATTGGGATGGCGTTGAAAGTATAGATTGCTCTGGGCAGCATAGACATTTTAACAATGTTATTCTTGCAACCTATGGGCATGGAATGTTTTTCCATCTTTTTGTGTCTTCTTCAATTTCTTTCATGAGTGTTCTGTCGTTCCTTGAGTATAGATCCTTTACCTCATTGGTTAGGTTTATTACAAGGTATCTTATGGTTTTTGGTGCTATTGGAAATGGAATTGATTCTCTCATTTCCTTTTCAACAGTTTCATTGTTAGGGTATAAGAAAACAACTGATTTCTGTGCATTCATTTTGTATCCTGCCACATTAATGAATTGCTGTATGAGTTCTAGTAATTTGGGGGTGGAGTCTTTTGGGTTTTCCACATAAAGTATCATGTCATCTGTGAAGAAAGAGAGTTTGACTTCTTCTTTGCCAATTTGAATACCTTTTATTTCTGTTTTTGTCTGATTGCTGTTGCCAGAACTTCTAGTACTATGTTGAACAACAGTGGCAGGAATGGGTATCCTTGTCATGTTCCTGATCTCAGTGGGAAGGCTCTCAGCTTTTCCCTGTTGAGAATGATATTTGCTGTGGGTTTTTCATAGACAGATTTTATGAAATTGAGGAATGTTCCCTCTTTCCCTATTCTCTGAAGAGTTTTAATCAGGAAAGGATGCTGTATTTTGTCAAACGCTTTTTCTGCATTAATTAAGAAGACCATGTAGTTCTTCTCTCTTCTGTAATTGATTTGTGCCTTCATATTAATTGATTTGCAAATATTGAACCACCCTTGCATCCCAGGAAAAAATTCCCATCTGGTCATGATGGATAATCTTTGTAATGTACTGTTGGATTCTATTAGCTAGGATCTTGTTGGGAATCTTGGCATTCATATTCATCAGGGATATTGGTCTGAAGTTCTCCTTTTTGTTGGGATCTTTCCTGGTTTGAGGATCAAGGTAATGCTGGCCTCACAGAAAGAGTCTGGAAGTTTTCCTTCTGTTTCTATTTTTTGAAATAGCTTCAAGAGAATCTTCGAATGTTTGGTAGAATTCCCCAGGGAATCCATAAGATCCTGAACTCTTGTTTTTTGGGAGGTTTTTGATCACTGCTTCAATCTTGTTACTTGTTATTGGTCTATTCAGGTTGTCAATTTCTTCCTGTTTCAGTCTTGGAAGTTTATAGGTTTCCAGGAATGCATCCATTTCTTCTAGGTTGCTTATTTTATTGCCATATAGCTGTTGATAATAATTTCTCATGATTGTTTCTATTTCCTTGGTGTTAGTCATGATCTTTCTCCTTTCACTCATAATTTTATTAATTTGGCTCCTTTCTCTTTTCTTTTGGATTAGTCTGACTAGTGGTTTATCGATGCGTTAATTCTTTCTTTCAAAGAACCAACTTCTAGTTTCATTGATGTATTCTACTGTATCTCTGGTTTCTAACTCAATGGTCTCTGCTCTAATCTTAATTTTCCTTCTTGTGCATGGTGTAGGCTTAATTGTTGATTATCCAGTTCTTTAAGGTGTAAAGAGAATTTATGTATTTGAGATTCTTCTATTTTTTTTGATTGAGGCTTGGATGGCTATGTGTTTCCCCCTTAGGACTACTTTTGCCATATCCCATAGGTTTTGGACCAATGTGTCTTCATTCTCATTTGTTTCCATGAATTGTTTAAGTTCTTTGATTTCTTGGTTGATCTAAACATTCTTGAGCAGGATGGTCTTTAGCTTCCAAGTGTTTGAATTTCTTCCAAATTTTTTCTTGTGATTGAGTTCCAGTTTCAGAGCATTGTGGTGTGAGAATTTGCAGGGAATCATCTCAGTCATTTGGTATTGGTTGAGACCTGATTTGTGACCCAGTGTGTTTTCTATTCTGGAGAAAGTTCCATTATGCTTGAGAATGAGTATTCTGTTGTTTTAGGGTGGAATTTTCTGTATCTATCTATGAGGTCCACCTGGTCCAATGTGTCATTCAAAGCTCTGTTTCTTTGTTGATTTTCTGCTTAGATGATCTCTCAGTTGCTGAGAGTGGCATGTTAAGATCTCCTACAATTTATATATTCTTAGTGATATGTCTATTTCAACTTATGCGGTTGGTGGCTCCCATGTTGGGGCATAGATATTTACAATTGTTAGATCTTCTTGTTGGATAGACCCTTTAAGAATGATGTAGTGTCCTTCTGTATCTCTGACTACAGTCTTTATTAAAATCTAATTTGATATGAGAATTGCTACCCCAGCCTTCATTTGAGGCCTGTTGGCATGAAAGATGGTTCTCCATCCCTTCACTTTCAGTCTGGATGCATCTTTAGGTTCAAAAACGAGTCTCTTGTAGATAGCATATGGATGGGTCCTGTCTTTTTATCGAGTCTGCAACCCTGTGCCATTTTATGGGAGCATTTAGGCTGTTTATGTTGAGAGTGATTATTGAAAGATATGTTTTTATTGTCATCATGTTGCCTGTGAGGTCCTTGCTTCCATAGATTGTCTGTGTAAATTTCTGTTCCATATCACTCTTGGGTTCTTTCTTCTTTTATAGAAACCCCCTTTATATTTCTTGTAGGCATGGCTAGGTGGTCACATATTCTTTTAATCTTAGCCAGTCTTGGAAGCTCTTTATCTCTTCATTCATTCTAAATGACAGCCTTGCTGGATAAAATGTTCTTGGCTGCATGTTCTTCTTAATGCCCTGAATATGTCTTGCCAGCCCTTTCTGGCTTGCCAGGTTTCTATGGACAGGTCTAACATTATTCTGATGTTCTTCCCTCTGTACATAAGGAATCTCCTCCCCCTACCTGCCCTTAAGATATTTTCTCAGGTTTTACGATTTGTGAGTTTCACAATCACATGCTGGTAGGTCTCCCTATCCTTGTTGATCTTTGGGAGTGTCCTCTCTGCCTCTAGGACATGAACACTTGTTCCATTCCCCAGATTAGGGAAATTCTCAGGTAGGATTTTGTCAACTATATCTTGTAGTCCTCTCTCTCTCTCTACCCTCTCTGGGATCCCAATAATTCTGACACTGGAACGTTTCATAGAGTCATTTATTTCTATAATTCTGTTTTCATGGATTCTAAGCTGTTTGTTCCAGGCCTGTCCTTACTTTCTGTCAGTTTGTCTTCTAGATCACTAATTTGATCTCTGCCTCATTTACCTTAGCTGTTAGAGTATCTGGATTAGATTGGATCTCATTGATAACATTTTTAAGTTCTGCCAGTTCAGGCCTCACTTCTGCCCTTAGACTGCTGACTTGAGCCCACCACAGGCCATCTCAGGTGCAGGCGGCGGCAGCCGTGTTTGTCCTGGGACTGTGGGCTTACGTCCACGCCTGTGGCCTCCAGGTCCAAGCAATTGTTCCTTAAGCCCCTTTGTTCTGTTTGAGTGATGTCATTGGTCCCTTCCTGTCTCGCAGCCACCGCAGCCACCAGGCTCCAAGCTATTGCTGGTCCCCACACACAGGGCACTTTCGCATTGAGGCATTACTTTCCAATGGCTCGCTTCTGGCGGCTCCCTCCCCCTCTTGTTTATCCTCTGATATCTGTCTTCGCACTCCCAACTTCTCTGTACCTCTCCGCTAATCATCCTCTGCCCCTGTAGGGATCCAGAAGGGTATAATCTTACATATCAGGCTGATTTCATGGGTGTTCAGAGTGCTCTGGTAGATCTCTAGCTCAATTCAGGGGACCAATTGAAATAGGGTTTCCTACTCCTCTGCCATCTTGCCCCTCTCTCCAGCTTTTCTTATAGATACATAGTTTCTGCCCAGGTGAATATGTCTCCTGGCCCCAGGGACAAGTATTCATCCATGGTGCCATATCCCACAAGGAACTTTTCACTTAGTTGCACTCTGGATCTGTTAGAGTGGGTTTTGCTACACCAAGTCTTGTAATTCCAACAAGCTTCTTGTGAATTTTCTTATTCTCCCTCTACCACCATGTGCCTGGAGAGAAATCTTGCGTATATTATTAGATGCATAATACATTTTTCTTCATTGAAAAGGTTTTTCTAATGAAGGATTTAGATGACTTGCAAGGAAATATGTTAATGTGGCTAGCTATGCATTAAAATGAGATACCACATGTTTTATTGACAAAAAATCAGTTTATCGGGGCACCTGGGTGGCTCAGTGGGTTAAAACCTCTGCCTTCAGCTCAGGCCATGATCTCAGGGTCCTGGGATTGAGCCCCACATCGGGCTCTCTGCTCTTTGGGGGCCTGCTTGGCCCTCTCTCTCTGCCTGCCTCTCTGCCTACTTGTGATCTCTCTCTCGCAAATAAATAAATCTTTTTAAAAAATTCAGTTTATCATGGGGATGAAGAGGGGTTGATGTTAAATTATTAAATTTATTTTAATAAAATTATTAAATTTTATAATTAAAATAAAATTATTAAAACTACCCATGTTAAATTATTCTTAAAATTAGCTTAAATATTTTCTAATTACATGCTTATTTTTATGATACACTTATCATACAGTACAAGAAACAATGGTATAAGACAAGACTTTTTTTTTTTTTTAAGATTTTATTTATTTATTTGACAGAGAGGAGAGAGATCACAAGCAGGCAGAGAGGGGGAAGCAGGCTCCCTTCTGAGCAGAGAACCTGTTGCGGTTAGGGAACCTAACCTGTCTCAGAGACAGGACTTTTGAAAATGTCAATTACTAATTAAAATTTAAATCTAGACTAATGGATATTTGATTATAAAGTATTGGTGTTATGTCTTAAAAATACCAAACATCATTTAGTAGTCAGCCTGGAGGGGCTATCTTAGTCCTGTTGCTGCATACCAAAAACATCATTGTTCCATGACCTGTTAAGCACCTGCCAACATCTTCTAGAAAATAAAAACAAAAAACTGCAGAGGACAACAGTGATGTTGTTATGCCACAAATGGAGACCAGAATTATTCCCCTTGGAATATGTAATTTCTTACATTCATTGTGAAGTCATATTCAATTCACTTTTATTGAGTCTTCAGCTTCTTTAAACATTTTTAATATGCATTAGCACACTGAGATAGATGCTTTTTATTTTTTTATTTTCATTTTTTATCTTCCCAGGTTTGTGCAAGATGTAGGGAAAGACAGAATTTAAGCCCAGATTCTATGACTCTATTAGGTCTGTTTTTTTTATACAATGCCACAGTTAGCCTTTAAAAAAAAAATTGGGTACAAACCAGTTATTCTAGTTTAGGGCCAATCCTCTGTATGATTGTTGAGGACAGATCTTTATTGTTACTAAATTCTGTTTGAACTCATTTCAACTGTTGTTCAGTACTCTTTTACATCATTCCATAAGCTTGTTAATTCTTTTTTAAAATCACAGCCAGAAATCACTCATATCAATACATATCCAATTAAAAACAGCATAAAGTAAGTCCTTCCCCTCTAAGAGGAAGCAGGTGCTTCTACTCAAGAATTGGAGCACTAAGGAGTAAATTCTTTGAGTAGATGAGGAACCTGTAGTCATTGGGGAGAACTTTCATAGTGGTGGAGAGTACAGGATGTAGAGTCAAAAATCCTTGGGTTTGAGTTAGTCCCTCCATCTTTCCTGAGCTCAATTTCCCCATCAGTGAAATGGATGTAACAATAGCATTACTTTTTTGAGATTTAGCGAGGAGTAGTAGATAAAATGCCGACAGTGCCCAATACGTGGCATATAGGAAGTGGTCTCTTACTTGACAGCTGTTACTGTCATTACTGCCATCACTGTCATTACTCTGTTCTTGCTCTACTTATCAGTCATTCCTGCAGTTCGCTGAGGAAGGCTAACCCCTGAATCCTAACTCTGTATCTTTAAGGCCATTGCACTGATCAGCAGATACACTGCAGCTTATACTGATATAACAGCATGATTTTTCTGGGTCTTAGAACATGAGAGAATTTTTCCCCCCCTTCTCCTTTCACAGAATGGTTTATATGAATCTTGCTCCTATCCCCTTAGATCACAGAGTGGCAACTAAATGAGGTAGAAAAGACTCCTTAAGGTCTTAACTTCAGTGAAAGAGAGTGGGAGTTAAAAAGGTCTTCTTTATTACTCTGCTCTAGGGGATAAGAAAACCTCGAGTAGGTCTCCATCATCAGTTGACATCCATGTGACAGATTCAGAGGTCACTTAGTGATGTAATGTAGTCAAGGTTCATTCCTGGAAGTGGCTTTTGGGATTATCATTAAAAAATATCCCAAACCCTGAAACCCTGAGTGAACATTTTTCTTTTAGTTAACAGTAGAGAGCTCTAAGATCCATGTGTTACATATAATTTAATACATTTTCTTTTCTAACGACTGCAAGTGGATGCATTTTTACTCCTACTCAATTCCATAATCAGTATTAAGTTTCTGTTAATGGCTTTGTAGTATCTATGGAACAAACAGTTGTAGACAATATCAATGTAATCCTTAGCCACATGGAAGTTACATCTTAGGGACAGAGAAAGGAAGGCAGACCCTATTCAGCAGGTGCTCATGAAATATTATATGTAAAATGACTGGAGAAGAAAATACTATGAAACTACATAATAAGAGTACTTCATCTCCTTTAGGATTTGTGCTCTCTTTGTTTTAAGGGAGAAGTAAGAGTTTTTACTTGGTTTAATTTACAGGACAATAGAATCAGATTTGAGAACACAAGGAGCTTGAAAGCTTTTCAGCGCCTCTGAGACAGGACTGACTGAGAACCCTAGGCCAGGCCCCTCACCCAGGCTCACAGCAAGGTATTCCTGGGGTACGCCAGGCTGCTCCATGACTCAGGTGAGTCTCCTGTGCCTGATGAGGACTATGCTGGGGACTGGGTGACTTTTAGGGCAGACCTGGAGGTGTGGCTGTTCCAAGAACAACTAGAGCTCAGCCATGATGAGTCAACTTGAGGCTGAAATGTTAAACTGAAATGCACTGAATGCTAAGTAGCCAGAGGTGATTTATTATTATCTTGGGGGAATTGGTATCTATGCCACCACTTGAAGGGTAAGTAGTACACCAGGCAGAGACGAGGAGGAAGAGAATTCCACATGAAAGAGGCAGCTGGTATGAAAGCCAGGTATTAAGAAGCCAGGTGAGTAGAAGGGAAAGAATTTCATTGTGGTAAGAGAATAGAGTGTGTTGTTTATGGGGGAGATGGATGGCACAGTGGAAATCTATAAAATGTAGAGGTATGAAGAGGTTTGTGGTGAGGAACCCCTAAATATCTTAGAGGAATAATGATGGACTTGAGGAGGAATAGACCAATCTGTGTGAATCTTGGCTTTGGACATAATTGGTGTTCTTGCCCTGAGTGTATGTATTCCTTTGTAAGGTGAAGAGAGTAGTATTTATTCCATAGTGCTAAGATGGGCATTAAGTGAAATAAATGAAAGAATACACCTAAAGGGCCAGGCATAATCCTAGCGTAAAGTTGGTATTCTTGAAACATCAATGTACGTATATGAAGGCAACCACCCATACCACAATTATTAGAAAGATATAAATGTTCAACCTGTTACTTCTTTATAAGAGAACCACAGCTACTGGAGTGCATGCACATGTATATATGTATTCTTTGTACATAAATTTTCATTGGCTCCATCTCCTGGGGGTAGGATATCCATCTATAGTATGGAAGACAGGTATTTTCCATCTCCCTGAAATTAGAGAACATCAGGTAATTTGTGTTTTAATTATATTATAATTACATTATATGTATAATATTATATTCGTTTCTTCTTGCTGCTGTAACAAATGACTGGCAGTTTAATGATTTAAAGCAACACAAATTTATTATCTTACAGTTCTGGAAGTCAACAGTCTGAAATGAGTTTTCCTGGGCTAAAAGTAAGGTGCCAGCAGGGCTCTGTACCTTCTAGAGGCTCTCAGAGAGAATCCATTTTTCTGGCCTTTTGCAGCTTCTAGAGGCTACTTGCTTTCCATAACATAGAGCCCCTTCCTCCAATTTCAAAATCAGAAGTATAATATCTTCTATTTTTGCTCTGACCCTCCTACCTTACTTTTGTTGTGTTTATGTTGCATCTACCCAGATGATCTAAAATAATCTCGCCATTGCAAAATCTCTTTGCCATGTTAGGTAACATATTCATAGGTTCCAGGGATTAGGATATAGACATGTGGGGAGAGGTATTAGTTCTGCCTCCTACAAGGTCCAACTTTTTCTCGTGGAATGAGGAACCAATATTGCTAATAATTTGGGCCCTGGTTTTCATGGGGATCAAAGTTTTTCCTGATTGGCCGTGAAGAGCTTTTAGGGGAGAAGATGAGAGAACATGGCTTCCCTCTTCCTCTTGTGTTAGGCTGCCCTTGTTCTTGTTCTCTAGAACTCAGGCTTCTTCTAGGCTGAGCTCTTGGCCTGGGTTTTTGGCCTAAAATGCCTCACCATCTTCACCCAATTAACTTCTCCTCAGTCTTTGGATCTCTTGAACTCTCACTTCTGAGGTTCAACTGCCTCTGTTCTTGGGAATCGAGCTGCATACCCCCTGCAGGAATTGGGCAACTACTGACTCAGGGCGTATTCATTTGTATCTTCACTCATTGAACAAGTATTTATTGTGTTGTTACAGGTTGGGGGTGTCTAGAAGTAGATTTTTGAGACAAAGTTAGGGCACTATATGTTTATCAGAGATCACCATTTGAAAAAGGCAAAGGGAGGATGTAGGTGCGGGCAGAGGGGGACATCAAATAGTGATACAGGCCCTGACAAATTCCAGGCACCTGAAGGAGGAAGGTGTGGAGTGAGCATTGCCTGTTAGAGTGAGCTGTGCCAGAGCCCAACTGACAGAGCCTGTGGGAGGCTGGCCTAGGATGCACGTGACCCTCGGCAAAGCAGCTCTCTGCAGTAGAGGCAGACCCTGAAGCAGTTGACAGCTGGAGGTCTTCAGCTAGTCACAATCCCCACAGTTGTGCAGCAAATCTGTCCTTGGTATGGATTCTGCAAATTCTGTGTCCAACACAGCACCTGTGATACATCAAGATCTTTTCTAACTTTTCTAGGCATAAGTGATACAGCAGGGAACAAAACAGATAAAAATCTCTGTCCTCATGCATTTTACATTACAGTGGAAGGAGATAGATAATAAGTAAATGAATAAGTAAAATATGTAATACATAGGTGGTGATGAGTGCCAGGGAGAAAAATATAGCATATAAAGGGAAAAGAGTACTGGGGGGGGCAGGGTTCTAATATTTAGAATGGGGTCAAGGAAAGCCTCACTGAGGAGATAGCATTTGGGTTAAGAATCAA
This sequence comes from Nasua narica, assembly GCA_028533885.1. Lineage (NCBI taxonomy): Eukaryota > Metazoa > Chordata > Mammalia > Carnivora > Procyonidae > Nasua > Nasua narica. The sequence continues at coordinate 41,628,538 of CM052799.1, forward strand.
AGGTGGTGAGAAAGGAAGCCATATGGATATCTGGGAACAGTCTCCAAACAGAGAAGTACAAATCCAAATTGTCCGAAGTGGGTGCAGCTAGGAGGCCAGCATGGCTGGAGCGGGAGCTTGAGCAGGAGGGAGGAGCTGAGTTCAGAGGAGTAGTGGGCGGGGCTGGGGCAACATGTTGTAGGGCCTCAGGAGCTATTATAATGATTTTGGCTTCATATGGGGTAAAATGAGAAGCCTTTGGATGGTTCTTAGCAGGAGAATGATATCATGTGATTTACAACTATTTTTAAAAACATATATCAGTGATGCTAAAAGGTACAACAAAATTGTCGAGTCATTTTGGGACCGCCTGAGGTTACTGGAGAACATGTCAAGTACCCACACTCATCCAGGGAGTTAGAGGGAACTAGAGAATGATCACAGACTTGGTGAATAGGAATGAGGAAAACCAAGGGCCTGACCAAGAGAAGTCAAGGTTAAGACTCTTAGTAAGTAGAATGACAAGCTTAATCTGTGTTACTGAAACTTTGACTCCTTTTCTGGGGAAGAGAATGTGACTGTGTCAGAAGCCGAGGTATTAATGAATTTCTCTGTTTTGGTTTTTTGATTTGCTTGATTTCCTACTGTGCATTGTATCCATTCATGTTGACAAGTATTGACCATAAAAAGTGAGTTGATAATTTGCCAGTTAGAGAGGGCTTTCAGCTCTTATTTACCTATGGAATAGTTCCATTGGATGGCTACCATTTTTTAAAAACTGTGTTACATTAGTTCCTTTAGTGTGTGAAGTGATGTTAGTATGTATTGGTTTTGTTGATCTAACTTTCATTCACTGAACACTAGCAGAAGCTGCTAAATGCTACATATTTGGGTATAATCTGGTGACTCAATGCATATAGAATTTGGAGCATGCAAAGATTAGTAGTCTAGAACTTTGGTTCTAAAAGTTCCTTCTGGACAAGCTACATTACCTGAAACTTGTTGGAAATGCACATTTTTAGGCCCCATTCAACACACGTTCAGTTAGATGGGAATGGGGCTTAGCAATCTGTATTGTAACAAGCCCTCTAGGTGATCCTGAGGAATGCTAAAATTTGAGAATGCTGGTCTAGAGATGAGAAAAGATTTTAACAGTGAAGAAACACAGCTGAAGAAAACCGCAGGTGCTGGGTGAGTTCCCTGCTGAGAGCAGGGAAGGTGGCTCTAAATCCATGAAAGGTGGATCACATCCAAGAGATGAGTCTTTTTTTTTTTTTTTAAGATATTTATTTATTTGAGAGAGAGAGTATGAGAGGGGAGAATGTCAGAGGGAGAAGCAGACTCCCCATGGAGCTGGGAGCCCCATGTTGGGACCTGATCCCAGGACTTAAGGATCATGACCAGAGCTGAAGGCAGTCGCTTAACCAACTGAGCCACCCAGGCGCCCCAAAGAGATGAGTCTTAACAAAATATGGATTAACTATGAGGAGGAAGTAGAAAAGGACCTCCAGGCCAGTTGTGGGGGGCCAAGAACCACAGTACATGTAGTTGCCTATGTCTACAGGTTTGGGAGCCTGGTGCGCTCTCAGGATACAGATGGAGAGGTAGCTAGATATTAAGACCTTTAAATACTATCTCTAAATAATTCTTCTGGCCGTATTCTTTCAAAAAAAGTCATCGCTAAATTGTTGAGGATAACAGTTGGAGGACGTTCATGGTGGGAGAAAGGGAACAGAATCACCTTCTTGAGTTCTGTCCTCAAATCACCAGCTCCTGCCCTCTCAGCCAAGGCTCATGTTAAAGCAAAGGAACATTTGGTTCAAGGTACAGCCTCAGGGGTTCCTCCTAAAATGGAAAGAAGAGATGTTGTCTTTGTCTTCTCAAGATTGATGCTGACACTGTGCTTCTCCAAAGCTGATTCCTCGGAGATGGTCATGTTTCTGGGCCTCCCATGGAAGTGGATTAGACATTTATACCATGCCAGTTCTGTCTTAGCCCCCGCTTCCCGGGGCTGCTTTGTCAGTGGTAGCTCTTGAAGCATTTCCCAGGGTTTCGATTTGCCATACCTTTATTACTTTAATTCTTTGTACTACTCCTTGCTGTTTTCTGCTATTAGTTAGGTATTCGGTACCCAAATTACAGTACTTGGGGAGTGAAAGTTTTCTAATATTTTTACCTCTCTGCTGTGATAACTTCTCTAACTTGAGGTAAAGTATAAAATTGATTTTGAGAGTTCGATGTTAAATAAATTACAAGCTTCCAAATAGCCTAACCTTGCATTTTCTGCCTGACATTTAAAGTTACTTGCTTACCAGTTTTTTTGTTTTTTGTTTGTTTGTTTGTTTGTTTGGTTTGTTTTTTTTGGTAAAAGATTTTTACTTTTTTTCTCTCTGGGTCTTTTATCGCTGCCTTGAAGGGCTTCTGTAGAAAGGTGTATTTTTACATGTGATTCTTCAATAGTGAAATTTCAAAGTAGTTTTTTATACATTTAGGCTTCGGGCTTATAGGACTCAGAGATTTAAGTGGAATTGTTTGCTTTATTCTCTGCAGCCTCTAGCAGGTGCTTATATTCTAAGTGACTTAATCCTGGAGTTAGATATTAGGAGTTTCATTTCCAAGGCAGGAGGGAATTCCAGATTGACTCTTAGGCTGCATTTCAGTGGCGTTCTTTCTTTTTGCTGGTGCACCAAGTTTATGTGAGAGAGCAGTGGAGTATGGCACCAATATAAAAAACTGTCAGCAAAGTAACTTTGCCATTAAGTGTTTTCACCCTTTATCCAGACAGTCTGCAATCATGCATTATGATTCTTTCAGGATGCTATTGGCTTCAAGGTAGCCATGACTTTTGTTTCCTTATACAACTCAATCAGATTGACTTCTGGATTGGCTGTGTGAAAAGCATAGTGGATGGATCCTTTCCCTAATAAAACAAACATGTTACTGTTGAAAAAAATATATATGTGTTTATATATACATACACATGTATATGGGCATATATATATGATAAATATATAATTATAGAAGTATAAATATTTAAGTATTGTATAATTAAATTAATTATATATATAATTTTCAGCAGTTAAATGGTTGACATTAAAAATCTCAGGAAATTATACTGTGGTCATATAGAAAGTGGAGAAACATTTAAAAAAATCCACTATATCTTGGTGAGAGCAGTGAGGGTCTGTGGCATTTAAGCCATGACCTGCTCCCTCTCCTCTCTTTTCAGCTCCATGTGTTATAAATTACAGTCCAGGCGTGTGCAGACAAGAAGATGAGCCTCTGTTTCATAACTCCCTGTCTGTAGCTACTATCTCACCCCGGGATGGGCTTGAACCTGGCATACCTCACCCCCATCTGCCAGCTTCCTTCTCTCTTCTGGGCGGGTGCTGCTGGGAAAACTGGTCTCCCTTTCTTTACCCAGTCTCAGTCCTAGGGTGAAAATCTACCCCAGGCATGGCAGGCCAAGAATACTGGGCCCTGAAACACGCATCTCAGCTTCCTTTCAAGGTAGGGATTATACGTAAGCACGTCCTTCCATTTCAGGATGGGCAAGCTGAGAAGACCAGCTGCTGCCATCGTTGCCTGAAGCCCTAGTGATAAGGCAGTGTGTCACTCAGGGAGAAGCAGACCATTGTGCATGCCCCCAGTCCCCTTCCTTTTTTTTTTTTTTTTTTTTTGAGATTTTATTTATCTATTTGAAAGAGAGAGTAAGAGAAAGAACGTGAGCAGGGGGAAGGGGGAGAGGGAGTGGGAGAAGCCCATAACGAGGGGCTCGATCCCAGGACCCTGGGATCATGACCTGAGCCAAAGGCAGATGCTTAACCCACTGAGCCATCCAGGTGCCCCTTTAGCCCCCTTCCTTGTTACATTTACACAAGGGGTAGGTAAAAAACAGTCCACAGATCTCCCTAAGAGGACTGACTTGTTTTGGGAACAAAGTGGTAAAATTCAGGCTTAGGGATGTTGTCAGAAACAGGGAAGTTTTTGGCAGTAGTAGGGGCGCCTTTAGGCTGGTAGCTATGTGATAACAATAAGCAAAATGGTAGACTAACTAGAAGTTTAGCAGAATCAGGGAAGGAGACAGCTAGGAATAGTCCTGTGAGATCTGAGCAGCCTCATACTGACCAAACTGTGACATTGAAGATGGGTCCTAACTGAGATAAGGCTATGGAGCCATTTATACTCCAGGACATTGTCAACAATGAGAGAGGAATCATATAGCAATTAACGGGGACTAATAGCTGAGTGTGATACCCATAGGGGCACATCAGCTCAGATGCCCAGGGAGTATGCGTTCATACCCAACACTTTACTCTGTAAGGAACAATTTCAAAGGTCATATGCTGCGGCAGAAACAGACTTCATTAACTTGTCCCAACTAGGTCGCTAAACAAAGAGCAAGCAAGAAAACAAAAATAAACCCTGAAAGTAGGGGGTAATGGCAGTTTAGTATGCAGAGTTGCTATATTATTTAAAGTGTCCAATTTTGCGTGAGATATGGCTGGAAATCCCCCAAACCTGTTTTAAAATATTAGTCTATACATTCAAGAAACTCAAAGAACTCCAGGTAGAATAAATGCAGAGATTCATGGCCAGGCCCATCATACTCAAATGTTGAAAGCCCAATTAAAAAAGAAAAATAGGGCTCCTGGGTGGCTCAGTTGGTTAAGCAACTGCCTTCGGTGCAGGTCATGATCCTGGAGTCCTGGGATCCAGTCCCACATCAGGCTCCCAGCTCCACAGGGGAGTCTACTTCTCCCTCTGACCTTCTCCCCTCTCATGCTCTCTCTCAAATAAATAAATAAAATCTTTAAAAAAAAAAAGAAATATATTAGAAAGCAATTAAAACCAAACAAACTCATTACTGACAGGGGTTCTGCAACAAGACTGATAACTGACTTGTCATCAGAAGCCGTGCAGGCTGGAAGGTTTGGGGATGGCATAGTCAAGGTGCTGAAAGAAAGCAAGCATCAACCAAGGATCCTATACCCAGTGAAACTGGTTTCGATGGTGAAGGTGAAAGGGCATTCCCAGATCAACAAACACTGAGGGAATTTGTTGCCTTTGCTTCTCTTAACTGATTTTAAAAGCATTTGCATAAACACTATGTGTAGGGGCTGCTTTAAGACAATGGGTTTGAGCACTGGAAATGTGAGTAAGGAAAAAGGGCCCAGGGTGACTATCAGGCTGGATGCACACAGGTTCATTAGGTGACCTATCTCAAAATAGCCATAAGCCCTAGCTTACCAATGGGTTACTTACAACCAGGCACAGGTACCAAAGAAGGAAAATTCCATACATTTCCATACTCCCCTCTCTCCCCTGTAACTACAGCCCTCCATCTTCCTGGCAGATAGTCTCCCCTTTGCTGTCTTACTGCTCTCTTGGGGTGTATTGAGTAAACTTCTATCTGCTTTATTCTGCTTTGGGTGACTTCTTTCACTGCCCACACAATGGGTGGGAACTAAGCTGTTTTGGAGTAAGAAAATATCAGATGGTAACTCAAATACACAAAAAGAAATAAAAAAAGAAACCAGATGTCGCAAACGTTAATATATAACAAACTATATGTGTGTGTGTGTGTACTTACCCTTTTTTCTTCTCTCAGTTTCTTTAAAAATGTATAGTTGGGAGGGACACTTGCGAAGCTCATTGGTTAAGCATCCTGACTCGATTTTGGCTCAGGTCATGATCTCAGAGTCATGAGATGGAGCCCTGCAAAGGGCTGAGTGTGGAGCCTGCTTAAGATTCTCTATTTCCCATTCTCCCTCCCTGCCCCTCCCCCCACTCCCCAGCTCACACTTTCTCTCTCTCTCTAAAACAGCAACAACAACAAAAAATGTTTTAAATGTATAGTTGGGATTGTAGCATCAATCAATGTGATATGTCTAGTAATCATAGCAATAAAAGGGGGAAAGGGATAGAGCTATATAAAGTTTCCACATCTCATCAAAATTAACTTAGTGTACAAACTGTGATGCATTTTATAAGCCTTAGGGAAACTACTAAGAAAATAGATAGATTTAAAAAATACGTAGTTAAGAAATCATTAAAGGGAGGGTGGCTGGGTGGCTCAGTTGGTTAAGTGATTGCCTTCAGCTCAGGTCATGATCCCATAATCCTGGGATCGAGTCCCCTGTAGGGCTCCCAACTCCATGGAGAGTCTGCTTCTTCCTCTGACCTTCTTCCCTCTCATGCTCTCTCTCACTTTCTCTCTCTCTTAAAAAAAAAAAAAAATTGGAACTTTCCTGCATCACTGGTAGTAACATAATGCAGCCACTCTGGGAAACAGTTTAACTACTTATCAAAGTGTTAAACACTGAGCTACCATATGACTGAGCAGTGTTACTACTAGGTATGTATCCAAGAGGAATAAAACATAGGTCCACAAAAAGTTGCATATGAATGTTCATAGCAGTATTATTCATCATGTCTCAAAGTATAAACAATCCACATGCCCATCAGTTGATCAATGAGTAAATAAGATGTGGTATGTTTAAATAGAGTATTATTTGGCCAGAAAAAGGAATAAAGTACTGATATATGTGATGACATGGATGACCTTTGGAAATAAGCTGAGTGAAAGAAGCTAGACACAAAAGGCCAAGTGTTACAGGATTCTAATGATATGAAGGGTCCATATCAGGCAAATTTATAGAAAGTTGGTTAGTGGGGTCTAAGAACCGAGGGGAATGGAGAGTGGTTACTAACGAGCATGGATTTCCTTCTGGAGTGGCAAAAATTTCCTAAAATTCTACTGTGTTAGTGGTTTTGCAACCCTGTGTACATACTAAAAAGGATTTAATTATCCACTTTAAAAATGGTAAACTGTATGGTGTGTGAATATCTTAATAGAACTATTCAAAAATTGACACAAATCATGCTTCATACTTTTTATGAAGCACTGAGTATAAGTTAGCACCATGTAAGTGCCAAAACTCTATCCCTTCATGCTTGCCATGAAGTAAGTGGATAGGTATGCTTTTTACCTGTATTTTACCAGGGAGCAAGGTTGAGACAGGTTAAGGAACTTGTTTAGGTTCCCACATACTAATAAGGTAAAGGAAATTTACAGGGAATACAAGATTGGAATACACTGCAGAAACTATTTTTCCCATTGTGTCACAGATTTCTCTTAGGAAGGCCTGTGGGTCTCATTGCTACCATTCTTGCCTTGACCCCCCAAAACAACAAAAGACTCCAAAACATTAGTTTTTATAAAGTTCTTGGAAAATATAGAAAATGATAAAGGAGAAAATGAGCAAATAACACGCCCCAGAACAGTTTTGCGTAATTATCTTTAGTTTTTTCCTCTGAATATCTATAAATACATATTCATTTATAATATAATTCAGATCACACTGTATAGATAATGATTTATCTGCTTTTAAAAAGTTAATATCCCCTGAATAATTCCCCATGGAATTGTTCCTTAGAAACATAATTTAATAACTGCCTAATATTTACTCTTGTGCATGTATCATAACTTATTTAACACCTTCACTGTTGGACATTCAAGTTCACTCAAGTTTTTTAACTTTAAGAAAAGTGCTGCGTACACAAACCTTTGTTTGAATTTGAGTATTTGAAAATATTCTTAATGTGTATAGCCATATCGTTACCCCAAAGGATTTCATGAAGTTTTCGTACTAACAAAGCATTTGTAGGGAAGCTGTGAAGAACACCAGTGAAGTGTACGAGTCGGGAAATCTAGGCTTGAAACTTGGCTCCACCATATTCTAAGTGTATGAGTCAGAATTCTGCAAAGAAATAGAACTGGCAGAACGTGCATGTGTGTATATAGAGAGAGCGTGTTAAGGAATTGGTTCATGCAATAGTGGAGGCTTTAGTGGAACCAAAAGTTGAAGAGGAGGGCCGGCAGACAGCAGACTGCAGACTCAGGGAAGAGTTGCTGTTGGAGTCCCTGTTCTATTAAGGCTTTCTCTCAACTGATGAGATTTCACCCACACACATTGTGGAGGGCGATCTGCTTGACTCAAAGCCCACGGACTTAAATGCTCATCTCATCCAAAAACACCCTCACAGAAACACGCGGGGTAATGTGTGATGATGTATGTGGGTACCACGGTCCTGTCAATTTGACACATGGAACTCACCATCACACTAAATGTGTGTCTTGCATTTGCTCTCTAGCCTCTACATTATTATATCGTCTTGTCATGTCTGAGAATTCTTATCATTTGGAAATTTGGATAATCTTTTTTTTTTTTAAGATTTTATTTATTTATTTGACAGAGAGAGATCACAAGTAGGCAGAGAGGCAGGCAGAGAGAGAGAGAGAAGCAGCAGAGAGCCCAATGCACGGCTCGATCCCAGGACCCTGAGATCATGACTTGAGCAGAAGGCAGAGGTTATAACCCACTGAGCCGCCCAGACACCCCAAATCATGCTAATCTTGAAAGATACCTTAGTATTAGCCACTTGAATTTTCTCCTCAAATAGACTATTTGTGTATGTCCTTTGCTAATTTTTGGTTGAGGCCTTTGTGCTTATTTTTGTTGTCGATATATATAAAATTTTGAAATTTAAAATCTCTCAAGAATCTATATTATTATTTTTTGTCAACCATTAAAGTGTGTATTCATTTATATTAAATTTTTATATGCATTCATATCATATAGAAAAATTATTTAAATATTTATACATTTTGGATATTTTAGCTTGCAAGTTCCTTGTGACCAGGGACTATCTTACGTTGTTTTATGATTTTCTAAGCAGCTTACAAATAGATGCTTGAGAAAGCATTTGCTTATGAGAATTAAGTTCAACGTGGAAATATACCAATGGTGCTGCTTCTAAAAGACTTCCTAGGCAAAGCTGTCTTTTCTCTTTCCTCATTTATTGTTCGCCTTGCTCTGTTTTTCCTTCTGCATGTCCTGCAGCTGTCATTCTGTCATCTTCCTTCTGAGCTGAGCCCCAAGTGGAGGACTGGCTGTGTAGTCTTGATCCTGAGTCCCCTGGAGAAACTTTGATTAAATGATGATGATGCTGATGTGATAATGATAAGTATCTTCTGTTGTACACTAACCATATACTGCACACTGTTTTAAGCACTTTGTGTACAAGAACCCATCTAATTCTCACCACAACTGTACGAGGTAGGGGCTGCTATTACCACCAGGGTTAAATGAGGAAAGAAAGGCAAAGAAAGATTTCAGATCTAGCAAGGAGTTCGTGGGTATCCACTCAGGCGGGCTGACTGCAGAGTCCATGCTCTTGAAGATGATAAGATACAGACTCCCTAAAAATTATGATATTATCCTGTAAGTCATGGTGATGTAAATTATAAAAGGTAGCAGGACATATCTTGACCAGGCATCAATGGAGGTAAAGAGGCAGAGGCTCCAGGGAAGGGGCAGAAAGGTAGAAAAATGTACTTTTGTTTTACATAAGCCAGATTCTCAACTAGAAAGTACAACACAGGCCTTGATCTGAGAGAAAGAGCTATCAAATAGGAATAAAGATAAAGCAGTTACCATTATGTGGTCTCCAACATGTAACCAGCAAAGGTTGCTGGCCATTTGTGGGAAGCCATTGATCCTGGTCATACGTGATGAGGTACTACAATATGCAGCGTATTTCCAGATTTTAGGCAATAAAGATTCAAGTCTGCGTCCCTAAGGAGTTGAGATTTTAGCCAGAAGATGGGCATGCCAAACACTAATGTTAGTGCATCATGAAAATGGCCTTTTATGAGAGAAAATGTGATGGGGATATCAAGCACTAATACCTTGAGAGAAAAAAAAATCATGATGAGGGTTGATAAAATAGGGTGATAAAATATGGAGGTGGTGATATGTGAACTGAGGTACTAAAGGTTGAAAAGAAGCTTATGTGACAGTCAAGTGTATACAATCTAGGTGTTTGAAATGTCCCATGTGAAAGAAAGATCAGGGCACATTAGGGGAATAATGGCTCAGCATGATTTAGAACTGAGGAAAGAAGGTATCAATTCTCATGCCAAGTATTTTAAATGACAGGAGTTTCTTGGGATTTCATGGTATGAAGGAATCTAAGGGTACACTGCACTCAGTTGGAGAGAAGGCCTTGATTGATTGATAATGTCTGCAATAAGTATAGGAATACAGTGTGTAGTACTGTTGCTAAGTTCTCATCATTATTTTGGTTTCACAGTAAAGCATAAAATAGATTAGAAGGTGAGTTCTTGCCTTGTTATGAAGTTTTAACATTACCTGGGAGGCAAAACAGATTCACTGAAAGATTTTTTAACAGATGTGACATGGTATTATGCAGTAGATAAACTAGTTCAGCCTTGCTGGTTGTTCAGTATATTTCATGTAGATGGTCATTATCCAGTCTCCCAAGCATCTCTGGGTGAGACCTCCTAACTTGGCCACTCTAGCTTTTTCAGAACCTTTCCAAAGTCAAACAACTGGTGGAATCAACCTGAAATTTAATGAGGGACCTCCAGAACGATGCTCCCAAGGGTTTTGGTCTCAATCTTTTCACAAATTTGTACGTATCTTTTCTACACTGGTGGTAAAATATGTTTACTGCGACTTCTGCCTCAGGATAAATTCAAACACTTTAGTTGTCAGACTTCAGAAAATTTGTAAGATTCTCTAAAAGATAAACGAAAGAAATCCAAGCTAAACTGAAGTAAAGCCTTTCATTTGGGCAGCTTTGGATGGAGTTTGAAACTTTACTTTTAATTCCATGTTTTTAAAGTTGAGTGCTTATGGTTGCAAGGAGAGGATACTTTGATGGAAATGAAACACCACAGCATTGATTCTTATCTCTGTAATGTTTATAAACCTCACTTGGGGCGAGGGGTTGTTATAGGCTTGGTTTCTGGGCCCCATCATTGGAAATCTGAATCTGTTAGTTCCAGATGGCATTTGAAAAGGTGGTATTGTTACTTTTTTAAATGAACAGAGTTTCAGGTGATTCTGTGGCAAGTGGTCTATGAGTCACACTTTAAGAGGTGCTCTTAACTGTGGCATATGGGGAGAGCCTGCTTAATAATGAATTAAACAGCACAGTTCAATTCACAGTTATAAGCGTTCTACAAATATGTAAAATAGACAAATGCTTTGTGCTTAGAGAGCAGAGGTAGGATTGAATTAGGTGGCCTTTAACTTTCCAAAGGTATTATTTATTTCGTCAAGGATTTGGTTTTCTATTTATATTTAATTTTAAAAATGATCAAAATAATACACACATGACTGAAAAATCAAGTAGTACGCAAATGTCCTAATAGATTGGAACAGTTCCCTATGCCCAAGTGGTCCTTACTTCCTCCTAGCTCTCTTCCGCATTTCCTCCTTCTCAGCTTCTGTCAGCTGCATTAGCAATTTTAATGTTAAGGCTGATAACATTTACATTCTACGGTATAACCTTAATTAAGTCTTCTGCACCTTTTCTATAGATCGATTCCAAACAAACAGCATTTTCATTATTGTGACTAGGAAAATGTTGTTCTTGGTGGAGCTAGGGAAAGTGTTTTGATAACATTTCCTTTTCTACAGCTCTGAAGATAACTCCCAGCCACATCTCCCTTAGGTTCTTTTCTGTGTCATTTATTTACCACTCAGTACATTCTAAATATATATTTTCATATATGTATGCTCTCTGAGAACAGTTACTATTTCCTTGGCTTAGCATTCTTAGTCTTTTATGCAGTAGGATTTAGCAAATGTAGCCACAGTAGGTTGATTTCACTTGACAAACTTAAGCAAAATACTCGGTATTCCATACAATGGAGATTCCCATAGACTTTGACCCATTGCATAAATGGAGGCTTTCCAGTCCTCCCTGTCCTTCAGACTGAACTGTTAAACTATAATTTTCCCATTTCTGCAGGGACATCTCTGGCATCTCTAACATAAGTTTCATGAGTTTCTACTTACTTTCTAGTTGTTCAAGCTAACGACCCTGATTTCTTTAATTTCTTCCATTACCTACATTCAGCTGATATGCTGATCCTCTTGTTTCTATATCCAGAATGTAGCTGAAATCCATCCACTTCTGTCCATCTCTACTGGAATGTTCAAACCAACGCCTCCAACCTCTCACATTGCTATAACCACTTCCAAACTATTCCACCTGCTGTTTCCTCCTTCCCTCCCCTCCATCTTCTCCTCCACAGATTATCTAAAGGGACCTGTTTAAAAGTGTTAATTCCATCTTGTCCTTCCCTACTATAAAATCTTCCGTTGGGTTTCCACGACTCTTAGAATACAATCCATATTCTTTTCAAGTCTACAGGGTTTTATAAATTCTATTGCCTGTTAAATTCTCCCACCTTACCATGTGCTACTCTCTGTCTTGCTTACTATGTTCCAGGCATATCATTCTCTTCTCTGTTTTTTGAACATATAAAGCCATTTCCATGTCAAGTTTTTTTTCTACAAGTCATATTTCTCAAATACTCCCCTTTTTGTACTCTGTATGATGGTATGCCTTCTTCCTTGGTTTATCAGCTAAAATTCTATCCTTAGAGAGGCCTTCCCTGATAATCCTATTGAGAGTGGTCACCTTCTCTTCTAGTTTTTTGCTCTACCAAACTGACTTATTTGTCTCATATCCTTAAACTCTATAATTATTTGTTCTCCCCCTTTAGAACATAAATTCCATGAGGGCAACAGCCTTGTTGGGCTTGTTCAGCTCTGCCTCCCGAACCTAGCAGGCTGCTGATGTCATTGTAGGTTTCCTGAATGGGTGGATAGATAGATGACTGGATAGAGGAAAGATTGGGGGGGGGGGAGGATGGAAATAAAAACTACTGAGAAAGTTACCAATAACCAGATGCATGTGAGAGGAACACTTACCAAAGAAGGAGAAAACTTCACATTCCTGTGCTTACCTGGGCAGTGTGGGCTCTTCCAGAAGTGGCCTGAACCTTGCTTCTTTAGGCCACCTGTGTTTCCAGAAGAGACCCTGGGGTGAAATGGATCAATTATTTGGTAAAGTTAATCCCAGAAAGAGATTTGGCTTTCTAATGAGATTGTTTTCCCTCCTGAAGCCTCTGAGAAGTGTCCTGAACACAAGCTTTCTCTTATAAGATTGGCTTGGCATTCATCCAAGTGGTGGGTTTTTGGAAAGCCATTGGATGCTCCACAACCACCCCTACCCCACTCCACCCAGCAACTGATATTGCCAGAACTCCTAAATGTATTTTAGAATTCAAATATAACTCCAGATAGATAGCAGCATTGTGACCCATTGTTCACATGTGATCTCTTCATTGTGGGAGTAATGTACAAAACATGTACATTTTGAATGAGAATGGAGCATAGAGAGTTCCTGGGCACTATAAGGCCAGGTGAGGCTGGGAGCTAGGGAGAAAGCAGGGTGGCCCTGGCCGTCTCATTGGGAGGGGCGATTCTTCCAAGGGGGAGCACCAAAGAAAACCGCTGGCTGCTTCTCTACAGGGACAGGCTTGCACATACAGTCACATGGCAACCTTGCTGGTTCACCATCTACATCATCTGTCTGAAATGCCTTCTAATGCTTATTTCTCCCTGATTATGAAATAGCATCAACATCAACAATGTGGGTAGAATCTGATTAATACGTACCGTGTCCTTATTCTCCAAACTATATCAAGCCACACAAAGAAAGCTCAAGGAGGACACTGGCATCCAGAATTGAGGATTAAACATAGAACCACCCTGTAGTTTACCCTGTAGCTAAAGTTGTTCCTAAATATTGATGCTTTCTAGTCACTTCTAGGCATTGCCTTTATTGACAAAAGTAGTATGCTTTCTCTTGTGGATAATCAGGGTTTAATAATACCTGTTCAGCTCTTTATAATTCGCTTTCAACTTTACATCTGAAAACCTTACCTCCTGTTTCTGTTTTTGTCAGGACTATAATGATTTTTTTTTTCTCCAGTGACTAACCTCCTGCCCTCTTCCTGGCTCTTCCTGGCTCATTAGTAGACTGTGATTTTTTTTTTTCCCATGGCCCCATTTCTGTCTTTATTTCTCTATTCCTCTAATTTCCTATACTTCTGAGCACTCAGTGAGTAAAATGTGTCTGGCAGGGGAATGAGACTTTACCTCCAAGAGGTCAGCATGAGCTGCAAATACTATTAAATTAAGGGAAATAGTGGATATTAAAGAGAATGAATTCTTTCTGCTTTAATAAAATATTTGCAACCTTGCGCATGTCAAACATAATTTTTATGTAGTTCTAATTTTAAAAAAAATATTATTCTGGATAATTGTTTTGCCTTTTCTCAGATTCTTCTAGCTCTCAGGCTGGTATTTTTTTTTTCCCCACTACTCGATATGATATGCTAAAAAATTGATTAATATACTATTTAATTTTGATAACATTTACCAATTCAATTATTTTTATTTTTTTAAATCCATATGCGATCTGTTACAATTTTTTATTTTTGTTTTTTTAGTTGGGATATAATGAATGTATGACTTATTAGTTTCAGGTATACAACATGATTCACTATTTTGCATATATTGCAAAATTATCACTACAATAAGTCTAGTTTACATCTCTTACTGCACAGTTAAAAATTTTTCTTGTGATAAGAACTTTTAAAATCTACTCTCTTAGCACATTTTAAATATACAATACAGTATAGATAATTTTAGTCACCCTGCTATATGGTACATCCTCAGGACATTTCTTTTACACCTGGAATTTTGCACCATTTGACCCACTTGACCCATTCCACCCACCCTCCACCCCCTACCCCCCACCTCTGGCAACCACCAATCTGTTCTTTGTTTCTTTGAGTTCCACTTTTTGTTTTTCTTTGTTGGTTTTCCAGATTATACATACAAGTGAAATCATACTATAGTTTTCTTTTTCTATATGACTTATTTTACTTAGTGTAATACCCTCACAATCTTTGCATATTGTCCCAAATGGCAAGATGTCCTTTTTATGGTTGAATAGTATTCCATTTGATATATATTCTATATGAACAAATCCATTCATTCATCAATGTACACTTTGGTTGTTTCTATATCTTGGCTATTGTAAATAATGCTGCGATGAACATGGGGGCACATATATCCTCTCAAATTAGTGTTTCTATTTTAGTAAGTAGCCAGAAGTAGAATAGCTGGATCATATGGTAGTTTTTTTCCCTCCCTTTTTAGTTTTACTGTATATATATATATATTATATATATATATAAATTTATAAATATATATATTATATATATACATATTTTTTGAGAGAGAGTGAGAAGTGTGGGGAGGGGAAAAAGGAAAGGGGGAGAGATAATCTTTTTTTTTAACTTTTAAATTCAATTAACATAGTGTATTATTAGTTTCAGATGTAGAGTTCAATATAACATCCAGTGCTCATTACATCATGTGACCTCCTTAATGCCCAAAACCCAGTTATCCCATCTCCCCATCCCCCGCCCTTCTAACAACCATCAGTTTGTTTCCTGTAGTTAAGAGTCTTAAGGTTTGTCTCCCTCTCTGATTATATCTTGTTTTATTTTTCCCTCCCTTCCTCTATGCTGCTCTGTTAGGTTTCTTAAATTCCACATGTGAGTGAAATCATATGATAATTGTCTTTCTCTGACTGACTTATTTTGCTTAGCATAATACCCTCTAGTCACTGCATGTCATCACAAATGGCAAGACTTCATTTTATTTTTTTATTTTTTTTTTAAGATTTTACTTACTTATTTGACAGAGAGAGAGATTGCAAGTAGGCAGAGAGCAGGCAGAGAGAGAGGGGGAAAGAAAAGCCAGATGCGGAGTTCGATCACAGGACCCTGAGATCATGACCTGAGCTAAAGGCAGAGGTTTTAACCCACTGATCCACCCAAGTGCCCCAGGATTTTATTTTTGATGACTGAGTAATATTCCATTGTGTGTGTGTTTCTATATATATACACACATCTTCTTTATTCATTGATCTGTTGATGGACATCTGGGCCCTTTGCAGAGTTTTGCTATTGTGGACATTGCTGCTATAAAAAGGGGTGCAGATGCCCCTTCAGATCACTACCTTTGTATCTTTGGGATCAATAGCCAATAGTGCAATTATTGGGTCTTAGGGTAGCTCTATTTTTAGAAACATATAAAGTGTGGATAGCTACATGCAGAAGAATGGAACTGGACCATTTTCTTACACCATACACAAAAATAGACTCAAAAGGGATGAAAGACCTGAATGTAAGAGAGGAATTCATCAGAATTCTAGAGGAGAACACGGGCAGCTTTGCTTTTCTTTTTCAAGATTGCTTTGGCTCTTTGGGGTCTTTCCTGGTTCTGTACAGATTTTAAGATTATTTGTTTCAGTTATGTGAAAAAGTTGATGGTATTTTGATAGAGATTGCATTGAATGCATAGATTGGATAGGTAGCATAGGCATGCTCATCAGGGATATTGGTCTATAATTCTCCTTTTTGGTGGGATCTTTGTCTGGTTTTAGGATCAAGGTAATGCTGGCCTCATAAAAAGAGTTTGGAAGTTTTCCTTCCATTTTGATTTTTTGAAACAGCTTCAGAAGAATAGATATTAATTCTTTATATGTTTGGTAGAATTCCCCTGGGAAGCTATCAGGCTCTGGGCTCTTGTTTTTTGGGAGATTTTTGATTCCTGCTTCAATTTCCTTGCTGGTTATGGGTCTGATCAGGTTTTCTATTTATTCTTGGCTTAGTTGTGGTAGTTTATACATCTCTATTATTACATCTATAATCTTCCAGATTGCCTAATTTGTTGGCATATAGTTGCTCATAATAGGTTCTTATAATTGTTTGTATTTCTTTGGTGTTGGTTGTGAGCTCTCCTCTTTCATTCATGATTTTATTAATTTGGATCCTTTCTCTTTTCTTTTTGAAAAGTCTGGCTAGGGGTATGTCAATTTTATTAATTCTTTCAAAGAACCAGCTCCCGGTTTCATTGATCTGTTCCACTGTTCTTTTGGTTTTTATTTCATTGATTTCTGCTGTAATCTTCATTAATTCTCATCTCCTGCTGGATTTAGACTTTGCTACTCTTGCTCCAGGTCCTTTAGGTGTATAGATATGTTGTGTATTTGAGACCTTTCTTGTTTCTTGAGAAAGGCTTATATTGCTATGTACTTCTCTCTTACGACCACCTTTGGTGCATCCTAAAGGTTTTGAACAGTTGTGTTTTCATTTTCATTTGTTTCCATGAATTTTTTAAGTTCTTTGATTTCTTGGTTAACCCAGTCATTATTTAAAGGTTCTCTTGAACCTCCATGTATTTGTTTTCCTTCCAAATTTCCTCTTGTGACTGAGTTCAAGTTTTAAAGCAGTGTGGTTTAAAAATATGCAGAGAACGATTCTAATTCTTTGGTACCAGTTGAGACCTGATTTGTGACCCAGTTTGTGATTTATTCTGGAGAATGTTCCATGTGCATTCAAGAAGAATGTGTATTCTGTTGCTTTAGGATGGAATGCTCTGAATGTATCTGTGAAGTCCATCTGGTCCAATGTGTCATTCAAAGACCTTGTTTCCTTGTTGATCTTTTGTTTAGATGATCTGTCCATTGCTGTGAGTGGGATGTTAAAGTCTCCTACTACTATTTTATTATTATCAATGTGTTTCTTTAATTGTGTTATTAATTTGTTTATGTATGTGGCTACTCCTGTGTTAGCAGCATAAATATTTACAATTGTTAGATCTTCTTGTTGGATAGACCCTTAAATTATGATACGGTATCCTTCCTCAGCTCTTATTAGTCTTTGGTTTAAAGTCTTATTTTTTTCTGATACAAGGTTTGCCACCATAGCTTTCTTTTGATGTCCATTAGCAGGGTAAATTGTTCTCCAAGCCCTCACTATCAATGTGGAGGTGTCGTTGGATCGAAAATGAGTCTTTTGTAGACAGCATATTGATGGGTCTTGTGTTTTTATCCAATCTGATACACTGTGTCTTTTAATTGGACCATTGAGACCATTTACATTCAGAGTAACTATTGGAAGATATGAATTTAGTGCCATCGTATTACCTGTAAAGTCACTGTTACCTTATATTGTCTCTGTTCCTTTCTGGTCTATGTTACTTTTGGGCTGTCTTTGCTTAAGGGATCCCCTTTAATATTTCTTGCAGAGCTGGCTAAGTGATCATGAATTCCTTTAGTTTCTGTTTTTCCTGGAAGCTCTTCATCTCTCCTTCTATTCTGAATGACAGCCTTGCTGGATAAAGTATTCTTGGCTGCATATTTTTCTCATTTAGCACCCTGAATATATCATGCCAGTCCTTTATGGCCTGCCAAGTCTGTGTGGATAAGTCTGCTGCCAGCCTTATGTTTCTACCTCTATAGGTTAAAGACCTCCTGTTCTGAGCTGCTTTCAGGATTTTCCCTTTGTCTCTGAGATTTTCAAGCTTCACTATTATATGTCAAAGTATTGACCTAATTTTATTGATTTTGAGGGGGTTCTCTGTGCCTCCTGGACTTGAATGCCTGTTTCCTTCCTCAGATTAGGAAAGTTCTTAGCTATAATTTGCTCGAATATTCTGCCTTCTGCCCCCCTCCTTCACCTCTCTCGCTTTCCTCTTCCTCTGGGACCCCAATTATTCTAATATTGTTTCACTTTATGGTATTGCTGATCTCTCAAATCCTTCCCTTGTGGTCCAGGAGTTGTTTGTCCTTCTTTTGCCTAGTTTCTTCATCATTTTATCTTCTATATCACTGCTTCTCCCTTCTGCCTCATTTATCCTAGCATTAAAGAGCCTTCATTTTTTTATTGCATCCCAGTAATACCCTTTTGATTTTGACCTGATTAGTTTTTAGTTCTTTTATTTCTCCAGAAAAGGATTCTTTAGTATCTCCTATGCTTTTTTCAAGTCCAGCTAGTATCTATAATCGTTTTTCTGAATTCTAGTTTCAACATCTTACTAATGTCCATATTTGTTAAGTCTCTGGCAGTTAGTGCTGCCTCTTGTTCTTTATTCGGGGGTGAGTTTTTCTGTCTTGTCATTTTGTCTGGAGAAGAATAGATGAATGATCGGACAAAATACAAAAATATCAACCATGACCCCAGAAAAATATACACTAAACAAATCAGAAGATATCAGAAACCAAAAAAGAAAAGAAAGAGAGAATATAATCAAACTGGTGGATAGAACAGGGTTATACACTAAGTCCTGTGTATTTTGGTCTGTTTGCTAGAAGAAACTAGATCCCAAAATTGTAAAGAAAAATATATATATATATAACGTAAAATCGAATACAATAAAAGCAAGCCAAAAATGAAGAGTATATATATATATATATATATATATATATATATATATATATATATATATAATGTAAAGATGAAAATTTGAAAAGATAAAGAGTTGATAAAATAAGAAACTAGTTGAAAAGAAAAAAATTTTAAACTGAAAGATTAGAGAATCATGAGAAAAAAACCCCTCAAATTCTATATACTGTTTTCCCCTAGGGCTGGAGTTGTGCAGTTCTGTGTGATTGGTAAACTTGGTATTGGCCAATGTTCTTGCTGGTCTTCTGGGCGAGGGGCCTGTTGCACTGATTCTCAGGTTTCTTTGCCCAGGTGGAGTTGTACCGCCCCTCCCAGGACTGGGCCCACTGTATAGTGGTTCCAGATTGCTCTGTGTGGCTTTTTTCCCCTGAAGGCTTTTGGCGAGGCTTTAGAGGATGAATATAAAAATAGCGATGCCTGATCTCCAGCTCAAAGCTGAAAGATTGCAACCCCCCAGTCCTCAGTACACCCTCAGGAAAAAGCAGTCAATCACTTTTGTCTCCCTGGTTTCTGTCTGCAGTATCTGCTCATCCAGCATAGAACCAGGCTTTTTTTTAGCTCAGGTAGGTAGAGTCTGCTTGGAGTCTCCAAACCCTGCAGATTCCTATAGCTCTCACCTGCGCTACTCCTCCTGGGGGAAGGAGCGAGGTCTTGCTGTGGTTCTGCTGCTCCTGGGACCCTGTTCAGCAAGGGGGTCCCACCAAAATGTCTCTCTCTACCTCACTTGCTCAAAAGTGCAAAAGAAACAGTTCTAAAACAAGGTCCTTGTCAATCTTTTCCTTCCTACCCTATGTTTTGTTATTTATTTATGTTTTTATTTAAATTCTAGTTGGTTAACATATAATGTACTATTGGTTTTAGGAGTAGAATTTAGTGATTCATCACTTATATATAACACTCAGTGCTGATCACAATAAGTGCCCTCCTTAATCCCTGTGACCGATTTAGCCCATCCCCAACCACCTCCTCATAGCAATCCTCAATCTTTTCTCTTTCTCATTGAAAGTCTCTTATGCTTTGCCTTCTTCTCCCTACCCTACCTTTTCTTTCTTCCTTTCTTCTTCTGTTCTTTCTCTTCTCTTTTAAGGAAATCTCAGTACATTCTGATCTGATTTATATCTTCATTCTACTCCTCCAAGGTCTTTCCCTCCTTACACATCTCTTTAATTCGGCATCATCAAAGTCAGAAAACTGAAATGGGAAATTCAAGAGTTCTTATTTGAGGATGAAGGAGGGTTGTGAACATAGTAAACGCATCCACAGTTTCATAAATTTTTGTCCTCAACTCATATTCAGAAGCACTACTTAACATTCTTTGTGACAGGTCTCGGGTTTATTGTAATGAGCAAAGTGAAGTTTGTCTTATAAGGAGACTTTCCAGACTTGACAAAAAACAAACAAAATGAAATGAAAACCGTACCTAAGACAAACGAAAGCTAGACTCCCTGTCCCATGCAATGTTTAGAACATATATACATTAAAAAAATTATTAGAAATTCAGATTTTACTGGATATCCCACATTTTATTAAGCTAGGCTGTTTCTAAGGTAGTGTTAATGTTTTTTAACTTTATATAGGAATAATTGACAAATATAATTACATATATTTAAAGTAGACATTGTAATGATTTGGTACACATATACTATATGTTGTGGAATGATTGCCAAGGTCAAGATAATTAACACGTCCATCACTTGACATGTTAATTTTGTGTGTATGCAGTGAGAATTCTTAAGGTCTAATCTTAACAACTTTAAAGTATGCAACACCATGTTGTTAATTATAGTCACCATGTTGTACATTAGATCTTTAGAACTTCTTGTAACTGGAGAGTGGCACCCTAATGCACCCTGCATTACCTCATTTCCCCCTTCCTCCAGCCACTGGCAACCCCCATTCTATTCTCTGTTTCTATGAAATTGTTTTTGTTAGTTTAGATTCCACTTAAGTATCACATAGTATTTGTTTTCCTATATCTTATTTATTTCACTTACCCTTATGCCTTCCAGGTTCATCCATGTTTTTTCAAATGGCAGGATTTCCTCCTTTTTTATAGCAGAATAATATTCCAATTTGTGTGTGTGTGTGTGTGTGTGCGCGTGCGCGCGTGCACGTGTGTGTGTATACCCCATATTTTCTTTATCCATTCATCCACTGAAAAACATGTAGATTATTTCCCTCTCTTAGCTATTGTGAAAACTGCTGCAATGAACATGGGTGTACAGATATCTCCTTTGGATACTGATTTCATTTCCTTCGGATACATAGTCAGGAGTGAGATTATTGGCTCATGGGGTTTTACAAGGTATATTTAGTTGATAGTTTAGAAAAAGCCAGCAAAGATATTTTTGAAATAGTACCTAACATGTTCTGAACCAGGAGGAAATCTGGAAGGTGAATGTGTATGGCTTTGAAGATAGTGAGCGGCTACTACCATGGGTTGTTGAGGCCATATGATAAACAGGCCTATTTTGTGATTCTTTCAGATTGTGTCCCAGTTATTATTATGTAATTTTTTCCATGATGGAGACAATATTTTTAAGTAGAAAAATTCAGCAGAAATAAACAGAGTAGGAAAAATGGAATTTATAACACAAAAAGATATAGCAAGAGAACCAAGCAACTGCTTATGGAGCCGTTTGATTTTTTTATTACTTACTGCATTATTATCATGACCTCTTTCTGTTTTTCTCTACTTCTGGGATTCCTTTTACTTTTCTCTCTGTAACTCACCCTCCCTTATTTCAAAAAATACCTGTCTTCATAGAAATGCACAGGAAATTAGTCTCAAATCTTCCAAAATCATCAACATCTGCTTTTAGTAATATGTGTCCATCTGTTTGTTAATACAACTCTCCCACCTGCATTTAAGGGGCACAAGCACTGTTTGTCTTATATATTAGACAGGAGGCTAAGGGCAAAGACTAAGTCTTCTCATAATAATGGCATGAAGATATTTAACAGATGGTTAAGACAGTGCATTCTTGTCTTCTAGTTGCAGTAATTATGAGTTCACTCTATCCTTAATTGCCATGATTAGTTCAGTACATGACTAATCATGCTTCTCTAAAATAGAGTTCTATCAGGGAGAGTGGTGGTGGGTCCCCTGAGGAACATTTCTCAGTACTATTTGACTAACCTAATTTTTCTTTCCTTAGTTTCCTTAGTTAGGGAGATGTTATGTAAATTCAAGAAGTAATAGGAATTCTCTAGCTTCCGCATGATATTTGCTCAATGATTAACACCTTCTTCTGGTCTCTTTGGAGAAATCATAGAGATCTTTTTTCCTCTGATTTGAAGTAGACATTTTTCTTGAAAAATATGTGCATCAAAAGTGAACAGAAATGTTGTCTTTAATATAAAACCTCAATAGCTGAAATTTAAACCAGTCTCTAGGAGCATACCTACTGCTTCTCTGAAGCATTTGCCAGCTTATGGGAACCATTCACTGATATTTACTAGATTTAATCTTGTTCTAGAATAACTAGACTATGGCTCTAAATGAATTTAGAGTGTTTATGCATTTTCCCCTTTCAATGAAACATGATTCTGTGGCAGTGCATTTGTGTTTCCTTCTCATTTTTCTTAAGCATTTTTCTGGTCTTTGAGCCAGGTTGGTTTGAATAATTCTGGTGAGATGGAGATCTTGCATTTTTATTCCTTGAGTCCATTTATTAAATGAGGAAATCATAACCTTGGCCACGTGGCTTCTAAATACAAGACATGTTCTACTGGAGATCTGGAGAAGATAGTATGGGAGAGCAGGTAGAGTATAGGGTCAATGGAAGTGGGGTGAGAGGGCTGGTGGCCTCTGGATGGTGACTATGGATTGTTGAGTGTAACCACTGTGGCTCCAGCACTGAAACTCCAGTGCAGGTCCTCCTTAGAGCAGGTGGGATGCTGTCTTCTCACTGAAATTTAAGCTCAGAGAAGTTAGCTGCTAAAGTTAGAGTATACAAAAGCACATCCTGGCTTACAAAAGCTGTTAATGTTGATTAGCCATAATATAATTTCAGAAATAGAAATTTAAATTTCCAGGGGTGCCTTGGTGACGCAGTCATTAAGCTGTAGCCTTTGGCTTGGGTCATGATCCCAGGGTCCTCGGATGGAGCCCCTCTTCGGGCTCCTTGCTCAGTGGGAAGCCTGCTTTTCCCTCTGGCCCTCCCCCTGCTTGTGCTCTCTGTCTTGCTGTCTCTTTTTCTGTCAAATAAATAAATAAAATCTTAAAAAAAGAAAAAAAGAAATTTCTATTTCCAGAAAACTTTTTTCTGTGTGAAGGTTTTAAATGTTTGTCTGAAAATTTTTAAATCATTTTTGTTTTTATCTTTCCTTGCTTGTTTAAAGGATCACATTTGCTATCAAGAAAAATAAAGTGACTTAAAAATTCTGGTGGCTTTTAGTCAAAATGTAAATTGGATGAAAGTCATTTTGACTCATCTCACCCTGATCTTTTATAGGGTTTTCCCATCTTTGATCTACATAGAACGTTGGTCTTATTCCCCTATGTACTGTTTGGGCTCTAAATTTTTCATGTTTTTGGCTTTCCACATTCAAACAAGTCTGGCCTCTGTGAGAATTCCCCAGGACTTATCTAGATGCCAGAACAAATCTGTTATACTCCTTTTTACTAAGATTAAATTGGTGATAAGAGCACAAATGCCACCAGACAGGGTATTTCCATTTAACAGGGATCTACAAACACAGGCTATCAAACCTTTATTTTATTAAAGAAAAAACTGAACTGAGGCAAGTTAATTGACTTGCTCAGTTATATGGCTTTTAATTTCTTTGCTACAGGATTGGAATCTAGGTTTTCTGTTTGTAACTCTAATGTAATGGTAACTATCAATATTATCAAACTGTTGTCATCCCCATGCCCCCTTTAGAAGTTAGTTAATACACTTTAATAGATTTTTATTATATACTTTTTTAATATTCCTAAAATTATGGATTTGAAAATTAAGAAATTTTGAATTTATGTATATATACACACACAGACATATACATATGCATAGGCATGCATATTCTGATATACACTAAAATAAAACATTACTCAAATAAAAAAATGGTTACCTATAGGCTGCTTAAAATCCTTTTGAGGACCACGAGTGGGGTGTGGCTACACATTAGGAAACTAGGAAACACAGAATTACAGCTGTGAACTCTTTTAATGCCTTAACCTACATCTCTGGGAATTTTTGGTGCTTTGGTTGGTAGCCTGGGAGGAAGGAGAGAGAGGTCTCCTTGTTTAAATTATTCCACAGAGCTAATGGTACCCCTTTGGGTTCAGACATTTTTGAGTTTTGAGTAAGATTGAGGCAAGGGTGATAGCCATAGATCTAAGAGTAAGTAAAATTATGTGCCTTTGAAAGTAAAACCTTGTTTTCAATATTCTTCTTCAACAAGAAGTTTTTCTAAGCAAGAAAATTATTTGGTTCCCCTATAATGCTAGATGCTGATGGTATAGAATGAGGAGTAAGATGTGGTCCTTGTCTTGAAGAAGATACTATCTCTAAGCAAGGATAATTGCAGGCAGATGGAGACAAGTTCCATTGTAATTGTAGGGAAATTGGGCCCATTTCATCATTTTTTTTCCTGCAAGTAGAGTGGCTACTCCAAGGAGGGGAGAGCTATTAACCTCATGACTAGGCATGGAGGGAGAGGGGTAAGTTGTTGGGAGAGTTGACCATAAAGTTCTTCTTTGAGACAAAGTGTGTGAACAGGGCAAGAGGGCAGAGGAAGGACAAACTGGGAGAAGAGTTGGAGGTTAGGCCCTCTCTGGCACTCAGACTGCCTTGGACTTGTGTTGAGGTGGCCCTATGGTGAAACGGCTTTACCCTCTGTTGTTATATGTCCACTTAGGGTCTTTGCTCAGCCTTCCTAGAGATCTTCACACTTAGCTTTGTGTTGAGATCTTGAAACCTTAGATTTGTTTATTTACTTAGTTTAACTTAAGTTGTACTCAAACAAAGCTGGTAAGTGAGTAATTGGTTCTCTAGGGCTTCATGTTCCTGTGTCCAGGATCCTCATCCTTACCTTTCCTGGAGGTGCCGAACCCTTCTTGCCCTGCCTGAGAACTTGAAAAATCATCTTGAAAAGAAAAATTGAAAACAAAAACCAAAAAGCACCACTAGATTTTGAATCTGCATTTCCTTTAAAGCTGCTTGGCTGTTTTGAGGATGCCTCATACATTTGTAGTCTTTTTATGTGTTTGATGTAACATACACTTAATAGTGCCCACGATGTGCCAGGCACTCCTATAAGCTCTTTACAAATAAGAACCTTCATAATAACCCCATGAGAAGATACTATTATTACTTCCATGGCAAATGAAACTTGTGCTCTGCCCAGATCTTGTCATGTAGACCAGCCCCAAAGCATTCCCAGACCCAATAACCAGCACTTGGTTCTCTGACAGAGCCTTGCCCTCAGGCTACTGGAGAGTACTTTGCCTGTGTTTCTGGAGGGCACTTTATGTCTCCTTGGCACAGCCCTGAACCAAGGGGTTCTGTCTTCCTCGACCCTGAATAAAATGACTTCAGGGTAAGACTTGCACTATTTTCACAGCTCCCTTGTGGGACCAATCTAAGGTTTCCATCTGTGGGATTCTGCTTGATATCATATATTGCCCTCTAATCCGTCCTCCACTTCTCTACTTCCTTACTAGTTTTCCCAAGAACATTTCCTAATAAATGAAAATTTTCACTTGAATTATTATTTCAGAATTTACTTCCAGGAAGCTGTACCTATGTCAACCTTAATTTTATACTTAAGGAAACTGAAGTCCAGAGAGGTTAAGAAATTTGCCTAATGTCACTCAGGTAGTAATTGGAAGACCTGGGATTCTAACTCCAGAGGTTTGTCTTCATTGTTACCTTGACTGGCAGGAGGAAAGGGCTGGCGACCCAGATGGGACAATGAAAGGAGCTTTCATTAAGGAAGATGGTACAAGGTTGAGGTTTTCTAAGAGTACCAAGGATAGGGTTAGATGGATTGGAAAGAATTCTTCAGAATCAAGTTGAAAGTGATGTTAGAAAAATACAGAGGGAAATTTGTGGTGGTTGCCAGGGGCTGGAGAGAAGGGGAAGTGAGGGGCATAAAATGTCAGTTAAGCAAGATGATTAAATTCTAGATCACTGATGTACAACATTCTACCTGTAGTTAATAAGACTGTATTGCACACTTAAAAATTTTAAGGGGATAGATCTCATGTTAAGTGCTCTTACTACTATTAGAAAATAAAAAGAAAACACTGAGAAGCAAAGCATTGCGGTCAAGAACACAGGCTTCAAGATTAGGCAAACATGGTGTGGATCTGTCTCAGCCAACATCTAGCTGTGTGATACTGTTCAAATTGCAACATCTCTCTGAGTTTCTGACTTTTCATCTGGGAAATAGGGTTAATGATTTCTACCTCATAGGCTTGTATGGAATAGTTCACACTGCCTAACACATAGCATAATGCGTAAATACATAATAACCATCGTAAGTCCCAAATCTTTGCAAAAGGTAGTGTGTTTAATTTAAGGACAGAAAGGTAGAAAGAAGTGGAAAAACCTGACACAGGATAGAAAACAGAACAGATTTTTTTATAATACCTAGTTACCTCTTTTAACATGGTAATTATAAATCTTTAGCTACATTTGTCTTACAATAGTATTTGTGGACTAGCCTAGGAATCCAACCATAAATGAGTACTGGAAACATTGACCAGATGTAAACTGAGGAAAGGCTGTTTACACTTCAGAAATTCAAGATCCACAGTTATTTATCAAACCATTTAACCAGCCAGTTGTCAACTTCATTGGACATAAAAGATTGTTGAAAAACAGATGCTGAGAAAAATGATAATATGCATTTCCCAGATCACTTCTTTATCTGAGGCAACCAGAAATTGTCATTTTATTCTCACTTAATGACACCAAGGAAGATTATATTAATAAAGCTCTGGGCACAGTATCTGCTGGAATGTCATTCAGTAGATATTATTTGCTTCCTTACCTACTGCCCCATATACCTGGGATTCCTAGAGAGGATGTATCCCTGGACCTCAGAGACCCTGGTGGTTGTGGTATTGACATTTACTATACAATCTCTTAGGTGGATTTTGTAGAGACTTTAAAGGGTGTCCTGTATTAGATCTGTTATAAAAGCCTGGTACGGGAATGCTTTTAAAAAAGACAGGATAGTAATCCTTTTGAAATGCCAAGAAAGTATTTGAAAATAAGACAGGTCATCACCACGTCAATCTAAAACCTCTCTAAGCAGCTAACACCATCTTACAGTAATCGGAAAGAGACCATAAGATTACAGTTTCTGCGGATAAGCAGAATTATATCCTTTGACTATTTCCCTCAGCCTCTTAAAACTCTTAAAGAGAATAAAATCTTATGGAAATAATGCATAATTAAAATGACCTCTCAGTTTCATTAATTATCCATACGATGGAATTTCTACAGAACAGTAAATCCAAAGACTTAAACTATTAATTGATCTTTTGTAAATTCAAACTTTGATTTAACAGAGTTGATATTAATTCTCTTTATTCCTGTATGCATCAATGTATTTATCAAGAAAAGAAATTTAACAATGAACATTACATATTTTATTTAAAGTAATGGAGAAAATTCTGAGTCTTTTCAAAAAACAATACATTCATTGTTTTACTTGACAAGCAAAGAGCAAGCCATAAAAATGGTTGCATTTTTCATGCAAATGCTATTTCATTATCTGCATCTCCCAGTCTCTTTCATCAACACTTTTTCTGGGACTTTCCAAAGCATATAGAATGGAACAGGTTGAAAATTTATTCAGGATGAGATGGCATTTTAACCAGAATGAGAAAAAACTTTAACCACGGCAGTTGTTAATTGTTAATTACAATTTTTTTTTGTTAATTACAATTGTTAATTGTAAGGTCTATGTTTAGCGGTCAACAAACTCCAGCCCATAGGCCGTTCAGGCCCTTTTTATTCATAAAATTGTATCGCAACACAGCCACACCCATTTGTTGACCTGTCTATGGCTGCTTTCATGCTTTAGTAGCAGAGTTAATAGTTGGGACAGAAGCCATGTAGCCTGTAAGTCTAAAACGTTTATCTCATTTTTTGAAAACACCATTTGCTGTTGCCTGGTTCATGACATAGGTCTGAGAATAGCCTTTTTTTTTTTTTTTAAAGATTTTTTATTTATTTATTAGAGAGCGAGAGACTGAGAATGAGAGGGGAGAAGGTCAGAGGGAGAAGCAGACTTCCCGCAGAGCAGGGAGTCCGATATGGGACTCGATCCCGGGACTCCGGGACCATGACCTGAGCCGAAGGCAGTTGCTCAACCAACTGAGCCACTCAGGCGCCCTGAGAATAGCCTTTTTAATGGTCTCTTAAGAATCATTGGTGGATTAGAATGGGAGGATGGTATATGTCAATTTCCGAGCTCAGGCTGGAACTGTTACTGCCACAGAGAATGGGTCGAGGGGGAAATAGGCTCTTTAATCCAAGTGTTTGTGCTGTTAGGAACTTGTCATCAGCAGTCTAAAGTACTGATAAGATTATAGCTTTTTACCCTAATGCCTTATTTGTATAAAAGCCCCTGAAGGTGCCCCACGGGAGGCCTTTTATGTACATGTACCAGATACTGTTTTATAGGCCTCAGATATAGTGATCAAGATACAAGACCTATTTCCTCATCTCATGTAATCTTGTGGGGCAGCCATTACATAAATTGTTAACATCTTTTGAGTTAGGCTGCCTGGGTTCAAATCCTAACACCTTCACTGACCAGCTGAGTGATCATCATCACATTTCAAAACTTCCTTATGCCTCTGCTTTCTTATATACAAAATATGAAAAAAAAAATAGCTTATTGGGATGGCATGAGACTAAGATACCACACTCAAAGCTTTTGAAATATTATCTGCATATATTAAAGTATAAATGAAAGTGCTTGTTCTTTTAGGTAAATGATGAACACAATTTTGGGTTGGAGTGAATGCTGTGAAGGGAAAGAACAGGTTTCCATGAGAAAGTGAAAAGGAGAGACCTATGTTAGGTAGTACGAAAAAATGGTGCTCTGAGAATGGGCTGAAATTGGATAAAGGAGAAGCATGTAGGTAGAACTGGGAGAGAGCCATGGCTGTCCCTGTTCACAGAGGGGTATGTGTGTAATTCATCTGCTCAGAATGACTGCTGTTTGTAATTTCTCCACCCAGAGCAGATACCTTATAATTTACACAAGGCATTGTTTGGACCAGCAGCAGATCTGATTCTGGATACAGTGGTCTTAACTTGCTTTCTTTTCTATCCAGTCTTCTCTCTGTGTTCACTGTGTCTAGATTTTGTCAATGGCTCTAAGCTTCAAGGAATCCTAATTTAGTTTACTAACTTACCTGCAGACAAGCACTATCTCTAGTGGGCATTTCTGCCTAAGTGTTTTGGGGTAGGCTACTTTGTAATTTGTAGTTCAAGGGTCCTGATATTCCCCCTTTGATGTCCCCTGCTCTGACACTAGACCCAGTTCCCTCATAGCTATAAATAGGTTGACCCAGGTTCATTCTGTTTTATTCTCTATACCTCTGTCTTTTCTTGTTTCTGTTTCTTGATCTGCTTCTCTCTCTGTTTTCCTCCCTTTTTTGGTGAAGCTTTTCATTTTGATGAGGTAAGAAAAAGGGAATTATCTATTAACCCCAAAGACAAAGCTTTCTGTGCCGACTTAAGAATTTTTTTTTTAAAGATTTCATTTATTCATTTGACAGAGAGAGATCACAAATAGGCAGAGAGGCAGGCAGAGAGAGAGAGGGGGAAGCAGGCTCCCTGCTGAGCAGAGAGCCCAATTCGGGGCTCGATCCCAGGACCCCGAGATCATGGCCCGAGCCAAAGGCAGAGGCTTTAACCCACTGAGCCACCCAGGCGCCCCCCGACTTAAGAAATTTTATTTTAAAATCTGTTCTGTTTTTACTGATCACTCTTAATCTAGTTTTTGTAGATAGAAAACTTGTGGGTTTGAAAAGGAAATGTTTTGTTAGCTAGGTTTGTAGAATATGAGTTCAGAATGCGGTGGAGGGATTAGTGAACATTTGCTGTTTCTGAATGAGTGTTCTTAGATAATATTTTGAAATACTGTTATCTTCAATCAAGTGTCAATTACTGCTACCAAATAAACTTCTGAAAAATAAGAAACATTTATTTACTCAAGTCCAAATGTAGTAACTCTTGTTTATCTCTGATGAATATAAGCTCCATGAAGACAGGGATATTTATTTGATTCATTATTATCTATGTGCTTAATACATAGAAGGCTCTCAATAAATACTGGTTGAATGAATGAATGAGGATGCATGGTTTTGGTTGAGTATACTCATTCCCTGAGTTTTCTTATTTCATATTCACTATCAATTTTAAGGAGTTAAAATATATATCCTATTTGAGTTATTTTATGAATTACTTGTAGGAATTTCTCACTTGGAAAAGTATTTTCATAATGAAATCTAAGCAGAACTTTCTGGTTTCTCTGTTTCCCCCCAGATTCTGTTGTTTTGAAATTATCTGCCATTAGACTTAAAGTTCAGCACCTCCTATAGTGAGATGACTTCTCACTGTTAGAGACCACCCACCCCCGCTTCCCACGCCAATGTCCAAGCTGGAAGAATCAGATAGCTTACACTAGACCCTGGATTTCTGTGTTTCCAAATTGTGCTTCAAGGCAATTTTGTTCATAGTTGAAAGGGTAACTAACAACTTACACATAGAAATAATAACATTTTCTTTGTTGCCCAGTAAGTGTCTTAGATTCCTAATATGATGGGTTAGATTTCACGCTTTTTGCATCAAGCCCCTATAACATCATGTTGTGTCATAAATGGCAATAGCATCCTTAATTCTCCGGAACAGTACCCAGTGGGTAGCTTTCCAAAGTCACAAAGCCACTCTTTTCTGATATAAATTCTAAAATCATTGACCCATTTGGGTAAATATAAATAAAATTTCAAAAATTTTGTTTGAGGTAAGTGACATTTCTTGAGATAATAATTCCTGTATTTTTGTTTGCATTGAGGGATGTTTATGACTAGCTGGATAATTTGCTTACACCGTCAGTTCTTCTTAGAGCCAAAAACAGGCAAATATTTGCATTGTTTTCTTTCACCGAAAGCTATTCTTTACAAAGAAGGTGCAGGTAGTGCTTTTTACAGAGTTCATTTTTCATCTGTTTGAATGACATGTTGCATAAAGTTTTCAGAAGGAGTCTTCACACTGCAGATAAACAATAAAACATAGTTATTTCCCACAGCGGATTTAAAGTCACAGCCTATTACATTTATTGACAAAGGACAAATTATTCTCTTCATTGTATCCAACATGAGGAGCCAAGTGATCTGGACTCCTAATTCATATGCTTTAATCCTTTCCCTCTCCACAATTACTTACAGGAAATAGAAAGTATCATGACTACATGTTGGGTGATTACATAATTGTGCATCTTACTGAATTCCTTCTTTTTTCATTGAAGGCCACATTCTTAATAATTAAGGAGTTTGCTCACATTCTCAGAAAGTATTCGATCTTGCTTAGAGTGACTTAGACCTTAAATATTTAATATGGTTTACATTGCATTGTACTGTAATTGAATTAATTGAATCAGCATCACACTCCACTCAATCTTTTTTATTTTTTGAAACCCTACTTTTCCTTCAACAATTGAAAAATTACGCTGAATGATGATAAGGGCTCACACTTTGAAGCATTAACTTTTGTTGCATAATGTAAGTTAACCATTGCAATCTACTCAAGGAAGACTCATCCTAGATTTTTTTCTCAAGTGTCAACCTGGGCAAAAGGAGGAGAGAAGTTAATAGAATTGTCTTGATAATTTAATTCAAGACTAACAAAATTTTTGTGGTGATCACAAGCAGTGTTGTGCCCAGTAAAGATGAATATATCTTTTGATGGAATGCTCTAAGATTGATTGATTGATTTGTCAGAGAGAAAGAGAGGATGGCCACAAGCAGGGGGGGCAGCAAGCAGAGGGAGAAGCAGGCTCCCCAGGGAGCAAGGAGCCCCATGTGGGGCTTGTGAGCTGAAGGCAGAGGCTTAACTGACTGAGTCACCCAGGTCCCCAAAAACATCCCTTTTTTCTTTCTTTCTTTTTTTTTAGGATTATATTTATTTATTTGTCAGAATGAGAGAGCACAGCATGAAAGCACAAGCAGGGAGCGTGGCAGGCAGAGGGAGAAGCAAGCTCCCTGGGGAATTCTCTAGATTATGATATATTTCTCTTTCTCTTTGAAATGCAGCACAAGGTTGTAACAGAGCCAGGGGACTATAGATTTCAGATCGACATCCTTCATTCCTCACTAACTGGGCAAAACATGACAACTGTTATGACTGGTTTTGACTGGATTCATAAAACTCGAAGGTAGCATCCACCTAGGGGAAGAGAGTGCTCAGTTGAAAATCAGGGACCATGTCTCTTCATCTACTGCTTGGCAAGTCCCCATTTAACACTCTTTGTGTTAAAGATCTGTTGTGACTATTTTCTTGTTTAGCAGATAAATATAAACACAAGCACAGTGAACAGAAGAGGAACCTCATCTTGATAGGCTAACCAGATGAGGCATATAAGTAAACAAGACAGGGTAGACAAAAATCACATCTATCTTGTTGTGTGGTCTAGTGTTAGGAAGTTACTTAACCTCTTTGGGCCTTGTTTTCTCATTTAAAAAAGGAAAAATTGATTACTTTTTGGAAGACAAATGTAGTAGAGATGGGTATCTTTTTTAATGGTAAAATTGTATCCAATTATTATATACATCTGCAGAAATATATGTATATATACATGTATAAATGTATATGTGTATATACAGATATACACAAGTATATATGTACATATATATTTGTCGTATCTTAGTATTTACAATTTAGGAAACATTTAAACACGAAGTCTGATGTTCTTTCTTTCTCATGCTTTTTCTTGTAATCTTCCTAGACACAGGTAAATATGTAAGAATCATTTGTAAGCTTCATGGCAAAACAGCCCTTGCTATAACTTTTATAAATTGCTTTTACAGGGGGAGCCTAGCGATAGTCATATAGTTCCTGAAACTGGATACAATTGCAAAAGTAAAAGAACATGGTAAAAAATGCTAGAAGTAGAAGTAGGGGCAAGTCATGGAGAGCTTGGTCAAGTCTCAGTGTTAAGACTTTAACCAATAGAAAATAGGAACCACTGAAGAGGTTTGAACAGGGAAGTGAAATAAGAAATACCTAGACCAGGCTGGAATCTTGAAAACTAGTTAGGAAGGGTCTAGAAATGTAAATGTTAAGGAAACATTCCATGGTTTATGACACCAGTAGTAGACTGGTGACATGAAGGAAGAATCACCAGGATTTGACAACTAATTGGAAAAGGTGGGCAAATAGAAGATGGCTGTGTGGTTTTCAATCTCAAAAACTGGAAATAGGTTATTACCAGTAAGAGACAGAGACTAGAGGAAAAGTTTCTTGGTAAAGATGAAAAGTATATAGAATTCAGAATTGATTACAGTGGTTTCAAAATCAGATGGGGTCTCAACAGAGACTCAAAGGAGTAGTTTTCTTCAATAATTGGTAATTGATACAGCAACTAGAATTTAATATGTATGTTAGATCTTTAAAAATTTTAGATTATTCAGAACAATTGAACATATTAGAAAAGTAGGATCTTTGGAAGAATGCCTATAGAAAATTCTTTTGTAAAGAAAAAATGTTTTCATTATTTAGTATGTTTAATTACTTCCATCTTCCCTGGTTTGTAGCTTGGCATTTTCACTTTGTTGGGTTAAAACAACAGCAGCAATGGCAATTTTCACATTTAGTTCTGCTTGCCAGGCTTTTACCCACATTGATATAACAAATATTAAGGAGTGGGTTGAGTGTTTCTTCCAAACAGGAAAACCTAGTGACCTGTGGGAGAACTAGCAATCCATTTTAACAGCTTTACAAAATAGTTGTCAAGGCCCAGGATATTCTGTACCTCTTGATTCCTTGGGAAGTATCGGACCTCCCTCTGTCTGATTAAGACAGTGGAAGGAACCATGAAATTCTGGTCCATTAATCAGCAAGTTTGTGCTATGCAGGAAACACATGGGATGGACAGAGTTTGACTTTTGTGAATCCTTTGTGAAAAGGATTAATGCATTTGTGAAAACCTCATTAATGCATATGTTCCTACTGTTTCTTCTAATCTCTTTTATTGTTCAAGAAATTTTTATATCTTGCTGCTACCTTATAAAACACACTAACCCCTTCCCATTTCTTGGGTTCTTCTGAACAATTCCTTTTTTTTTTTTTAATCTCTTCAAGTTTAGCTCATATTCCATGGTCAGAGATTGGATTTCAGATCTTCTGTTACTTGAGGGTTTGCCTAGGGAATGAAGAATGTAGATGATACTTCGCTGTGTCTAGGAGATTGATCAGTGCCAGGGAGACAGCAGTTTTCTTTTGGGGGTGGGGAGAGCAAGGGGGCTGTGTAAGAAAAAGGATAATAGTAAGAGTTGAGGATTGTATTCAATCAACCAGACTAATTTTCTTATAAAGTAAAAACTGTCCCTCTCCCTTTCTGTGTGCTTTTGATGTTCAATTTAAATTGGTGGTACCCATTATATGTAAATACACAGATCTGAACTTGGGAAGAATAAGAGGCATTTTATTAGATATGATCTCTTTAAAAATGGAGTTTCATTCTCATGATTTTAGTCTCATTCCTAGATATTGAAGGTTTTTCCTAAAGCAAAATTCTGATTATTTTCAAGTTTAAAAACAACCCAAAATTATTTAAACACTACAAAGTATTTAGAAAGAATGAAAAATAAAGTGATGATTTGATAGGAAAATTACCCCCTAATTCAGTAGCCTATTCTGGAACCTATCCAAAAACATCGTTATTACTTAAGTAAATTTCATTCTGGAACCTATCCAAAAACATCATTATTACTTAAGTAAACTAAGTGTTCTCAATACTGAAAGAGTTTTCATTTGAAGTTTGATTTTAGAAAGTTAAAAGCATCAGAAGGTTTTGGACATTTGACTAAAAAGGATGACAGATCATTCTGAAACAATACTTAATTATCTATTTAAATAAAGTGACAATAAAAGATTTTACACACAAATATAGAATGTATCATAGTTTTGAGCAAAACTCTTTTAGTGTTGAGGACACTCAATTTACTTAAGTAATTAAAGACATGATAGTAACAATAACATGAAGCAGAGGAAATTATTTTGATAAAACACAAAATCTTTGCTTTCTAGGCTGATTATTTAAAAGGTGAAGAAAAACCTTCCACAATATATTAATAAAAGAAGATCAGTAGTCCAAGAAAACTTTGTTCTTTTAGGAGATGAAAGAAAATTAAGTTTTAGTTTTACATAACTAAGTTATTGGTATTAATGTATATTTTTAAACCCTTATAATAATTCATTTTTTAGCCAACCAGATCCCACAAGATTCTCTCTCTTCCCAACTTGCTGTGTCCATGGTTTGTATTTTTTTTTTTTTTTGAGATTTTATTTATTTCTTAGAGAGAGAGAGAGAGTGTGTGTATGCACGAGTGAGGGGGAGCAACAGAGGGTTTGGGACAAGCAGGACTCCCCCCTGAGCAAGGAGCGCGATGCGGAGCTCAATCCCAGGACCCTGGGATCATGGCCTGAGCTAAAGGCAGATGCTTAACCAACTGAGCCACCCAGGTACTCTCATGGTTTGTCTTTTATTTTCCTTTTTCCAATCTAAAATAGCCAGCTTTAAGACAAAATTGCTTTCTTTTCCCTTAACAAAAACGAATCTCTGCATCTCATAACTTTTATTAGCCAAGAACACAACTTACTTTCCTTGCATACAGAGTTGTTTGTCTTCCTATTTCTAATGGTTTTAATAATAATAGCATTCTTCACTCTTAAAAACCCTAATATCTAGTAAAAAATTAAGAATTAGGCAATTGTGAACTGTTATGCCAACACTGGATTGGCAAATTTATTTTATTTTTTTTAAAGATTTTATTTATTTATTTGATGTAGAGATCACAAGTAGACAGAGAAGCAGGTGGGGGGGGAGGAGCTGGCTCCCTGCTGAGCAGAGAGGACCCTGAGATCTTGACCTGAGCCAAAGGCAGAAGCTTTAACCCACTGAGCCACCCAGGTGGCAAATTTATGAATATATTTCATAACTTGTAGAAGCAAACACTTTCTCAAAGTATACATTTTTTGTAATAAGTTAGAAGTGGATAGATAAACCTCTGTTCAGTAATTAACATCTCTATATTTCACTTTAGAAATTATACAGATACTCAATAAATTTCCATCATTATTTTAACTTAGCAAAACTCTAAGAGTGTAAGTTACCAAAGAAATTTAAAAATACTATTTAAGTAGACATGTCATAAAACATAATTATTGCTGGAAAGTTTACTTAAAATTTTTTATCCCACTTGGTGTATCTGGGTGGCTCAGTCAGTTAAGCAGCCAACTCTTGGTTTCAGCTCAGGTCATGATCTTTGGGTTCTGGATGTGCCCTGCATTGGCTCCACACACAGCAGGGGGGTCTACTTTAGGGCTCTCATTCTCCCTCTGCCCCTCTTCCTGCTCCCTCTCTCACAAATAAATAAATAAATCTTAAAAAATGTTTTTATCCCACGTGTATTTATTCACTTCACTTGTTCTTAACCATCATTCTTAGATTCCTCATAAAATGTTTGAGACATTATGGGGCACCTGGGTGGCTCAGTGGGTTAAAGCCTCTGACTTTGGCTCAGGTCATGATCTCAGGGTCCTGGAATCGAACCCTGCATCACACTCTCTGCTCAGCAGGGAGCCTGTTTCCCCCTCTCTCTCTGCCTGCCTCTCTGCCTACTTGTGATCTCTCTCTCTGTCAAATAAATAAATAAAATCTTTAACAAAAAAAAATGTTTGAGACATTAAATCTGCTAATCATCATCTTAAATTATTTTTCTTGCTGATCAATTTTCAAACAGATAACATTGAGCTTATTTGACCTTTCATAAACCTAAGTAAAATAAATGTATTATATTTAATTGCTAATAACTCTAAAGGCATGCCTATTGTAATTAAACCAAATTAAAGTAGTTTTTATTTACTGAATATTTCCTCAGATCATATGAGCTTGAAAAGCATTTGGGTTAGTTTCTGTTCTGAGAGTTTTAGTAACTCTCAGAGTTAATTAAGTTAATTCATGTAGGTATTTATTTTAAATCAATTAAATAGAGATATTTACAAGTTATTTTGGCAATACTGTCCAGCGATAGAAATATATCACACATCTAAAATGTACATATATAGACACATATAAACATATGTACAAACATATAAGCAAACAGAGACCTGATACCTTTTATTCTAAAATTTTGGCCATGAGTAAGATGCAGGAATACAAAACTAACT
The DNA here is from genome assembly GCA_028533885.1 of Nasua narica. Classification (NCBI taxonomy): domain Eukaryota; kingdom Metazoa; phylum Chordata; class Mammalia; order Carnivora; family Procyonidae; genus Nasua; species Nasua narica. Next base: position 41,666,152 of record CM052799.1, read on the forward strand.
AGTCTATAGTCTAACCTTTTTTTTTGGCAGTTGGAATAAGTTAAATGTACTTGCTCCAATGGCTAAAGCTTTTTACTATTTATGGAGATGACTTTGGAGATTTCTATTTGCCTTCGACAAATAATCTTATGGAGACTGTGGACCAGAGTTCGGCCAAAGGAGCTTTTATAGAAGTTTATATTTTAAAAAGCCTTTTTTCCCCCTTTTTAAAAAAAAATATCAGTGTCAGGTAATTGTTGACAGGTTTCTAGTTATCTCCTAGTAATAGTTCAAAAGCAAGGTAATATTTAAATCTTGAAGATAAAGAATGTAAGTTTTCTCCTATGAGTTTTAGGGTGTGTTCATGATCAAAAGTGTAATTTTTTTTTAATTTTATTTATTTATTTGAGAGAGAGAGAGAATGTGAGAGAGAGGACAAGAGGGGAGAAGGTCAGAGGGAGAAGCAGACTCCCCGTGGAGCCGGGAGCCCGATGCGGAACTCGATCCCAGGACTCCAGGATCATGACCTGAGCTGAAGGCAGTTGCTTAACCAACTGAACCACCCAGGCGCCCCTAGAGTAAATTTTAAAGTGCTGGACAATTTTAACTTCCTAATTTGTTACAATATCTACAGATGTTTGAAAGCAAATAGGAAAAGATAGACCTGAGTGGACTTTGAGTTGTGCTTTGTAGGAGAGCTATTGGAGAAATTCTGGCCATCTACTTCCTCTGCGAGGGTTTTTTTTTCCCTAGGGGCCATCTGGCTCATCTGTTAGCTACAGTATAATTGTGGGTGGGAAGAACATTTTTCAGTGACCAATCCAGGTCCCTGTGAATGAATTGTGAATGACCACTACTCTTTCTAATTCCTCTCTAAATTTGGTAGGATCTTCTGAAAGTGGAGGTAAAAGTGTTTCATAATTTAAGAGATCTGTTGTTTTCCAGAGGACGTGAATTCTCTGTGACGGGGAGGGTGTCCCTGGACTTCCACAAATGATGTTGCATAGGAAGGCCTGATACCTGGAAGAGCCTAATTATAGAGCCCTGACAAGTAGGAGGAGCTGTAACCTGTAGAGCTAGGCCTAGAGAACCGGCCAGAGTGTTCCCTGTAAATCTTGAAGGGGAGGGGGAGCTAAAACAGGCAGCTGGTTGTGTAAGGGATTTTTTGAGGAAGGTGGAGGAGTTCTGGGAACTAAGAAAATTTGCTAAGGAAATGGGGCCAGGTTTTCAGAAAGGGAACATACACTGGATATAGATTTTAATTTTTGTTTTAATTTATGTCCTTTCATCTTGCTCTAGCAGTCCCTCAGGCTAGCCATTACACTTCTTTGTATGCACTTGTTAATTTGATCTTTCCATAGGTACCACTAAGACAATTGGGAAAAGAGATCTCTCAAATTTTTTTAGATAAAGTTTTTTCAATTCAAAGGACCCTTCATCTGGCCATTGACAATAAGATTTTATATTAATCTCAATAGCAACTCAAACCACTTATAGCCTTTTTATGGTTTATGGGTGTAAGAGGTGTCCAATAAGGGAGTGCAAAAGACACAGCCCTAACGAGATCTAGAAAGTTCACTTCCCAGAGTTACCCTAAGAAAGCAAAGGCCTCCATGATCACAGGCAGTAAGTGTAGTGAAGATGCTGTGTCCAGTTTCCCACAGGAATGTGAGATACCTCCAGTCATAGACCAGCTAATCTGTGGCACTAGGCAGGTGCTACCAGAATGGGACCTTGGCAACACTAACAAAGCAATGAAGGTTGGGACAACAAAGGCCCCTTATGGACTGGGACCCTTTATGACAAACTCCCCTGAGAGCTGACATGACCAGACAAAGTACTACTTGTGACTTCGTGTCTCAGAACCCCAGTCTATTCAACTGGCCACCCCAGTGAGTGCACCTTCTGGAGACCAGAGAGAATATTCTTACAAAGTCAAGCTTTCAGGACCTAGAATAAGATCACAGGAAAACCGCATTCAGTTTTTCTACAGGGCACCCAAGGCAATGTTTGTCTAAACTGACACTGGTCTGGTGAGAACTGTGAAGTCACCAGTCTCTAAGGCTGACTTGAACAGCAGGCTTACAGGGCAGATGACTGCGTTCTATCCTACGGTTTTTCCCCTTTATGACAAATGACCAGCAGACAGAGACAAAGGAAAACAATGGATTTCTCTGGGGAAAAAGGAATAAATAGAAAACAGTGAGACTCAAAAAAAATCTATAGTGGAGTTGTTATACCCAAGGAATTAGTTCATGCAAATATTTTCTCCTGCTGATCTGAATTTAGAAGAAGGTAATGACTCTCACCACTCTTGTTTCCATCAGACCTTGCAGTCAGAGATCTTTGAGGCTGATGTGGTAAGAATGCTTACCTTCTGCCAGCTCCTGTTAGAGGTCCCAGGGTCTTTGAGCTGTAGCAGCTGTAGAGCACGCAGTGTCCAGGCAGTGGAGGGCCCCGTGCTGGGTGTCTGAACTGTAGGGGAGGAAAACTTTTCCCTTCTTTCCTTTTTGGTTCTTTGGCTGATCTAATAATTAAGTTGACATAAGACGAATTAACAGAAGAAAAACAGATTTTGTAGGTATGGAAGCCCCAAAGACATGAGATGCAAAGACAGGCAATTTAAGCTTATTCGCCATCCAGAGCTAAGAAGAGGGGGTAGGAATCTAGGACTTGAAGGGGAAGAAGACAATTGACAGGAAGATGAAAAGGGCAAATGTTCAGTAAACAAATATTTCTCATTCTGTGCAGATAAGACTTTCTGGTAAAAAGTTATCTTTGATATTAGCTTGCTTCTGGTGTAGGCTCTCTAACTAAATTATTTTAGGTAGTGAAGGGGAATGTAAACAGTTCTTCCTGAGTCTCTTGGGCTTTGATCATCTTCAGCTCAAAATAATCCACATGCTAAAGTGGCATATTTTGGAGTCTTGTATTGTTGACCCTCAAAGGCAAAAAGCAATGTTCTTGTTTGCAACTTTCAGTGCAGAGGTGAAGTAGGTGACAACAAAGCCATCTGGCTCTGGTATTAGTCACAAAACTAATGGGAATGGGGGTCCAGGAAGAATCCATTTCCCTAGAAGTTGTTTTGTGTGTGTAACAATTGAACACAATAAAAACAAACATTTTCATAAGAAGAGTGATTTGCTAAAAGTATCCACAGAAAATTATATAATAAAATCAGAATAATTTGCATAGAAAAAATAGATAAAAATGTCAAGGTGATAGCCATGAAAAAGCACCAGGTAGTTTTATAGAGCAGTTCTAACAAACTGTTAAAAAATGGAGAATTATAGTACTATTTTAAATTGATGCTGAGCATAGAAAAATAATGATTGAAAATTTCAATTTTTTTTTAAAAGAGAGAATACAAACTGTTAGTTAAATCTGACATAGACAGTTGACAAAAAAAATACTATGGATTACTCATTCTGATGCCAACACCGACTCCTAAAAATTAATAATGATAAATAGTTACTCTGCCACTTGAGTCTTTGATTCTGGCTCAGCTTTGAGAACTGCTCTGCAAGAAATGTTTGATGCCTAACCTTTTCCATCAAAAAATTCAACAGGAAGAGACACTGTCTACAGAATAGCAGCATTTACTGATCAGTGGATAATATTTCATTCATTCTGCTTTGCTCAATAAAATTTCCTATCTTCCTTCAAAAAAATTACTTTCACAAGGTGAAAGTTATATTGAACCACATTGGTTGGTAATGATCTAAAGAGAAAAATCATGATTTTCCATGCTGAAAAGACATTTGATAAAATTCAACTTCCATTCAGAGTAAAAACAATCAATAAGATCATACAATTTCTTTTATAATTTGATGAAATATCATTTTAAGGAAGAATTTATCCTATAAGCCAACATGATGCCTAATGAGAAAATACTAGAAGCTTTCCCACTGAAGTCAGTTAGTGTTAGATACTACCATTGCTATGTGCTGTACTATAGTTCATATTGCCTTATAGGTGCTAGCTAATATAATTAGATCAAGAACATAATTAGAAATAAAAAATGTGTAAAGAAGAGAGAAAATATTTTTATTTCCAGATAGTATGATTGTATACTAGGGAAATATAAGAGTTTCAAATACTAGAAACAATAATTCAGTTAGTGAAATTAAAAAAATTTACATATGGGGCACCTGGGTGGCTCAGTTAGGCATCTGCCTTAGGCTCAGGTTATAATCCCAGGTCCTGGGATTGAGCCCATGTCAGACTCCCTGCTCAGCAGGGAGTCTGTTTCTCACTCTCCCTCTGCTCCCCTGCTTCTGCTCTCTCGCTCACTCTTTCTCTATCATAAATAAAATCTTTAAAAAAAGTAAAAATATATACATAGTCAATAATTTCCACATATTGAAACAAACCAGTTAGAAAATATACAGTAACAAAAAAAAGACTCTACTTCTGATGGAAACACAAAAGATAAAATACCAAGGGATTTACAAGAAATGCATGAGATCTTTATGAAAAATTGGGACAAATTGAAAGGCATATCATATTCTTGAGTGAAAAGAGTCATTAAGACTTGAGCCTTCTCTGTTACTCCATAAATTAGATGCGATCCTCAATAAAATGTCCACAGGCAGGTGTTTCTTTTTCTGAACTGGACAAAGTGATACAAAGTTCGTATTTTAAAAAATTAGCATTGCCAAACATTAGAATGTACAATAATGGTTCATAATGGAGAGAAATTGATACTGGCACATGAACTGAAATATCAGTGTAGAATTTGAAGTCTAGAAGCATTGCATTTACTTAATTTAACCAGGGGACTAATATCTGAGAAAAGTGACTTCTCAAAGCACTAGGGTAATCTGGACCATTTAATAAGTAGGTAGACATCTATGGAAATAAATGTGGACTTACACTTCATACAGTGTGAAAAATACCAGTGGGTCAAAGTTCTGAATGGAAAAAAAGTGAAACTATAAAATTGTTAGAAGAAAACCCATGGAATGGGATGGGATAGCTTTCTTAATTTGAATTTGAAATCCTGAAGCCATAAAATAAGAGGATAATAAACTATATAAAAGGTGTAGAAGTAGAAATAGATGTAAGTAGAAGTAGAAATAATGTCCCTTTCTCCCCAAAATACAATAAGCAAAGTACTATATGTGTGTACACACACACACACACACACACACACACACACATTTAAGAACATTTGCAACACATGTTGTTGACATAGGGCTAATATTATTATTTAAAGGAGGGTCAGAAATCCATCATGAAAAGACAAGTCAATTTAAAAAGAGACCAAAATTTACAAATATACAAGTCAGATTCAAGGAAATAAAAGTGGCTCTTAAGCATTTGAAAAGATGTTACACCTTATTCCTAATGAGAAAAATGTAAATGAAACTACACTGCCATATAATTCTTTACATCTCAAATTGGCAAAAATTTGTAAAATTCATATATTTAGTTGGTGAATTACTGAGAAAGGGACACTGACACACATTGTTAAGTGTGTAAACTTGTACATCCCTTTGGAGGGCTGTGGTATGTGTAAAAATTTATAATGTATAACTCTATGCTTTGACCCAGCAGGTCTACCCCTAAAATGTATTCTGTAATTATGCTTAAATACATATGAAATGATATTTGTTGCATCATTTACAACATTATGACAACTAAAGGTTAGACTTAATCTAAATGTCCATCATAGGGCATTGCCTAAATAAATTATGGTATATTCCTACCATAGAGGAATATCTAGTTATAAAAAAGTATAAGGAGGGCCAGTATGCATTAACGTAGAAAGATACTAAAAATATGCTTAAATGAAAAATGAACTAAAGCAAGTATAACATGCTACTGTTGGTGTAAAAAGAAAAAGGAGAAAAATGTGTATGTTGGCCAGTGTATGAATAAAAAAAATCTCTGGAATGATAAATAAGACACGAGAAACAGTGATTACTTGGATTGGGAGGAAGACTTTTCATTGTACGTCTTTTTGTACCCTTTGATGTTGAAGCCTTGTTGAATGGGTTACCTTTTAAAAACTAAATCAATAATTAGCAGGAAATACCATACACACAGGGAGGGAAAAAAAAAAACAAGGCATGAAAAAATGAGAAACAGATAGAAAAAAGGAAACTAAGTCAATTTAAACTTGCAAATCCGTAAGTGAGTTTTATGTGATGCAAAATGCAGTATTATGTCTATTATACAGAAAAATCAATAACTGAAGAAAGTGGAAATAAAAATAAACATGATCTGAGCCCTTTGTTTGCAGAAAGGGTGTGTGATCGATAGAATGAGTGCCTGCACGATTACTTGAGTATGGCTGCATGATTTGAGAGTTAATGGCACCAATGCCCATAGATTGGTTAGCCATTCTCAAGTGAAATGGGTCACTTTTTATGTCAAGGATCAGTTTTGGTGACTGCTCTGGCAGAAGCATCCTCCTCCTCATAAACGGGGCCCAGGCTGCAGAGCCGAAGGAGATTTGGAGACCCCGAGGAGCAGGGAGATGACGGTGCTTGCCAAAAACCTCAGTCTACAGATTCAGGTCTGAGAATGGGTTGCAATGAAAAGGAAAACTCCATAAAAGGAATTGGAAGCAAAGTAGTTATTTTAGTGGACAGTAAGAATGTTGTCTACCAGTGTTTTGGATGACTGCTTGCTTCTTAATTGACCCAATTGCTTGCTTCTTACGTGACACTGTGTGCCATGAATGATGTAATCAAGGCTTTGGAGAGAAAGCCTTTTGATATTATTATTTTGATATTCTGGTGTTGGGGCAGAAAGCAGAATTTATATAGTCACTGTGTCTTTTTACTAATGAAGAATCATAATAGTCACCATTCAGCCAGTGTTTTTTTCAATCGATATTGACAATACAATCAATACAAGTATTGTCAGGCATTGTGCTAAACACACAGACATTTTCTTATGATGCGATCTTCCTAGCAACTTAATGACATAAGTATGTTACAATCAGGACGTTTGGAGAACTACTTAAGGTTTAAAAGGGGCAAGTCAGGCTTTGGAGTCTATTCCCTGAATTTACCTAACTGGGTAATTACTTCCACTCCATAGGGTATCTTATTTTGACTTTCGGACAGGGGGTTTTGGTGGGACGTTCTGGTGGCAGAACTGGGACTAGGCTGACAAATAGGCATTCCCAAATTAATCGCATGCAAATGAGGACAAAAGAAAGGTGTTGGGGATACGGGATGAAGTAACACAGACTCTGAGATCAAGGCAGCTGGTCGGATTTGACTAAAAGGATTATGACAATTTATCAAACCCAGGGGCAAGTCAGAAGCTCAGCCACCAGATTCATTAATGTTCAAAGTCATTTGAGGTTAAGAGCTTCTTAAATCTTTCCTGGCTCAGGAGGGAATTAATCTCAGTGCCTAAAACTGGACAGAATCCGCTAGTGGAAGCTAAAGCCAAAAGGAAGCTATAAGAAGGTAATAAGCAAATATAGATCAAAACATCATATAGAGCGTTACTGAATCATTGCACCTGTCTAAACTTTGAGAGGATGCTTACCTTTAGTAAGTTGTATAATTATAAGAAAAGCTGGAGACTTGAATTTTTTTCTGCCATATCAAGGAAATATTCTAGTCACATACACCAGATATGTGTGGGTTGGGGTTCCATTTATTCATTGGTCAAATATTTACTGATGCCTACTAAGTGCCAGGCTTTACGCTAGAGAAACAGTGGGGAGCAAAAAAGTACATTCTGTGTGTATGGAATTTATCATCTTGTAGGAAGGAGAGAAGTATTAATATAATTACACAACAATATGAGATGATAACGAAAATAGGAAATGTGAAGGAGCAGTGGTTGGTATCATACAAGCTGTCATAGAGGGAATTAACCTTGTCAGGGAAGGCTGGTCTCTGAAACGAGGAATTAAACTGGGCTTCTGAACCAAGAGTGGGAGTTATTTGGCAAAGAAGCATAGCGAAGAGAGTTCCAGACAGAGGAAGACAGTATGTGTTAGATTGAACTGTATGAAATTGCTAGTTTTAAAGGTCAAAAATGGTCGAATATCAAGTATTTCTCATGATTCTACTTATTTGCAGGCATGTTATGCACGTATCAATGTCTAAAGCACTACAGTTAATAGGAAGGTTTTTCTTACACACTTCCTACACTCCCATTTTTAAATAAAGCAGATGGGAGAGCTAAGAACAGAGAAGCAAAATGTTAAGTGACAGTGAAACAAGAGAGGTCATACAGGAGGGAAGGATCCTTCAGAAGGATGAGTTCTAGAGAAACCAAGTACTTCTATTTCAGAAGCTCTTCCACACATACGGTTCCATGGGGGAGAAAGCATCAGTGAGGTGCGCCCCATCTCCCTCCACTGGTCTCCAGTACACGGAAGCTGCTGGTGGATTCCCAGGAAGGGGGTGGGCAGACACTTGAGCCGAATATGAAATAGCTCATCTCCACTCCTCCCTTCTTCCTGGTTAAAGGAAGTGATGGTGCTGAAATAAACCATCCACATAATGTCACAGGGGCACAGGGGCAGCAGAATCATCGTAGACCACCAAATGGCATGATCGCTCATGGGCTCAAACTGTTTTCCTCTAAATGAAATGTGTCGGGCCTGATTATTTGGGAAATGGCTCCAGATTCTTATCCGGGATCAAAGACCCAGGGGACACCAAGTCCTCAGCTAATGCAGGCAAAGGTTTCTCTTCTCATAAATGAGGAAACAAAAAGTCCAAGATTGGTTGCACTGCTTTTCTGCTGGGGTACAGGATTACATTGTAACTGCCCGTTTAGTAATCTTGACAAGCCATTAAATTTATTTTAGAGGATATTATCTGATGAAGGAACAGGGAAAAGAATGAGCACTCTGATCTTCTTGTGCAGAGCTAAGGGTCGGAGTGGTAGCCAGTGTATGGTTTGGTCTAGCGGAAGAAAGCAGAATAGTTTCTTGGTTTAATAACTTTGGAAGAAAATGAGTTTAAATTATTGAATTTTTTTTAAAAAAAAAATCCCATACATCCAGGTTTTTCTTCTTCCTTATAAAATTCCTTTTATATTCTTAAATTTAGTCCTTGGGAAGGGGTAGGTAATTGAGGGAAGTGATATGTCATTTGAAATGTCAAAAACTTCCAATTTCCAAAGAGTTCCTTTTGAATTTAAAGTTTGAGAGTCATCTCTTAGGTTCACTTTGTACTTCACACTCTGATAAAGCTTATTCAATGTCATTATCACTCTCCACAGCTCCAGGAACCCCCTGCAGGTTTCAGCTATGCCTGTTCTCTTTCTCCCTCCTGTATTCCCATCCTCACTTCCCTCTGGTCGTGAGCCACGACAGGGCTGACTGTCTCCCTTCCTCAGAAGCCTCCGAAGGCTAATAAGCTAATAGCTTATTAGCCATTTCATTATATCCCCCACCCACATAATGGGGGATGGGGCTTTACCTTTTTAAATTTAATTTGATTTTCTAAGAAACTTATTACAGAGAGGCCACCCAGGTTGTCACACACACCAAAAAAAAAGAAAGAGGCACAGACATGTCTTCTCCCTTCTTTCCCGATGAATGTAATTGAGATGATGGTGATGATCACCATTGGCAGCACTGGAGCAACCGTGGCCAACATTTAGTTTTTAGTGAGTAATTATTATGTGCTCAGCACTGTGCTAAGTACTTTGCATGAAATTTCTTCTTTAGGTTTTATGAACAAGTCTATGATACAGGTTCTTTAAATAATCCCAAGAATACAAAGTCGGAATCAGAGATGCAAAGAGGTCAGTAACGTAGCCGGGTCGCTAGATGTTGCAGAGGTAGACTGGGAATATGGATCCTAGTTTGTCCAACTCCTGAGCCTGCATCTTTGACCACCCAGTATTGCCCAGCGTGGTCTCTAGAACAGATACTCTGGAATCATCTAGGGAGCTCGTTAAATATGCAGGTCCCTGGCCTTACCCCAGGCATATAAATTTAGTCATGGAGATGAGGCCTTGGGAGGGGATCTGCATTTTAACAAACTCCTGAGGTGATCCTGGTGTACTGGGAAGTGTAGGAAGTATTTCACAGCCTGAGAAATGGTAGCAAAAGCAGGGTTTTAAAGTGATTATTTAACCCACAGGAGTCTGTCAATGTGATTACCAGGAATCTAAAAATGGAAGCTCTACTCAGGATGATCGTATTTGTGTGCAAAGTGGCATGTCCCAGTTTGTCTCCGGGGAGCAGGAAACAATCCCTCCAGAACTATGACAAAATGCAAAGCTTGTTGGAAAGAGGATTAGAGCTGCTTACACCTCACTCCCCTTTTTCTCTCTTCAGCAAGGGTGACCAGTTCTCCTCTGAATTAGGCCTTTTCAGGTTAACTGAAAATTAGGGCAGCAGCCAGGACCACAGCAATTTATGCCACCTGCTCGCCTGGATTCAGACCCTCATGTCTTCTCCATTTGCACATGGACAAGGCACCATCACATGTGGTGTGTTAAGCTGTGAAGGGTCCTCCCGAGTATGACTGCTGCTGTCGAGGAGGGTGGGAGAAGTAACCTTCAAGGTGTTTAGACTTTGTCTTCTGCATTGAAGCTAAAACATCTATTGCGGTGGTTTTCAAACTTGAGCATGCCTCAGAATCATCAGGAGGAAATGTTAAATATGAATGGCGGGCCTCAGTCCAGAGTTTCTGAGTCAGTAAGTCAGGAACTGGGGGCGTGTATACATCTAAGATAACATCAATAAACCACACTCTTGATGCTGATCTGAGTACTAGACTCTGAGAACCCCTTGTCTATAGCTCAGGTGGTACAATGATTTGAGGACAATTTTCCAATACAGACTTGAATCTGGGATGAACTATTCAAAACGAAACCATTCCCATATCCTGTCTCTTAGATCTCAGAGACAAGGGATAGAAATTCAATCATGTTACTCTGTTTGGCTATTAAATTCTGTCTTGAGTAATGGTATGGTGGATATCCTGATGGTTGAGTGTTGGGGTTCTGAAGTCAGAAGTGGCTTCTGAAGAAGTCAGAAGTGGCTTCTGAAGTCAGATTCAGGCTTCAGGTGAGTGAGCTAGCATCTTTCAGCATCTGTCTGTATATCTGTAAATCAGGAACAACAAAGGTAACTACCTTGTAGGGCTTATGCTGGAGATCATTTGTTTGTTTCTCTGGTTCCATTCCCCCCCCCCCCCCATTCCAATTTTGCAGTGTGGCCCAGGAAGCTGACCCATTCTATTGTCCTCTGCTTTCCAGTGGGGTTCAGACAATGGAGAATGCCAGTGGGACATCTAGGTGCTGAAAGAGAGTGACATAAGTAGATTGTATTCTCCCACTCACTCCCTGAGGGGTCACTATAGGTTAGCTGCAGCCCTCCTAGTAAATTACATCTGCTGGCTAGCACCCTCTTAGAGCCAGACCTGCTCTTTCTGGGTTCTCAGAGCATCACTCGACCCTTGGCCTCTTCTGCTGAGGGATGGTGAAGGTTTGCATTATATTTTGTTCACCTCTTTAATCCTGCTGCCTCTTTTGTAAATAATGCCTTTAATGAAAGCTCATTTGGCTGTCTGTCTGTTTCATGCTAGGACCCTGGCTGGGAAAACTGTGGTGGGAGGAATGAAAGAATGCAGAGAAAACCCTTGCAGGGTGTTATCAATAGGGAGTGTCCAGTGACTTTAATCGTTGTGGCTGTTTTGTAATACTTGGCCTAACGTCCTGATTCGTAATCTGTACCTGGGGCACCTACTCATACATAAACAACTCATTAATACATTTTATCTCCTTAAAGTATCATTTAAATCATCAATCCTGGATAAGGATTAGTTTTCTAATTTTTGTTATCTATTATTAAAGTTAGGCTTTCATATATTTTCTGCATAAGTTGACATTAACTAGTAAATGACTCCTATTTTTTTTTTACCTTTGTTAGTCAAAAATACTGCTAGATGCTGCATTTTCTTACAGAAGTACCATTATAGAAGGTAACATGGAGAGATGGAAGGGTAGAAGGAGCCTGAGTCTCTGAAGACATCAAGTAGCTACTGTGTCAATTCTGAACTATCTTGTGGTTTTATCTTTGTGAGAAAAATAAAGCCCAGATGGGTAAACCACAGTATTTAGCCTTTTGCTACATTCAGGCAGACGGAATCCTAACTGATATACTGCTCGTTCAGCCAATGAACTCATTTATTAAGAGTCATCAGGAAACAAATACTCAACAGAGACAAAAGTATTACTTCGAGAAATGAGTGCAACTTTGAAAAATCCTCTGGGTTTTTACATTTCATCTGTAGAGGTGCTGGTGATTTCCCTGTACCCAAGCCCTGTCTCTCCTGTGGTCATTGCCATGTGCAAAGTGCCTAGCACCATACTTAACCCAGAGCTGTGCTCAGTAACTAAATGTTTACTGAATGGATAAGCACAGTGTGTGTTTAATAGAGATTGTGGTTGATAGAATTTAGGAGCAGCAGCAGGAGGACAAAATCCCAGTGCTGGTTCTCAGGACTATAGTCAGTGTCCTTATCTCCTGCCCCAGAGGGAAGGTAGCAGGAAGGGCCTGGGGGCACCTTTGCATTCAGAGGTCCTGGGTCCTGGATGTGGTGGATTCTCAGACACTAATTATGAATGAAGCAAATGAAGAAATGAAAGTGAATATAAAGTGTTTTCTGTCAAGCTGGAGAAGTACTGGCTTAGAAACTTTTCACAACTTTAAATTTGTGTCTTTTTATACTTAAATTGCTTCTTTGTTATTTTTCCACATGTTTTTTCAAATTTAGAAAAATAAGAATGCAGTAAGTCCTCCAAAAGGAGATAAAATTAGCTATAATCCTGCCATCCAGATTTAAAGAAACAACAACAGCAAAAAACCTTTCCGGGTGCCTTTGATGGTTATATATTTTTCCCCCATCAGCAGTACCTTCCCGGAGTCTGAGTCTTCTTATGTTTTTCTGCAACTTAGGTTGGTAATTGTGACTTACTTTCCAAATCTCTGTTAAACCAGGGTAATAAACGATACTTAAAAGTTCTTGTTTTTGCTTTAATTTACAAACCTTTAGAGCATTCAGTTCTTTTTACTGCCTTCTCGATATTGTAATTTGCGACAACACGCCCTTATTCTGAAAGTAGCTTTTTTAAAAAGATGCCTCATTTGCTGTTCTTCTGGGTGTGTTATTATTGTACAATACTTTTGAGCTTTATTATCCTTGTCATCTTTTGACATACATGGGCAATAGCTGATATTTTTAGTGTGCTAGTAATATTACTAAATTGTATTGGACTTTTTTTCTGGCTGGTGTGTTATTATACAGTTACCTTTCAGATTTATATCTTTAATCTAAAAAATTAATGAGCATTCATATTTTTTACAAAAAGATGTGAACAAAACGCCAAGATAATTAAAAATATAAATAAACCAAAGCCAATTGATTTTGAAGGACTTTATGACCTAATGTTGGCTTGGGAAATGAGATACGGGAAAGAAGTCCTTCTAGGAATCTTACTCTACTACAGTAGAGATAGACACACATGCTGGTTTATCTTTAAAACACATAGGTGCCTTCCTTTGCTGATAGAATATTACAGATGAGAAAGGAACCCCACTTATAGTATATAGATATCTAGGTATGTACTTATTTAGTTATAGATGTAATTGACATTTTGTGTAAGTCTACGGTGTACAATGTGTTGATTTGACACATTTATATATTGCAATATGATTACCACTGGTCCTGTTAGTTAACATCTCTATCTTGTCACAGAGCTATCATTTCTTCTCTGTGGTGAGGACATTTAAGCTCTAGTCTCTTAGCAGCTTTGAAGTATATCATACGGTATTGTAAACACTATGCCGTGCGTTAGATCTCCAGGACTTAATTTTCTTGTAGTTGCCTATTTGTATTCTCTCACTAACATCTCCCCGGTTCACTCACCACCAGCCCCTCCTAACCACCATTCTACTGTCTGTTTTTACAACTTTAGCTTTTTCAGAGTGCACATGTATAGGACATCATACAGTATCTGTGTCTCTCTATCTTAATGTGTCTCAGCAGAATGCCTTCGAGCTGCATTCATGTTTTTATTTTAAGATTTTATTTATTTATTTGACAGAGAGAGAGAGATCACAAGTAGGCAGAGAGGCAGGCAGAGAGAGGGGGAAGCAGGCTCTCCACTGAGCAGAGAGCCGGATGCGGGTCTCAACCCCACGACCCTGAGATCATGACCTGAGCCAAAGGCAGAGGCTTAACCCACTGAGCCACCCAGGAGCTCCATGGATCCATGTTTTTAGAAATGACAGGATTTTCTTCTTTCTCAGAGCTGAATGATTTTTCATTGTATGTATATACTATAACTTCTTTACCCATCCATCTACTGACAGGCACTTAGGGTGCTTCTTTTCCTTAGCTTTTGTGAATTATGCTGCTACTCTGATTTCATTTCCTTTGGATATACAGTTGACCCTTAAACTACATGGTTTTGAATTGCATTGGTCCATTTATACATGTTTTTTTTCAATAAGTATGGTAAGGTACTGTAAATGTCTTTTCCCTTATGATTTTCCTTCTTTTTTGTTGTCAAAACTAAATTTTTATTGTGGTGAAATATACATGTATAAAATTATTATAACCATTTAAAAATTTTTTTGCTGAAATATAGTTGACATACTTTGTTATATTAGCTTCAAGGCATATAACATAGTGATTCAAAACTTCTGTACGTTACGTAGCGCTCATCCTGCTAAGTGTAGTTACCATCTGTCACTATACAACATTATTATGATATCGCTATGTTCTCTATGCTGTACTTTTCATCTCTGACTTATTTTATAACTGAAAGTTCGTACCTCTTAATGGCCTCTACTTATTTTCCCAATCCTCCAACCTCCCTCTCCACAGATAACCACCAATCTGTTCTCTGTATTTATGAATCTCTTTCTGTTTTGTGTATAAAATCATATGGTATTTGTCTTTCTCTGACTTACTTCACTTAGCATAATAATCTAGGTCCACCCATGTTGTCACAGTTAACAAGAACTCATTCTTCTTTATGGCCAAGTAACATTCCCTTGTTTCTCTACACCATGTCTTCTTTACCCAGTCATCTATTTGTGGACCCTCAGGTTGCTGTCTTGCCTGTCTTGGCTATTGTAAATAATGCTGCAGTGATCATAGGGGTGTAGATATCTTTGTGAATTAGTGTTTTCCTTTTCTTCGGGTAAATACCCAGTAGTAGATTTACTAGATGATAGGGTACTTCTATTTTTAATCTTTTGAGGAAACCCCACACTCTTTTTTTTTTTTTTTTGGCAGACACCAAGGGGCTTGTTCCTTTATAAAGTCTAGTTGCTCTTTTTTTTTTTTTTTTTAAGTTTTTTTTTTTTTAAAGATTTTTTATTTATTTATTAGAGAGAGACTCAGAATGAGAGGGGAGAAGGTCAGAGGGAGAAGCAGACTTCCCGCAGAGCCGGGAGTCCGATATGGGACTCGATCCCGGGACTCCGGGACCATGACCCGAGCCGAAGGCAGCCGCTCAACCAACCGAGCCACCCAGGCGCCCTCTAGTTGCTCTTTTAAACCATGACTTTTTTTCTATGTCCCAGGGCAGACTGATCTGCTCTTAGTCCTTAGCCCCTGCATTGCTCAAGGGTCATTTCTATACCCAGGAATGAGTTTGCTGCATTATATAGTAGGTCTATTTTAAATGCTCTGAGAAACATTCATTTGTTTTTTTTCTAGCAACTTCACTTACTTTCTCCTCTCCCCCCCCACTTTTTTTTAATCCTGAATATGCAAATCTATGAAACATTTTGCATTTTGTTTCTGATGTTTATTCATCCACTTATTCAATCAACACATATTTATTAGGTGTCTGCTTTTCTGGGGACAGAATGGTGAGCTAGGAATCATGACTACAGTGGTGGGCAGAACCCAAGAGTCCTAATTCTTGTGAAGCCCACAGTCTAGTGGAGTGAGATGGACAGTTAGCTACTAATCACAATGATGAATCTGCAATTACAAATTGGTGTTAGTGCAACGAAGAGGAGGAGCACAGTTTAATGAAAAAGTAAAATAAAGTATCGTGACCCAGGCTCTTGGTTCAAGGTCAGAGAGGATTCCCTGAGACGTTTGAACTCAGAGTATAGGATGAGTAGGAGGTGAAAGGTGAAAGGACATGGTAAGGCAGTGAGGCAGGGGCAGTGTTCCAGAAGGAGGAAAAGGATTTAGGTACTATGAAGAGAGAGGACAAAGACTGATTGAAGCATTGAAAGAAAGCATTGAGGAGAACAGAAAGGGATAGAGTGATGCTAGACATGGCTTGTCAGGGAACTAACTGGGCCCCAGGGAATGCAAAGCCTTGAAGGTCGTGTTAAAAATTTGGTCCTTATCTGAAGTGCAATGGGAGGAAGCTATAGTTTGTTCTGTTCATTGACTCTTAACTCATTCTCCCTTGCATTATTGTCTTTTATGTTTATAACTTATGGCTCCAATTAGGATATCATGATGCTTAATTTTGTGTGTCAACTTGGCTGGGCTGCAGTGTTCAGAGATTTGCTCAAACATTACTCTGAAAGTTTCTGTGAAAGTGTTTTTGGATGGGATTAGCATTTAAATTGGCCAACCTGGAGTAAAGCGAATTGCCCTCCATAATCGGTGTGGGCTTCATTCAGTTAAAAGCCTGAACAGGACAAATGACTGACCTTCCTTGAACAGGGGGGGATTCTATAGCAGACAGCTCACACACTTGAACTGCAACATTGGCTCTTCCTCGGATCTGATCCTGCCAGCCCACCTTGTAGATTTTGGACTTGCCAGCCACCCTAGTTAGATGAGCCAATTCCTTACAATAAATCTCTCTCTATGCCCATCCTATTGGTTCTGTTTCTCTGGGGAAACTTGGCCAACAGAAATATCATTACATTCTGAACGTAAAGAATGATTCATCATCTTTGCACTCCTCATACCTAGTACTTCACGAACAGTGACTGTTTCTGTAAGGATATTTGAACCATGTCTACATGCACCATCCTGTGGGGCTTGTGTTCTCAGAACTTTCTTTGGGAAATAATAGAAAAGATGTTTATTGAATCAGAGAATGAATCATTCCTTTTTACCTGCTGTGGGATATACATATTTTTGAGTTTGTTTAATTCATTGGAGAGGAAGATGTTTTGTTTTCTTTTGTTTGGATTGCTAAAGTTGAGGAGACCTGATAATGAGTCCTTTGACTAAAACTTTCACTGACATGGACTTTTATTTTTAAAAGTTTTCCTATAGTTAAATTATAAGACCTGTTCAGGAGATCAAATAACTGTGTGAGAATTACCAAGATGTTTGCTGTAGACTATAGGGAAAAACAAAAGAGAAGACCTGGACTATATAAACATAGCCCCTCAAAATGTGCTCGACCAATTGATCTTGGTTCACAAACTGTATTTTACTAGTCAGCACAGAGAGAAGTACTAGAAGTACTAGTCAGCACATAAGAGGAATGTGAAGGAAATTTGCAGTAGTTTAGTCAGAGTCATTTTATGTCTGTTGATGTCATTTTATAAAAATTGAACATCTGATATGCTTTTCTTAAATATAATTTTTCTAGTAGTTAATTTTTACTAGTTATTACAGAAGTATTGATCTATGATGGATTTAATAAAACAAAGAAAGAAAAATCTCGTCCATCACCGCAGTTTGAGAAGCCTTGGTGTTCACTGGTTGAGAAAAGGCTCTCTGGGGAGGAGTAACTGATCAAAAGAGATCAGGGCTAGGAGCAAGAAGTGGTATTTTTAGAGGAAGAAACAGCATGAACAAAGGTGATGGATCTTGTCATTGCAGATCTTCTGTCCGATGACAAAGTTCTGGGGAGGAACTAGACTGGAAGACGGCCAAATTCTGTTACCCCTCAGGAGGTCATTCCAGCTGTGTACCACTTTCTCTCTGAGTTGTCCTGGTTCATTTTTTAAGCAGCAGTATTAGTTTAAGGGTTGATTATTCCTTAGATGATGATGTGGGTATACCACTTGGCAGGGAAAACTCTCTTATTTGTCTACAGGAAGCTAAACCTAACGTATTATTGCCCATTACCACTTCTCCGAAAGGTGATACTCTCATTGCTCTCCCTCCTCTCCCCTCCCCTCCCCTCCCCTCCCCTCAAATCTTGGATTAACTTAAAAATACTGTTTGATTTGATCTCATCTAGGGAAGAGAGGATATTTGTCAAGTTCAGAAAAAAAAAAAAAAACCTGCCAGATTTGTATTCTTTACAGTTACGTCCATCATGATGAATAATTAAAATGATGGTTTTCCTGGCAAATATATTGCCAGGAAGATATAGTCTCCCAAGAGATTCTGAGGTAATGTTATATGTTCAAAAGCAAACATTTCCATCCTAATGAAGTGGATGCTTATAAAACCAATACTTAAGGAAGTTGGAACAAGTGATTGTAATACCATGTGGGACAAATGTATGCATGAAAATGGCAGCTATGTATTGTGATATTGTTTTTCAAGTTATTGAAGTCACAATTTACCTAAGCTGAATACTATTCCTTTTCTGGTTCCTGGGGAGTTGTGAATGCATCAAGTTTTAGACAAATTTGACTCAGGCAAATTCTAGCTTGCAAAGTCCAGGTGATAATTCAATACTGAAGACTTACTCTAGTTGGTCTCTTTTGGGTGTTGTTGCTATTGGTATCTTAAAACAGTTTTTCTCTTCTTTTGTTTATGATATGGTCAGTATGATACTGGTCAGTTTTTTTGTTTCTTTGTTTATTTCATTTACTACTATGCCTATAAAAAGTATTATTCTACGGGAAGGCTGCTGAATTATTGATTATTATAGTAAAAATTAGTAAATGATCTGGATTGTGAACATGTAAGAATAGTTCTCAGCTTTCCTTTGCTCATTAGCAAGACCTCAGGGTGGAGTCATGTATGTTGTATATATGTATACATTACATACATATATGTATTTTAAAATAATCCTAGCTGGGAGGCGCCTGGGTGGCTCATTTGGTTAAGCATCTGCTTTTGCCTCAGGTCATGATCTTAGGGTTCTGGAATGGAGCCCTGCATCCAGCTCTCTCCTTTTTCTCCCTCTGTGGCTCCCCCTGCTCGTGCTTTCTCTCTCACACTCATGCTCTCTCTCAAATAAATAAAATCTTAAAAAGAAAGAAAGAAAAAGAAAGAAGGAAAATCTTAAAAAAAAATCATAACTGGACTCTACCCAATCCTTTTAAATCAAATTCTTTTTTGAGGACTTGGGCATAATTTTGAAGTGTCAAGGTAATCATAATATGTAACTAGGCTTAGGAGTTACTGCCTACAGGCAAAGTCACCTGGAAAGCTTGTTACATCACAGATTTTTGTCCTGCACCCCCTCCCCATGGAATCTGTAATTCAGTGATGCTCAGGTTGGAGCCCCCTATATATTTCTGACCACATCTCAGATGATGATGCTGATGGCGGTGACTCTGAAACACCAGTTTAAGAATGGTGGTCTTAAGGGATCTAAGCAGAGTAATATGACCTCATTGATCCAAATCTGGATTAGAAGGCTTTGGGAAAGTTGGGGGCTGAGGTTGTTCTTGAAGAATGAGTGAAGCTTTGGTAGAGGGAGGGACAAGGCATTTCAGCAGGAAGCAGAGGTTTAAAAACCAGAAGAGCAGAAATATAGAGCTCATTTTCCTCAACATTTACAGATTTATCTTTCATAATTAATCAGCAAAGTATGTTATTTCAGAGATGGTACCAATCAGCGATGCTTTAGTTTAAAATTGTTTTCTGTTCACATAATCAGTGTTTAACAAATGATGTCCTACACACATAGTGTGCTCAAAATGAGAACTACTTTTTTTATTATTTTATTTTTTTATTAACATATAATGTATTATTTGCCCGAGGGTACATGTCTGTGAATCATCAGGCTTACACATTTCACGGCACTTACCATAGCACATACCCTCCCCGATGTCCATAACCCAGCCACCCTATCCCTACCCCCCTACCCCCCAGCTACCCTCAGTTTGTTTTGTGAGTTTAGGAGTCTCTTATGGTTTGTCTCCTTCCTGATCCCATCTTGTTTCATTTTCCTCTCCCACCCCCCATGACTCCCTGCCCTGCCTCTCAAATTTTTCATATCAGAGAGATCATATGATAATTGTCTTTCTCTGATTGACTTATTTCTCTTAGCATAATACCCTCTAGTTCCATCCATGTCTTTGCAAATGGCAAGATTTTGTTTCTCTTGATGGCTGTGTAGTATTCTGTTGTGTGTATATATATATATATATATATATACACACCACATCTTCTTTATCCATTCATCTGTTGATGGACGTCTAGGTTCTTTCCATAGTTTGACTATTGTGGACATCAAAATGAGAACTTCTAAAAATTTTAATATCTTTAACTGGTTATTTACTCATCTGTCTAATCTGTTTTTCTTCGATGATAGGCACTGTGCAGGATGTTTCTACAAATAGAAATTTTTAAGAGGGGGTGCCTGGGTGGCTCAGTGGGTTAAAGCCTCTGTCTTCGGCTCAGGTCATGATCTCAGGGTCCTGGGATCGAGCCCCGCATCGGGCTCTCTGCTCAGCGGGGAGCCTGCTTCCCTCTCTCTCTCTCTCTGCCTGCCTCTCTGCCTACTTGTAATCTCTCTTTCTGTCAAGTAAATAAATAAAATTTAAAAAAGAAGAAATTTTTAAGAGAGAGGTATGGTCTAGTCCAAGGTCAACAAACCTTTTCTGAAAAGGACCAGATTTTGTGAGTCCGGAGGCAAATCAAGGACATTATGCAGATACCTAAATAACCACTCAAAATGTAACCAATCTTAGCTCGTGTGCTATGGAAAAGCAGGCTTTCGGTCGGATATGGCCACAGTCTGAAGTTTGTCAATTCCTGGTCTAGTGAGTGAGACAAGCATTAGTTAAACACACATATAAATACATGACAAAAGTACATTTTGTTAAGTGTAATAAAGCAAAATCCTGGGTTCTGTGAGGAAAAACAAGAGGGGCTATTACCTAACTATGTGTGGGAGGAGGTCAGGGAAGGCAGCTTTAAGGGAGGGTTATTTGCATTGAGTTTTGAAGAGTGAGTTTGGGGGTCAGGTTGGTGAATACTGAGGAACAGAGGAAGCAGAGCAGAGGGCAGAGCCTGAGTTGGAGGAACTGAGAAAAGGTTCAGGCAGTGGAGTGAAGCGCTCAAGTTGGACATGATGTGAGGGAGGGTCAGAGAGAAGGCAGGTGCTGCAGTTCATATGAAAACATTTTTATTAGTTTCAGAGCACAGAAGTATTAGCACCATGAAGAGCTAAGTGGGCGGTGCAAGCTGTAAACTGGCAAGGCTTAGTAGAGAGGTCATTCATGTTTTAGTAAATGGAAAAATTCATTGAATTCTTTTTTTTTTTAAGATTTTATTTATTTATTTATTTGACACAGAGAGAGAGAGAGAGATAGATCACAAGTAGGCAGAGAGGCAGGCAGAGAGAGAGGGGGAAGCAGGCTCCCCACTGAGCAGAGAGTCCAGATGTGGGGCTGGATCCCAGGACCCTGAGATCATGACCTGAGCCGAAGGCAGAGGCTTTAACCCACTGAGCCACCCAGGTGCCCCAATTCATTGAATTCTTAACCTGATTGCCTTTCTTTTGATAGAAAAAAAATAATCCCTATTCTGCTAGACTTTGGGTAGTTGATGAGGGCAAAGGGCTGCAGTGCACTGGGGGAAAAGCTACATTTATTTCATTCTTGTGTAAAGCCAGGTACCACAACTTGAATGTTTAATACTTAAAGAATATGCTGTTATTTTTCTCATTTAGAGAAGAAAAATTGAGGTATAGAGAAATTTGGTATACCACTCAGATTATACTCTACTTCATAAGAGAGCTAGAATTGAAATCTGTATAATCTGATTTCACAATTCATGGTATTTGCAAGAAGGGAGGTAGAGGTGGGAGAGAAAAGTACCAAAAAACAAGAGGAATGGATAGGGGAAATGTGATTTTTGTTCCCACGTGAGATCAGCACCTTTCAGATCAGATCTGAACCTTTCAGAAGATGTATGGCATTTATATAGCAGATGTACTAGTGGGTTTTGATTTCCTTTCTGTATCTCTGGTAGGTGTAAGTAAGCATCTTTTTTTCTGAATTTCTAGGAATCTCTGAATTCTTATGCATACAGAGATATAAGGTGTCCCACAGGGTTGTAAATATTCATTACTCCTGCCATAAGTAACATGTTGGAATATTGAAGAACTCCTTGAATAGTTCTTGGTTGACATAGTTAACAAACTCAGGAAATGTCATTCGAGTGAGCCTCAGCCTAAGCAGGACTTTCCACCACTGTACATTTTTCTC
The DNA here is from genome assembly GCA_028533885.1 of Nasua narica. Taxonomy (NCBI): domain Eukaryota; kingdom Metazoa; phylum Chordata; class Mammalia; order Carnivora; family Procyonidae; genus Nasua; species Nasua narica. The sequence goes on from CM052799.1 coordinate 41,688,419, forward strand.
CCACTTTTCCCTTCCTCTCTGTGTCCTGGCAAACTTCGAGATCAGTGGTTGGAAACTTTTTCTCTAGTGGGCCAGATAATATTTTCAGCTTAGCAAACCAATCTGTGTTGCCTCTACTTACCCTTGCTGTTGTAGTGCAGAAGCTGTCAGAGGCAACAGTTAAATGAAGGATAATGTCTGTGTGCCAATACATCTTTACCAATAAAATGGTCATTGGGCCAGATTTGGCCTATGACCTGTAGTTGGCTGATCTCTGTTTTAGACCTAGATAAATGTTGCACCTTAAAGCTGTGTAGCAGCATTTTTTTTTTTTTTGGTACTTCCCTCATGTTTTGTTTTTGGTTCATATCTCAGGAATATCATGCATTATATTATCTTTGCAAATCTATTTGAAAGCTATATTTTCACCCTTTTGTGGTCTTTTTTCAAGGATGATACTGACGTTTCTTCACCAATTATCCAGTGTAGGACTCAGCAGGTATATTTATTGGTATGTATATTGATTGAAATAGTGGATGTTTATATTTCCCCAAAATGGCCAGAGCAATGTTTCCTGTCCCACATACCCTTCTCAAAATTTGTCACTCGCCATCAAGAGGAAGGTCCCTTACTTCCCCTCTCCTTGAATGTGGGTTGGACTTTTTGACTGTCTCAATGAATAGAATGCATAAGAAATCATTCCTCAGGATACCTGTGATATAGCTTTTATGTGATTCATCCTCTCTCCTGTTTTATCGGTTTTCACATCCGTGGATCCCTAGTCTTCATGTTGAGAGGTAGCTGGAATTATCCCAGATAATTCATGAAGATAACTACATGAAGTGATTCACATGTAGGAGAACGGAGACCCCCATCCCTCCCAGCTGACAGCTCTCATTAGTCTCCTGACATGCAAGTCAGTGAGCCTTCAGGGATCTCAGGGAGCCAAATCCAGCTAGCTGCCTGTTTTTGTAAATAAAGTTTTATTCGGACACAGTCACATGCTTTCATTTATGTCTTATTAATTGCTGCTTCTTCTCTACAGCAGCAGAATTGAGTAGTCATGACAGAGAGTGTATTTATGGCCCACAAAATTGAAAACACTATCTGCCTCTTCACAGAAAAATTTGCTGACTTCTGCCTCTCAGACCTAAAGTCATCCACTTGAGGCAGATGGAGCGGAGGCAGTCACTCTCCCTTGTTTCCTGTCTGAACTCCTGATCTGCAGAACTCATGAGCATCATAAATTGTTGCTGTATAACATGGTACCATTTGAGAGAAATATGTTACGCAATCAGAGTACCTGAAACACGGATGGATATAGTTGTTGGGAAAATCCTAGCTCCTGTTTGTTAAAATACAAGAAGGTCTAAATCTGCCCTCCTTCCCTGTTCTTCAGCACCTAATACACACATCCTTTTAGACCTTTATACTTTCCTACATCTAAGATTAAGGAACCTGACCATGTATATCTCCCTTAGTGTTTTAGAAATCAGGTTACATTTTCCTTCTAGAAAGCAAATATTAGAGAGGTCCTAATTAGCTTTAGGAAATCAGGTTTTGCTCATGTAGAAGAAGCTGAGTTACAATGGCTCTTTCCATGGATTTTATACATCATCAAGTCTCTTTTCACATTTATATTTGGTTGCTTAATCACAAGATTCTAATAGATGAGCAACAACCTCCAACTGCATAATACTTACTATGGCTCATAGTTCATGCAGAGGTGCCATTAAATATCTTTAAAATATCTAGAATCATGCTCTGTATTTTCTTCTTTTGCCATTCATCAAAATGAAAGGTTTTCATGAACACTATTAAAAGCCATAAAATAAAATATATTGTAATGCTTCCTTTGAAATGTTTTAAACATTATTAAAAATAGTACAGTTTGAGGTAAAAGGTCAACTAACAATAATCACTTTCTTGAACATTGATGTGATTTTTATTAAACATCATTCTGGTATCATTTCAGAAGGCTCTGGAAATCATTTTTCATTTTTTACATATCATTTTGCAGCTGTCAATTGCCCAGAAGCAACAAACATTACATCTCAGTTCTTCTGTGCTTTATAATATTTTATGGACTTATTCTTTTGAGAAATATTGTGTTCTGAAAATTTATATAGTGGAGAGATACTTAAAACATGCAAGTGCTCACACAATTTTCCATAAGTTGCAGAGATACAGTTCTTCGTTGATTCAAATTTTTGAAAAATAAGGAGAAGTTAGGAGTTAGAAAACTCCTTTTCTTCAGTTTTTCTTAGTTTAGAGGACTAGGGTCTTACAAACTGTTCTTAAGAAGGTTATTTTGAACTTAAGTTTTCCATCTGAGTTAATCTTGCATTCCCATGGGATGAAGGTAAAGAGTAGGGATATGTGTGAGAGAGAGAGAGAGTGAGAGAGCAAGGGAGCAAGAGATCAATGCACAACACAGACACACATTTTATTTCATTAAAGAGCTCAAATTTGAGTTGTCCATTAGAGTTTCCATGAACACCTTACGGTGCCAAACTTCTACTTCTTCTATTACTCATAACATCTGGTTATTGATTTGCTGGTAGCATTGTGGAAAAGAGCAAAATCTTTAGTTTTACATTTTGGGGGGTTGAATATTAAGTCTGCTAGTTTTTAGCTTTTACTCTTTGGCAAACTCTTTCAACTTTTCAAGCCACATTTCCCTCAATCTCCATGAAATGGGGATAGCAAATACCTCATAGAGTTGCTGGGAGGATTAAATGAAACAGTTATTTTGGCATTGTGCTTGGCATATAGTGAGCCATGATAAGTGGCTATTACTAATAGTTTTCTACTTCTACTAAGAATTAGCTATCGGCAGAAAGGATTCAGTTATTTCATTAGAAGAGTCTACCTACTCAAAACTATTTCTTCTGTTTTGTACTACGTTGTTTATATTTGGACATGATTTTAGTGGAACATTTCCTTAGACTCTAATTTCTGAGATAGGCATTGATCAATTTATGAGTTTCCTGAATGTAGCACAAGTTAATATCCAGGTATATGGACTTGAAGATCAAATTAGATACCTGTTGCTTAAGACGCATCAAGGTAATGAGGTTACATGACATCAGATGAGTAAATTTTTCTGGAAAGGCAAATGGAGAGTGGGGTACTGTGTATGACAATGTGTTGAAAACATGGAGGAAAGAAATAAGAAGAAGACTCCAACTGCTTCAAAGTATCTTAGGAAGCAGGGTGTCATGTGCATTGTTGGCATTCTACTTAGATGCCAGTGGATTCCTGTTTAACATATTTGTATACTCTTTCCTGTATTATTTTGGTTCCAACAACCAGCACCCACAGCTTATCTTGAAGTCTTCCCTAAGACTCCTTGAGCCAGTTTGCACTCATATGCCTGGGAGGTGCCTGGGTGGTCCTTAGCCAATGACTCAGGGGTGTTCCCTGGTGACGACAACTCTCAGGTACAGTTCACAATTCAAAGTTTCCGGGAGGGGGGGGGGCGGTCAGGACGAACATTGCCTTTGAGAGATTTTGCATGAGCTCTCACTTTTGTTTGGCTTCTTCCTCTTCCTATCATGCTTACCAGACTCCTCTGGAAACTCTTCCCTTATTTTCCCTGGAAATTATTTATAAGAAATTGCTCGCACATAAATCCTCATCCCAGCATATGCTTCTGGGGAACCTCTTAAAGACAAGGTGAAAATAAATACAATTTTCTGTTACTTAAACAGTGGAGACCAGGAGGAAATTTCTTCTGTTTCTAGAGGTAAATGTTTCTAGAGGTAAATCTGATCAGATGTTTCACTGGGATGTGGGAGTACTAGCTGATGGTTTGTAAAGAGATCTTAAAACAAAGAAGTAGTTTAACTGTCCTGCATAATAAACTTATGGATACTTAAGTGATGGGACATAGAGCAAGGGAGAAATCAGGAAGAAGGAGAAAGAAGAGATGGGACCAAACAACACAGAGGAACAAACAAAATCCCTACTGGAGTTTTGTATCATATTCTACCAAACAGGGATGTCATGCATGCAATTCTAAGGTATTTTCTCTAAAACAAACCTCTGTGTCTTCCTTCTGCTGCCTTACCACTCTTTGTGTGCTGTATACATAGCCCGCTACTAGTGGAATTGGGGGGAGTAAAGAAAAGAGGGGTGATATCCATTATGGAGAGTCTTGAATCAAAAATACTTCACTAAAGATATCTATAAACTAATTTCTTAGAATCAGGAATTTGCAGCCAGAGGTGATTAGAAGATATATACATATCACCTCCCAAATTTCCAGAGCATTATGGACAGTAGACAGGTGTCGCATCACTCATTAGATGGAGCTCCAACTAATTTTATTTCACTTGTAGAGGTCTGGGTGAACCCAGCTGACATCTGGGTTCTGATTGTTTCTATAGTTAGCTCCACAGGAAGTAAATATTTCTAGTCTTTTAACCTCAAAGCATTTCTTTCCACCTGTTTTTCATTGGCCCAACCTTAGGAAAGGACTGAAAATACAGTAAAAGAAAATTCATTTATTTAGTCTGTAAAAGGCAGGGGAAGAGGCCTGGATATATCCCCCTAGTACATGAAGGGGAAAATATGAGTGGGATTTAATTATCATGGAGCCAGTTAAGTACCTCATTCTGCTCTTGAGAAAAAAAAAGGCCACTTATAGGTTTCTAACTCTAGACAGTAAGGAGTCTGACATGGGGCTTGGGATCAGGACCTGAAATCATGACCTGAACCAAAACTGAGAGTCAGACAGTTAACTGATTGAGCCACTCAGGGACCCCAGATCATTACCTATGAAAATTTAAAGGTCATTATTTTTTTTGCATAAATACTAAGCACAGTTTTGGAATAAAAATAATACCTTGGAACATATTTAGCAAGTGTATTTGCCTCAGGCCAATTCATAGAATCTAAGATTGGAAACAGTGGTACGAAATTAGGTAGTTTAATTGTGAGGTAATCCAGGAAGCACAGTTAGGGGAGTGGTGAAGTGAAGCAGGCATGGGAAGGAAGCTATTTGAAGGTTAATGAGCAGGTTATTGCTGTGGGTCCTCTCGGACACTGTGTAGGTTGCATCTCAGAGCTGTTCAATGTGAAGGGTAAGGATGCCCTCAACTCCTGTGTGTCCTTGGTTGAAGGCCTTTGCTGGAGTCATTTACTTCCCAGATCTTCTGTCTGCTCCCTGTGAAGCCTGAGCATCCTTCTACAGCCAGGAAAGCCCTCAGGCTTAGAGTTATAGCCTCATGAATTTAGAAGCTGTCCACAAGTTTGGGAAGAGTAGGTGCCAAGAGGATGTGGGCAACATACCAACAGCTTCAGCTAAGTGTTAAGTGGGGGAAGTGTGGTTGGAAGAAGTTGTTCTTTAATTATATAGTAATGGACAGGGAGAATGTGTTTATTATAGGATAATGATCTTAATCCAAAGGACTTGGAAAATTGTTCATGTGGGAATTTCATGAAAATGGTTGTCTGCCTTCTGGGGATTTAAAGAAAATTAATGCTATTTCTATACCACAGACTGGTTTATGTTCAGACCCATCCAAACTAATGTTGTTTTTCAACTACTGTAATATGAACGCTCATAGGAAAAACGAATCTTTGAGTGCTATTGAAAAACCATTCAAAAAGCTGCAATTATTGTAAAACAATTTGGCAAGGGTAAGGTTTGTTGGGGGAAATGAAAAGCAGTTTTGAGGCTGAGAATTTTGTATTTCCCCTCAAACAAGTTTAATGAAAAGTAAAATTATTTCTTCTCTTTGGCCAAGTTAAAATGTTTAAATGTTTTCTATGAGCAGTAAGTGCAAATTTTCTGATCACAATGTTTACTCTTCCAAAATCTCTTCTCCACTAGAAAAACCCAATTATTAGGATGAAAGTGGTATATAAGTAGAATTCTTTTCATATTGTATATTGGAAATTTGAAGGAAGGCACTCCTCAACATATTTTTAAACCTGGAGAAAGACCTAACCGTCCTTTATCAAGCTATCTTATTTATTTTCAGGAATACTCTGGTCATAGTCTTTCAAAGGCACAAACATGAAATAGATGAGCTTAAAGTCTTTGCTACAAACAGGGCTGTTCAAATAAAAAAAAGTAATTGTAATGTAGTTAACATACAGTGTTACATTAGTTTCAAGTGTACAATGTACTGATTCAATAATTCCGTACATTACTCAGTGCTCATCATAAGTGTGCTCTTAATCCCCTTCACCTATTTCAGCCATCCCCCACCCTACTGCCCCCATCAATCTGTTCTCTATAGTTGAGAATCTGGTTTTTGGCTTGTCTCTTTTTTCCTTTGTTTGTTTTATTTCTTAAATTCCACATGCGAGTGAAATCCTCTGGTATTTGTCTTTCTCTGACTGATTTATTACCCTTAGCATTATACCCTATCTATCCATATTGTTGCAAATGGCAAGATTTCATTCTTTTTTATGGCTGAGTGATACTCTACTGTATGTGTGTGTATTTGTGTGTGTGTGTGTTGTATAGCAATATATGCATATATATGTTCATGCCACAGTTTCTTTTTTTTAAAGATTTTATTTATTTATTTGACAGATCACAAGTAGGCAGAGAGGCAGGCAGAGAGAGGGGGGAAGCAGGCTCCCCACTGAGCAGAGAGCCGATGTGGGGCTCGATCCAACGACCCTGAGATCATGACCTGAGCCGAAGGCAGAGGCTTTAATCCACTGAGCCACCACAGTTTCTTTATCCATTCATCTACTGTGAGCCACTTGGGTTGCTTCCATATCTTGGCTATTATAAATAATGCTGCAATAAACATAGGGGTGCATGTGTCTTTTCAAATGACTATTTTTGTATTCTTTAGGTAAACACCCAGTAGAGGAACTGCTGGATCATGTGGTAATTCTATTTTTTAACTTTTTGAGGACCCTCCATTCATACTCTTTTCCACAGTGCCTGCACCAGTTTGCATTTCTACCAAGAGTGCATGAAGATTCCTTTTTCTCTACATCCTCACCAATACATGTTGTTTCTTGTGTTTTTGACTTTTAGGCTGTTCAGACTTTTGATCTGACCTATACCACTGCATTTGTAGAAGACAATAGAGCAGGATGATAGAAAATAACTAATAGCATCTGAATTATAATTTATTTTCCCATAAGCAAATTATAAAATATAATTGCTCCAATATTATAGTTTTAATTTACTCAAATTAGAATGTTTACAGTATTTCTTTTTTTTTCTTTTAATGAACTTTTACTGGGTATGAGCTAGAAATATCTAAGTAGTGTTATGAAATTACTTAAACTCTAAAGAGTTAGCTTTCTTTTGCTCTCTTGATAAAACTTCAAATCTCTAGCCTTGTCCGCAAGGCTTATACTCTTGCTCTTACCTTTTTCTGTGGCTTCACCTTATGACTGTCTTCATCCTGACTATACTTCACCTTCTGGACCTTCTCTCTGTCACCCTCTCTTCTCTGTGTATGTCTCTGTGTATGCTCTATCTTCTGTTATTCTCCACCCCCTTCTTCCTACTCGTCCTCCTATTTGCCTGCCCTTTCCAGCTGGTCACCATCCTGTTGGAACATACTGCATTTTCCTTTATGGACCTTAACACTTTGAAATTACAGAGTTAATTGTAAGTTTATTTAATGTTTGTTTTTCTTCTTCCACAATTACTATTATGTTCAAAACCTACCCTAGTACATGGTACAGTGGTCAGCACCAAGTAGCTATTATTAGTAAGTTTTCAGTGAATAGCAAAAGAAATGGATGACTTAAGAGATGTTGATCAGTTTCTCTTCTTATTGTCTGTGTCATTTTAAGTTTTATATTATCTAAATCTGTATCTTCCCTGTCATGTGAAGGCTTGGTCAATTCTACCAAATCATAAGTTGTCAGATTTGCCCTTCAGGAGAAGTCTCATAGGTTTATCCTTGAGGTCCCTCTTTACTATTTACATCACCGGCTGAATTGCTCATTTCATAATGGTTCAAATATCTTATTTCACTCTTTCTCCATGTGGGCACTGCCTTATCATCCTTGTCCTGGCATAATGTCCATCTCATATAACCATTTGTTGAATGAATGAACAAGAAAGAGAGGCAGAACTTTCCAAAACTCATATATCATTTACAGATTGGTCTGTCTTTTGATTAACTTTCAAGTTTTAGATTAGACCAAATAAGGAATTAATTAGTCATTTACTTTGATGCCTTCTCGAGACAAAGAGTTAAATGAAGGGAGTTTGCCTCAGGGGTGTATGCCCTGGATGGCTAACATGATCATCAGTGCTTGAGGGACTCAAGCTCAACCAGGATGCCCAGAAGGACAATCAGCTGGAGAGAAATCACCAGGGTGAAGATGTCTTGTCATTGACCTAATGAAGGAGACAATCCAAATGGAAAATTCAGGATGAATAGAAATGACCACATTAAATCTGTGTAGATTTCGATTATGGAGACTATTTATCTGTTATACATCATCTCCTTCCTTTTTAATGTGAAATCCATGTTAATTTTTGGCTTTCCACCTCTTGACTCTGTATCATGTGCACTACAGGACACTCAGTAAATGCATAAAATATTTATTTTAGTGCAATCTGGAATTCCCCTGTCCTCTGATAAATTTTAAATTAAGAATTTCAGTTCTTTCAGGAAAAAGTTAAAATCTTTTTTTTCCTAACAAAGCGTTTTTGTTTTGTTTTGTTTTGTTTTGTTTTGTTATTTCCTTGAAATTTTTGGATAATGCAACCAGCAGCACTTTGCTTGAGCCAGGCATAGGATCTGTCCCATCATGGTATCTGAATGTCTGTCTGTTTAATCCATCCATCCATCCATCCATCCATCCATGTATTACATGTATGTGTTTAAACTGTCTTCAAATGAAAATGTTTTGGCTAAGATAATAAGTTATTGAGAAAAACATTTAATGTGGGTGATTTTCTGCTCTATATTCTTCCTTTCTTGGGACAAGTTCTGTTTAGCCTTCAATTTGTCTTATGGTTTTATGTTCTTTGCCACTTCCTTAGTCAAAACCACCATCATTCTGCATCAGGGTTACTCTCATCCATCTGTGCCTCTCTCTAAGCTGTTCTCAGCACTACATCCAGAGGGACATTTTCAAATCTTAAATTCCTTCTGGTTATTTCCTTTGCCTAAAATGTTCCCAAGTCTTTCTTTTTCATTTAGAATAAAGTTCAAAAACCAATTTCTTCAACACTTTGTTCACTGGGCTTCTTATACTCTATGTTGCTGCCATGAAAGCTTCCATTCTACTCTTGAGCCCTTGCATATGCTGTTCCCTTTGCTTGGAATGGTCTTTCCTGTGATCTTCACCCAGCTTACTCCTATTCACCCTTAGATCTTAGCTTAGCCATCAGTCACCTGACTAGAATCCTCTCCATCACATACACATTTATCTACTCTCCTTCAGGAGTGTATGTATGTATGTGTATATATGAATGTATGTATGTATACACACACACATTTAAGTTTTGCATTTGTATGGTTATTTGATTAAATCTCTCTCAAAATGGATGTTGCAAGAGGTTTGAGACAGGGACTTTTGTGGTATTATCCTAGTATAGCACGCAGTCCTATGAATGGCACATACATATTTGATAAAGCAATGAAGTTTACTCCCATAGAGAAATCTAGGCCATCATGGGATATAGGATCCTAAAGAACATTTGTTAAAGAACATTTCAAGGGATCCTAGTTCATGTGCATCAAGTTAACCATCTTTTTGTTCTGATTGGATTTTCCATATCAAGCAACTGAGATTCTCCCTTGCTTGTAATCTAGTTCCTATCTGGAGACTTTCTTTGCTGGATGAGAGGCTCTACCTTGATAATCTCCCCTTTATCTCATGAACTGAGTATGGAGAACTACCTTGTCCCTACCACTCCAATCAAGAGTCTATGAATGTCCCCTAATCTCAGCCCAATGGTTGAAGGTCTGTTGTCTGTTGGAGAAATACTCTTTTTTTTTTAAAAGATCTTATTTATTTATTTGAGATTGAGAGAGAGAGAGAGAGTGAGAGACAGCATGAGAGGGGAGACGGTCAGAGGGAAAAGCCGACTCACCGTAGAGCTGGGAGCCCAATGCGGGACTCGATCCCAGGACTCTGGGATCTTGACCACTCTGTCTGCTACTTCTTGCTGGACCTTCCTTTTGCAGGAATTCTCATCTGCCAAATTTTTAGGATGTCATACCAATCCCATTAGTTGGATTTCTTCTTCCAGTTTTCATTGCCAAAGCTGAGGCTTCCAAATATATGCCCCATCCTGGAAAATAAACCCCTTTTCCAAATCTTGGGAGTGCCAGGAATGACCTGGTTTGCTGTCAGCTGAGCCCCATGTCTGCCAAAACATGCTTCAGATTCTTCATTTGTATCATGTTTTAATAATTTTTCTGCAAGTCAACATGACATTCATTTGGACTCATCCAAAAAGAACTGCGTGTTCTCTTTGATGTTTGAATTTTCCAGAAAAAATGACTTTCTCTCCCTTAATTTCTACTTTTAGAATCTTAACGAACATCAAGTTTTAGAGACAGTGACCTTGTTTTCAAGTGTAGGAATTAATTACTTTAAAATGTCACTGTTAAAGGAATTATCAGCACTCTGTTCTTACTCATAAATTGCTATCAACTAAAATCTCACAAAAATTATATAAATTTCTTCTCATGAAATGTCCTCCTTTTTTATGTGGAGAGAGTGTTTCATGGTGATCCTGGGACAGTTGAATCATCATCACTTGAGTTAGAGGAAGATGCTTTTTAAAAATCCATATTCCAGGTACTGCCACAGACCCAATGAGCCAGAATCTACAGGGAACTTTGAATCTATATTTTTAAGTGTTTTTAATTTAATTTAATTTTTTCAGTGTTCCAAGATTTATTGATTATGCACCACACCCAGTGCTTCATGCAATACGTGCCCTCCTTAATACCTACCACCAAGCTCACCAAAGCCCCCACCCCTACCCCTCCAAAACCCTCAGTTTGTTTCTCAGAGTCCACAGTCTCTCATGCTTCATCTCCCCCTCCAATTTCCCCCAATTTATTTTCCCTTTCCCTCTCCTAATGTCCTCCATGTTTTTCCTTATGCTCCACACATAAGTGAACCCATATGATAATTGACTCTCTATATTTTAGAGCATTTCAGTGAATCTTGGATATATTAAACTTAAAAAAAAGGAAACAACACTTTTTTTTTTCTTTCTCATTGATCACTGCAATCTGGGGGAAAAAAGCTGGCACTCTTGACATAGACATGTACATTTGTTTTATGAACAATGCTGATATATATGTGCATTATAAATAATACCTGAAAAGTAAACATTTTAAAAGGATGAGAGAAAAGGCTAGTAGAAACAAAAACTATATTTGCTTAACATATTCCACAGTAGATCATTCAGCCCACAGGATGTAACTACTCTATGTTGGAGACTTCCTCCAGGATTGCCTTGTGTCCTATATTGGCAGAAAATTAAGCTAGCACACTGAGCTTAGATATGCACCTGGATCAGTTTTGTTGAGGGATTGTAAGGAGGAAATCGAGGTATGGGCATGAACTTTGAGGAAATCGAGGTATGGGCATGAACTTTGAGGAATGAATTCTGGGCATGCAAAAAACAGTTTAAGGTCCCCTATGAATTGGGAGGTGAAAGGTGACACAGGGAAGCATTGATGATGGAAGGACTGTATTTGAAGAACAAGGGAGGGAAATCAAACCACACCTTGCAAAACTGAGCCAGTATGCTGTCTTATGTGTACTCCCACTGTCTTTCCTGGCCCCCTGTATTATGCTGCTCAAAGGGTATATAGTCAGAGGGCCAATGCCAAACCACGAACTGTTACTGGCCCATGATAAGGTGAGTAGAGAAATTGAGAGTAAGTGCTTAGAAATGTTTAGAGCAACATCTAATAATTCATACTTCCTATATTTTACAGAAGTATTGGTCTGCAGTGAGTTGGGGATTAAACAAAAACTGCTGGCTGTCCCCTCTGGGTAGTTTGAGAAGCACAGGCTGAGATGATGCATGAGACTGAATTCTCCATCTTGTCGCCTTCTTTGTGGTCACTCGAAGCCAAAGTGCAGGCATCTGCCTTTCTCACCCACAGAAGTTGCCCCCCTTGGCCTATTAGAGGAGACTGGTACTGAAAGAGCTCTTATGAGCTTGGACATTCACGTGAATGTTCTTTGTCATCCATAAATTGAGATAATGGAATCAGACACTCAATACAGTGTCTTGGGTTCTATTTTTTTTTATCATCATGTGAGGGAATGAGTGTCTCCTTTCTCTGTAGCTGCATCTCTCCCAGGAAAGTCAGGATTACAAGCAATGAAGCACGTGTTCTGTCAGAGTACAGGGAATTTTTGAAGAAAATTAGTAGCCACATTGTGGTTGCATCATTGGCCCAGCTCCTGATGATATGAAGACAGATCTCTTTTCTTGGATTCTACCTAATTACATATTGCATACATGCCTATAAAGGAGAAAGGGCCAGGGTGGTATAGCTATTGAGGGCAGTAAATGTGGAATCAGGTAGCATTGGGTCAGACTCCAGCTTGGTGATGTAAAAGTTAATGATACCAATTTTCTGAGCCTTAGTTTCTTACTCTGTTCAGTGGGCAAATGATTCCTAGCGGGTAGGGTTTCAGTGAGGATTAAATGAGATGATTTTTGTAAAGCGCTTGAAGGCTTAGAGAACATTTAAAATACATTATATAGTTATTTCCATGCTCTTTTGTTTACTAAATAGTTGAGTACCTGCCATATGATGTGGATTATACTAATTATTGAGTTAAATCAATCATGATCCCAGTCCCAAAGAAGCTTATGATATAGTCAACACCAACACATCTTACTTTCAGTGTACTTCCTATTTCCAGCCAGACTTTTAAACTCCGTATAGGCAGGGAGTGCCTCTGATTCATCTCTGAACCCACACTGTGTAACCTAGTGCAGGCACATAAAAAGTGCTTAAGAAATCTGTGCTGAACTGAACTGTGAACTCTGTTACATTACCAGTCTTGGTGTGACTTGATGCAAGGTTTCCAACACAAGTCGTTTATTTAGAAAATGATTGCAAGTAACAACCATAGGGTAGTGGAAAAGTGAGGTAGGATGGAGAAAGGAGCCAATAAAGGGTGTTTTGTTCTAAAGCACACTTATCCCTGTGGGCAACTGGCCTGTAATCCTTCTGGGGACATGTTGGGAGGTGGAAGGACAAGAGATTTGAGTTATTTATTCATCAGCCAGCCCTGATAGGTTGAGAGCTTCTTTGGAGTGGGTATTAATCTTCCAGTGCTTCTGGCTGCAGTGATGGCAGAAAAAGTCCCCAGGCACAGAATCACAGGGGCTGGCAGTTAGAAGTCAGTGTGCTTGCATGGAAATGGTAGATGTCAAGAAAGCAAGGGGAGGACACTCATCTCTTCACTTTGCTTCTCAATTGATATCCCAGAAAATTGCTCAGTCTTTCCCTTCTTCTTCACACCGAGAATGTCTACAGTATATTTATGGCCAAACTCATGTCTGCCATCTTCCCTAAGTCTTCTTTGAGTGCTCTTGCTCACACTGATTCCTTCCTCCTTTCAGCTACTTGTTCCTTTATTATTATCTTTTTAAATAGTGTTTCCTTTAGCACAGACAGAGAAAGTTATTTTAATGCTGTGTAGGTGTCTCATCCTCCCACTTAAGTGTGAACTCTGGACGACAGACCCCAGGATTTATTCATCCTCTGTTCTTGCCACATTGCCCAGAACAAATGAGACTACAGTAAATTGAATTTGGGACCCAATTTAACTCGTAGGTGAATGATTTGGGATTTGAGGTACTCTGCATGCACTTTTTCTAGCTGTATCTTCTGCTCTGACTTGACTAAACTGACTAATTTGCAATTCTGTTGATTTCAAAGTATTTCAATAAGAATAATAAGTATAATCACCACATTGGGTAGCTTCCATTTATTGATAAGCACTATGTGCCTGGCACCGTGCATTTAATATATTCTCTCCTATAATCCTCCCAACAAAAGTAGTGTCACTACTTCTCAGATGAGGAAATGGTTTAAATTTTAAAATAAATTTAAAATGGTTTAAATTTATATGATCTGCTAAGATCATATAATTAGCAGAAGATTACAAATGTAAACTCAGGACTAACCCGGAGTTCCAGACTTTTAATCATAGTAGTGTGTGTCTCTCAAGTATAAGAAACAAAAAGAAATGCTGAAAATAACAAAATCATTGATTCGTTCATCTCTCAGTCCAATTGTCCTACTAAGGAAGCACCCAAACTCACTAAGTTTATGTTATCTTTAGACTTGGCTTGTCAAAGACAATGAGACTCATTCTTGGGAGACAAAATGCAAAAACTGTCTTGGGAACCCTTCAGTGTTTGAGTTCCCTTCCTCTTTTCTCTGTCTCCCAGTCCTCCAAGTCCAGGGACACTCCATCTAGTTGAAAGACTACAGAAATCACTTAATTTCCATAATGGTTAGGTTTATGCCTGTAATGGCTAGACATTGGTATTCATAAACACAGAAAAACATTGTATCATCTACAAAATATTCCTTATACATGTTGGAAATATTTTCCCCCTGTCCCTGAGTCTCAGCCTAAATGAAACAGACCTTTGGTCCATGGCTTTCCTCTCTCCCTTGTACATTTCTCTCCTCTAGGACATCGTCCCAGAGACATTGTCTCATGTTTCTAGCCTCCTCTTCCTAGAGAATCATCATTTATCTGTGGGAGGCTAGCAGCCTTGCTCTGACTCATTACATGTGTTCTCCAATCCATGGTTCCTGCCAGGACCTCAACTCTTAAAAGGTGAAGCTTAGAAGAGAGATTTTGTTGCTTTGTCCTTCCCTTCTTGAAGCAAGGAGTACTGATGTTAGCCTTAACTACTTGGATGGAACAAGGGCTCTTGGGCATAACATAATATAAGATCAAAAAACTGAAAAAGAAAAGCCTATGTTTATATGCTTCTAAATATGTTAATAGAACATGAGTGTGTTAAATCTTTGCTAACTTAGTGCCATTTATTGTTTTCCCCATGACAACAAATAAGATTATTGATCCTCCTTAAATTGGTAGAAAATGAAAGGCAAAAGTAATTCAACCTAATCATAAGCTGCTTAATTTCAGTTTTGTGCGGCTTGTTGAACTGTTGTAGAGCCAGCTGCTTTTTCCCACAGGCCTTATTTTTGTACTGTTCTACCACACGAAAATGCATTGACCCCGAATGTTTTCTAAGTATGAAATTTGGAGTTCAGTCTTGTCTGAAATTTCATTAGAAGACTGATTAGCTTGAATCAGAAACTGCCTTCCAAATAGTGTATTAGAAAATATTAGTGAATTGTCTAGAATTTTCTAAAAGGAAGACATAATTTATTGATTGTCTTCTGAGCATTTTTCATGTTGCAATAAATAGAGAATTATAGTGGCCTTGTTTGTATAACTATAATTAAGATCTCTTTGTTGTTTTGGTGATACACCCCTATTTACTAGATTTTTTAATGGAAAAACCCGCTTTGGCAAACTCTTAAATAAGAGGAATCAGAGAGAGATATGCCACGATGATTTTATTTCTCAGTTTTTTAAACATGTTGTTTTTAAAAATAATTTTTTTATTTTTTCTTAAGTAGATTCTACACCCAACATGAGGCTCAAACATTTGACTCCAAATTCAAGAATTGCATGCTCTACCAACTGAGCCAGCTAGACACTGCACTGGGATGATTTTAAAAAAGTAGGGTTATTCATGGTTTGATGATTTTTTAGCTGCTGTATACAGAAAAATTTTGTCAGGTTTGAATCGGTGGTGGAAAAGAGGAACCAGGCGAGTAGAATCAAGGCAAGCTTTAATGGAAGCGCTCTCGGGCAAGGTTCTTTGGTCCTGGTTAGGATAGGGCCACGGAAGTCGCTCTGAGGAGTAGGGCTGAGGGGTTTTTAATTAGGGGCCTTAGGGTGTGGAGGGTTTGCTGGGTATCTGATTGGCTGCGATTTATGTATATGATACAACATACACCAATCAATTGTCAGCTCATTATACAGAAAAAGGAATGCAAAGTCGACCAGATTGTTCATGGTCATTGTGGGGTGATCTGGAAAGGCTCTGAGATAGGAAGCCCCATGGTGGAAAGTCCCAAGCCACCATCTTGTGAAACTCGGTGGCCATCTTGTCCGCTCTCAGTGTCCCTGGGCCCGCCAGCCTAACAAATTTGTTTCAAATATAAAGTTAGTTTTTTCTGTGTATAAGTCAAGCCTTTGAAGTGGACATTTTTTTAAGCCCATTAATCTGTAATACTGCATAGGGAACAATTTGAAAATGACTGTTAGTTTACTTATACTTCACTATATTGTATTCAGTGACTAACAAGAAAGGCCTGTCACTACCCACCCCCACATTTACCCACCACCTGGGCACACCACACACCTGAGCACACACACACACCACTTACCACATCCTCTTTCAGGATGGCTTCAGCATAGGCCCTTGGGTGAGCATTTCTACTGCGATGATAGCAGTCTCAGCACTCAGTCTCTATCACAAGCATATTTTTGCACTGGTTTTATCCACCAGTATTAATGGCTGTTTTTAGAACCATTGACATTTACCTCATCAGGGGCACATAAGGTGAATGCTTACCAGTGCTGAGCTTGGTGTGTTCATTGTTTTCATTCAGTAGTTACATGCATCTTGGCTTGGCAGCTACTGTTATGACAGATAGCTTGTAGATGAGAAAACTGATGATCTGAAAACTTAAATGACTTGTTCCGGGCTACACAACTGATAAGCAAGTTGAGTATCCTGTGCGCTCAAACGTTCTGCTGTTTCGCTTTGGTATAATTACCTAAAGTGTAAAGAAAGACTAGCATGCAAGTCCTTTATAGTCTATCAATGACCTGTCTTCCCTACCTCGGCTCCTGAACACACTTACACACCTCTCTGCTGAAGTTTGTGAAATAACTGTCATTGGTATGCAGATAGACTTACTGTTATGTATGTTTTCATAGAGCAAGAATATCTGGATTTGAGTCATCTTTGGTAAAATAGTTTTCCAGTGAGGGAAAGGAGTTCAGAGCAAGGTTACTGTGGGTTATCATTCTTATGACCATTGCTGTTTCACTTCTTTTCTACTGAAATTTTCCCTTTATTTACACTTCTTTTATGGATAGGTGTTTCAGAGAATATGACCTCTGTTCTAGTTTTCAGGTGAATGTTACTGGTGACTGAGGTGGTAAGAGGAAAAAGTATTCAAATTCTGGGTAATGAGAGGCGAAAATAGCTGAGCGGGTTTCTTTTACTCTTAAAAGGAATGTGTAATATTGTCTGCTAGGTAAGTTACTTTAAAAAATACATCAACAGTGGACGAGGGTTCCCCTTTCTTCACATCCTCTCCAGCATTTGTTGTTTACTGTCTTGTTGATTTTGGCCATTCTAACTGGTATAAGGTGGTATCTCAGTGTGGTTTTGATTTGAATCTCTCTGATGGCTAAAGATGGTGAACATTTTTTCATGT
>CM052799.1:41706386-41769198 GCA_028533885.1 Nasua narica
ATGAACCAGGAGAGACTGTGGACTCTGAGCAACAAACTGAGGGTTTTGGAGGGGAGGGGGCAGAGGGGTAGGTGAGCCTGGTGGTGGGTATCGAGAAGGGCACGTATTGCATGGAGCATTGGGTGTGGTGCATGAACAATCAATCTCATAACACTGAAAAATTAAACATATTTGGGGAGAAAAAAATAAATTAAAAAAATTAAAAAATAAAATAAAAATAAAAAAATTAAAAATACATCAACAACAACAACAAAATACATCAACATGAAAAGAGTGTTAGGGGTTTGTGTGTATGTGTAAGATAACTTTTTTTTTTTTAAAGAGAGAACACATGTGCCAGTGGGAAGGGAAGGGCTGAGGTAGTAGAGGGAGAGAGAAAATATTTTTTTTTTAATTTTTTATTAACATATAATGTATTATTTGCCCCAGGGTACATGTCTGTGAATCATCAGGCTTACACATTCCACAGCATTTGCCATAGCACATACCCTCCCCAATGTCCATACCCCCCTATCTCCCAGCCACCCGTAGTTTGTTTCTTGAGTTCAGGATTCTTTTATGGTTTGTGGGAGAGAAAAAATCTTAAGCAGGCTCCATGCCCAGCCTGAAGTAGGGCTCAATCTCATGGCCCTGAGATCATGACCTGAACCGAAATCAAGAGTTGCATTCTTAACTGATTGAACCACCCAGGCACCCCAAGATAACTTTAATCTATACCTCGACATGCCCCTAAAAGAAATCCACACTATCAAGGGGACTTTGTAATTAATTCCAATATTATTAGTGAAATGTATATATGAAGGTTTGTTAGTTATTAGAGGAGATGTTGGAAATAACCTTCATTGGTGATTGGCACATTTGGTTGAGAGATGATACTGCCCCTTCACTATTGCATGAACATGGTTAAGAAACTAGAGTCCATATATCTCATAATCCTGTGATTGGATATAAGATCTAGATCTGTCTTCTGCATCCCATCCCTAACATCGTAAAAAATTCTATTTTGACTATATAGTTGGCTGGTCATGCCTTCAAAATATTGAGTTTACCACCTTGGAGAGAAATTGAGGTCCTCATGAGTCACATGAGGTCCTTATCAGAATGACTAAAAACAGAACACAGGGACCTAAAAACTTTTATAACTATTTTTGTCTGCCTAGTTAGTGATACTGTTAAGTTATAGCAGTCCAGGGCTAACCTAGTTGGGGAAAACTTGTTATTTAAGGTTAAGTGTTTCTCACAGGTTAAGCCAATTTTGGTTGGGTTTATTTGCAGCCAAAAACATTTTGATGTAATGTTTCTTTGAGCAGCATTGACTACATGATTTGTGGGGCTCAATGCAAAATGAAATCAGGTCTCCTAACTAAAAAGTCATTAAGAATTTCAAGACAGTGGGCACCTGGGTGGCTCAGTTGGTTAAGCAACTGCCTTCAGCTCAGGTCATGAGCCCAGAGTCCTGGGATTGAGTCCCATATTGGGCTCCCAGCTCCGTGGGGAGTCAGCTTCTGACCTTCTCCCCTCTCATGCTTTCTCTCTCTCTCTCTCAAATAAATAAATAAAAATCTTAAAAAAAAAAAAAAGAATTGCAAGACAGTGACAGTAAAATATTAAACCAAGAGAAGGATCCTCCTAAATACAGGATCATGTGCAAGCCCCTCCTGTGAGGAGTTTTGGTGGGATGTTTCCGAGCCATCCCAAGGGGAAAATCTAAATTGCTAGGAAATCACTCTTGGGGAATTACAATTTGTTATTCCTTCTTGCCCTAAGGATGATTTCTAAACTATCCTTGCCTAAAGGAAGTAAACCAAGTGAGAAGGAACAAAAACAGCTGTTTCTAATCTTTTAAAATGTTATTATTTTCAAAAACAATCATTTTCCTAGGTTGACCAGATGGAGCAAATATAAGCCATCTTAAAATCTAGTGTGCCTCATTCTCATGGTTAAAATCTATTATGCTCAGCCTCTCAGAAACCTGAGCAACTGATATCTCTTTGCCTCATAAAGACCTACCATTCTTCTAATAAGGTATGAAAAGCAGGAACTACACGATTAACTTCATGAGTACCATTTGGGGTGACCAGCTTTAGGTAGAAATTTTTTTTTAAGATTTTATTTATTTATTGGAGAGAGAAAGACTGAGAATGAGAGGGAAGAAGGTCAGAGGGAGAAGCAGACTTCCCGCAGAGTCCCAACATGGGACTCAATCCCGGGACTCCGGGATCATGACCTGAGCTGAAGGCAGTCGCTCAACCAACTGAGCCACCCAGGTGTCCTAGGTAGAAATTTTAAGATGCTAATTTTTATAGCCTAGAGTAGACTTTCAGCTAGAGCTTCTTCTGCTAGAGGGATAAAGCAATAAGATTAGTCATGTAGATAAGCTTAGAGAAGGCAAACAAAGCAGTGTGAAACTCAACACTGTTCTGTACTTCAGTGTTTGTAGGCTTTAAGTACATAATTTGAAACATATGGACTGGCCCTTTTACTGATCTGTTAACTTGGGGACCATGATCCTCAGGATCTAAGAAAGTTAAATGATTTTTTAATAAATCGAGTCTGGCATTTTTCCTATGACAAAATTAAATATTTTTAAATCCATAGAAACTGCAGTGATTCCTTGGTAGGTCTGAAAGTAAGAGCTATTAGTTGTGATGATAGAGCAATTAACATCCTCATCATTTCAGAGGGTCTCCCAATATCCTAACCTTGACATTCTGGTAATAGTTCCTTTGATATCACCTGCTTGAGCCAAAAATCATGAGAAGGAATGGTATGAATTTCACATATTAATTATGAAATAGTTGCACACTTTGGAACAATGTGCCCATAAATGCAAAAGGTGGTATTTATTCTACATTAAGTTTTTTATGTCCATATGACCTCAGGTAGCCCTTATGGTCAAGGCAAAGGCTTTCAGTTTGAGGGAGTTAGTCCAGGGGGTAGAGCCAAGAGCAGGGGATTAGATGTGACAAGGGCAGTAGGTATCAAGGGAGAGGAGGCAAGACTCAGGAGTTTGTTTTCTAGCTAATACTTCCAAGTTAAGAAAGCTTTCTCGGTTCAAATTAGAATAATTGTATACATTCCCCTCCCCTAAAAAAATGCAGCTCAGTCCCTTTAGGACAGATCCATCCATTTATTATTCTCCAATGCATCTGAGGCTTTTCTACTTCACTAGTTATTTTTCTTATACTGTTCTCTTCAGAAATTACTTACATATCCATTCCTGGATAGTTGTAACAATTATGAAAATTGAGGTCATAAGCCACTGTTTCTGGGAAACCTCTGAGCTAGCATTTATTTTGCATAAGAACTGCATTTTCTTGTTTGGATATAACTGTCCCTCTATCTTCTTGTGCTCCATTTTAAGGATGCTCATTTTATGCTCCTAAGTAGACCTACTTCCTTGAAGAAAGGGACTCCATCTTGTGTGTTGTATGACCACCAGCTTTTGGACTCACGCTCCTGTGTGGTACATACTCTGTAATAATTTGTTGATTTTTTGTTTGATGTTTAGAGAGTAATATGCATTGGGTTGCTTATATCAGCTTATGAAAATTAGACTAGTACAAGGACATAAAGTTCTGGGTGGGAGGATCTTAATTGTGACTCCTAGGAAGGGAGTGTTTGAGAAAGTACAGTTAGAGTATGTAAACTCTAATTCAATGGAGAACTAGAAAGGTACTTAAAAGGCAAGTTAAAAAGAACATTGGAAAATTAAATGACTAATTTCCAGTACAAAATAATCTCACTTCACTGTACTTTGTTATGATTAAATCCTCAGTACCTAAACCAGTGCTTGGCAGGTGCTTACTAAATATTTGTTGAATGAATGAATGATGAATGTATGAATGCGTCAGAATGCTAGAAGCTACTGGTAAAACCACTTACTCATATGTTGCTGAATCATTTGAGCATCTTCAATCAAACCTATGTTTTCCCTACAGTAAATTAAAGGGGTTGGGTCACAATCCTCTCAATGTCTTTGAGATCTTTCCCATGATCTTTATGATTTCATACCTCAACACCAAGCATCATGATTACATGATTTGTAGAGTGTTCTAAAATAACTACTCCTGCTTGTCAGAGTGGCTAAGATTTCACAATTAAAAGGAACACTCCTTTACATATTAGAGTTTTTTCTGTCCTTGGAATTTTTATATTAAATATCCATTTTAATTCTTTATTAGCTCACAGCTTATTGAGACCATTTTGGGCAATTGTGACCAGTCATTAGGAAAATGTCAGTGAGATGGAGTAGTAGAGAAGAAAGCAAATGCTCAGATGCTACGGAGCTGCCACTGGCTAGCCTGGGACAAAGACAGTGTATAGTGAGGCCTAGGACCTGTGGGTCAGAGGTTCGCTGAGAGTGAATTTGAAAGGGGATCTCCAGGGGAAGATTCACTCTTGGAAGCTGGTGAAACTCTCAGCTGTATATCTATTTAACTCTAACAGCAATAATGGAATTTTTGTTCAAACAAAAGTTCACTGTTGAGGATTTCTGGAATAAGAGGTACTGTTCTACCTCTTCCTTTATCTTTAGAATAGAATCGCTTTTACTTGAGGTTAGGTTTTAAAGCAAGAATTTATTCAACTATTCTTTATGTTCTTTAGCAAGGTGCTCTCTTGGAGAACAGTATGAGCAATATTTAGTCAAGAACAGCCAGGTGTTCCATAAGTATTGGAATGAAGCATATTTTCCTTGACTGCCAGGTGGTGGTCGTGTAGGACCTGAGACTCAGTGGAGAACATCAGCTTCAGGTTCCCTCTGGGGTGTGTGCTTACTGAGTGGAATGGTGGCATCTCAAGACCATGACACTTGCAGACATTGTTCTTTCCCTCTGTCTCTGTCTCAATCTCTCTTCTGTCCTCTTTTTCTCTCCCTTCCTATATCTTTCCCTCCCTCCCTCCCTCTCTCTCTCCTTTATGCCAAACTTATAAGATGAGCTTAGAGAAGGCAAACAATGAAATAACTAAATTGGCAAAAGGAAACAGGCAGAAGATATAATAAGATGCAACCCCATTGTACTTGCTTACTTTTTCAATGCCCTGCTTTTCTGAATGTCATGGAGCATCTTCTACATATCTGCCTCTTATCAGTCATGGGTTAGTTTTCTATTGCTGCTATAACAAATTACTATAAAGTTAATGGCTTAAAATAACACCAATTTCTTATAGGTTAGAAGTCCCAACATAAGGCTTACTGGACTAAAATCAAGATGTCACCAGAAATGTATTTCTTTCTGGGGGCTGGAGAAGAAAAGGCGTTTTATGGGCATTTGGGTTGTTGGTAGAACTTGTTTCCTGGTGGTTATGGGACTGAGCTCTCTGTTTGTTTGCTGTCAGCTGTGGGTTGATCTCAGCTCCTTAAAGCTGCCCTGGCTCATTGGTTCATGGCCACTTCCCTCCATCCTTAAAGCTGGCAATGGCAGATGGAGTCCTGCTTACACTTGGAATCTCTCCTGCCTCATCTTCCATCATTGCCTCTCTGTCATAGACTTTACCACCTGTCTTCTACTTTAAAGGGCCCATATGTTCATATTGGATATATCTGGATAATTTAGTATAGTCTCCATAATTTAAAGTCTATAACTGGGTCACTTGGGTGGCTTAGTTAATTAAGCATCTGACTCTTGATTTTGGTTCAGGTCATGATCTCAGGACTGTGAGATGGAACCCCATGTCAGGCTCCACGTTGGAGCCTGCTTAAGATTCTCTCTGTACCTCTCCCTTTTCGCTTCCCCCTTCTCTCTTAAAAAAAAAGTCTGTAACCTCACTTCCATCTATAAAGTCCCTTTCAAGATGTAACATGAAATATTCTCAAGTTCCAGGGATTAGGGCATGGAAATCACAGAGGTGGAGTGGAGTAGGGTGGGGAAAAGAGAAGTGTTTTCCAATCTACCATGGACCACCTGAAAGGAGCCGATCATTTCCTTTCTTCCTACAATCTGGATCCTTCATACTGGTAGCTTCTCTAAGGAATGATTTTTCTGGGTTGCTACTTCCAGGAGATGGGGCTCAGGAGACGCAGGGACTGGAAATGGTTCTGCGTCCCTCAGTGACCATACTTATCAGAGATAATGGATGAATTCAGTGTTTTCTGGCAGTTAAGTAGCCATAATACAGTTCCAAGGGATCCATTGTTCCTGTTGGTTACCTGGAAGATAAGAGTAAAAGTAGAGGTAAGCCAAACGAAGAAGTGCTAAGTTTTTGTTTTCGGGTACGAGAAGGGCTGCAAACTAGTCAAATTTCCTCTATTTGGAGCTTAAAGAACCAAACATTGAGTAAAAATACAGTCTGGTGTACTTCCAGAGCAATGAGCTCCCCAAAATAGCTCCTTGAGATGTTCTAGCTCCTTCGGTGGGCTGCTCTTTGACATTTCTCAGCTTGCCATTTGGGTTTTGTGTATTATAATGTCTTGTCAAGGGACCAGCAAAACCTTGTCACAATAAAGCTGACGTATCGGCACCATCACAGGTACATTCCCTTGGTTATTCAGTCACTTCATATAAGTAAGTAACTCTACTTTTCTAGATGGCAGGCTAGTTTTCAAAGTCAGAGATACCCACTGTTGGTGTCAAATGAGTTCTTTGCTAACAGAACAGAAAGAAATGAGATACAAGGATAGTGTCATTGGCAAAGGCAGAGAATTCAATCCAGGTGACATATGGATGGTAGGGATTTGAGCTGGTTCAATTATTTTTCAGTTTCCTGACCAAACTTGTCTATGCGTCATCAAGAAAGCTTTGAAATATGACACCTTGGTCAGGGTCCTGTGCCTCTTGAGTACAGGGGAAGTGTCTTTATTTAATACGGGATTCCAGAAAGAGATGGTGATGGCATGAAGACCCTTTTTCTTTGCATCTTAGGAAACCCAAATTTTTGAAGTGAAGGTGAAATTTTTGAGAGCTATGTCACCCTTCTGCCCCAAAACCTGCAATTATCTTTGTAAAGCCTGATAACCTTACCCAGACTTCCAGTGCCTTAAGTCAGTGCCACCTGAAGTGTGGCCAATGCCAGTCCACAAATTCTTACCCATCCTCTACAATAAAATCAACAGTGTCCCTAGGAACTGTTAAATGCAACTGATATATATGTTATGTTACATGTATATATTAGTGACACACTTTCAATGAAGTAGGGGATGCACTGACATACATATATATACACATATATGTACATATGAGCATGTGTGTATGCATGTGTGTAGGTACATATATGTACATGTGTGAGGATTTTTTAATTTGCCTCCCTGTTCCCTTTATTCCCTGATGAAAGTCATCTCCAAAGTTAGGCTGTTCTAGCCATCTGTCTAAATCCTTATCGCCTTCATCCTGTCTAACATTTGCTATTTTCCTTCCTTGTTTTTTTTTTTCTCCTTAGCACTAATCACTAATTACTTTGCTTTATATTGTACTTATTTTTGTTGTTATTTTTTCCTATAGAGGTAAGTGCTATGAAGGCAGAGATAATGATCTGTTTTGTTTGATTCTGTATCACATCTTCTAGAAATGTACCTGACACATTAAGGTTGGTTTTTTTGGTTTTTTTTTTGAGAGAGAGATAGAGAGAAAGCATGTGAGTATGATCGGGGGGAGGGTTAGAGAGAAGGGAGAGGGACAAGCAGACTTCATTGCTGAGCAGGGGGCCTGACACAGGGCTCAATCCCAGGACCCTAAGATCATGACCTGAGCCGAAGTCAGATGCTTAACCAGCTGAGCCACCCAGATGCCCCTCAATAATTTTCTTTTTGACTGAAAGATTGAATGAATAATTGGAAGAATTAATATATTGAATAAATTGATAAATGTGAATAAATAAATGAATGGATGAATGAATAAAAATGCATATTGTATAAAAGTAGATAAATGAATGGATGGAGTGGGTGGATGAATGAATGAATACAGAATATAAAACCTCAGGTTGTTTGTCTGTACAAACCTGAAGGTGGAGTATCTGATCTCCAGTTTAACTTGAGTGACTCCAGTACCTCAGCGATGAGGTATTTTTTTACATATTAATCACCACGCATGTGGGCATGTTGTCTCCTTCCCTGCTATGGAGCACATTTCTATCACTTATAAAAGTAATAATCTATGACCTGAATGATGATAATTCAAGAATGTAGTTTTAGAGATAGGCTGCTGCCCAGAAGATTGACTCATTACTAGTGAGTAAAAGCAGAAGGACTTGAGATTTCATACTGTGAGAAGAAATGGATCATGAACAAACAGATCAAGTCCTACTTCGTGTACCATTTCTGTGGCCTCAGGAACATCACTTACCTTTTCTAAGACTCAGTTTTCACATCTGTGATGTGGAAATAATTACTTCCTAGGAATGCTGTGAGTATTAAATGAAATAACCTTTTAAAGTTAAATGTAAAGTTAAGTATTTGCAAAATTAATACAGAGCCCGACACAATGTCGTTACTAAAAAGTGCTGGCTAGCTCTGCATTCTGTCCCTCTCCACCCTCTAATTCTGCTGTCCACGACTTTGGAAGAATGTGACACCGGTCATTTCCAAACTCGATTTCCTTTTACCCACACCATTGAGAGATTTGTTTTCGTTTATTTGTTTTTCAGTGTCTTAACAAGATACAAATTTTCCAAAGTAATGTACCTATATTGCTAGAGTTTGTGAGATGTATTTAGATACATTGAATGTTTCAACTCTATTCCATTGATAGTACAGTCATATTTTATAGACCTGGAAACTAAGGCTTAGTGAAGTAAATAACTTGAAGGAGATTGTGGAAGGTAAGCAGCAGAGGAAACCTTAATCTCTCTTACCTAATACACCTTTTCTTTCACCTACAGGAGTGGTTCGCAACCCATGCTGCAATTACAAGCTCTTAAAAATTACAATGTCTAGGGTCTGAAAACAGGCCAGTTGATCTAGAATTCTGGGGTGGCGTCTAGACATTGTATTCTAATTTTATTTTATTTTAAAATTTAAAATATTTAAAAAATTTTAAAAATTTAAAATAATTTAAAATTATTTTTAATTTATTTTGAAAATTTCAAATCCATAGTCCATTTCAAACAATAGTACCACAAAAAACCTTCTTCTCGCCTAAAGTTATTATTATATTAGAGTTTTTGCCTTATTAATCTTCATTTCTTACTCTCATATGAATACAATATCATTTTTACATCCAAGTTACCTAACACTTGTAAAATAATATGCTTATTTTGTATATTACAGATTGTCCAATTCTGATTTCCTCAGTTTCAAAAATATACTTTATTGCTTTCTTCTTTTCTTATTCTTTTTTTTTAACTCAAAACCCAGTCAAAGATGACACATTGTGTATCATTTTCATGTCTCTATTTCTTTAATCGAGAATCCAGGTTGGCAAACTACAGCACAAGGATCAAATTTGGCCTACCACTTCTTTTTTTTTTTTTTTTTTTTTTTTGCATAGAGAGAGAGCGCGATTGCACAAGCAGGGGGAGTGGCAGGCAGAGGGAGAGGGAAAAGCAGGCTCCTAGAGGAGCAGAGAGCCTGATGCAGGGCTCATTCCCAGGAGTCTGGGATCATGACCTGAGCTAAAGGCCGACCGTTGACAGACTGAGCCATTCGCCCACCCCATGGCCTACCACTTCATTTTGTATGGCCTGCAAGATGAGAATGTTTTTTACGTTTTTAAATGGTATTTAAAAAATCAAAAGAAAAATACGATTCTAGGAATTACATAAAATCAAAGTTCAATGTTGATAAATGAAGC
The DNA here is from genome assembly GCA_028533885.1 of Nasua narica. Classification (NCBI taxonomy): domain Eukaryota; kingdom Metazoa; phylum Chordata; class Mammalia; order Carnivora; family Procyonidae; genus Nasua; species Nasua narica. The sequence continues at coordinate 41,716,112 of CM052799.1, forward strand.
TTTAATAGGACATAGTCATTCTCATGTGTATATGTATTGTCCTTGAATGCTTTTAGGGATACAAGGGCAAAATTGAATAGCTCTAACAGAGACTATAGGGCAAATTCTAAAATATTTAGTATTTGGTCTTCTACAAAAGTTTGCTGACCTTGATCTGGAACATTCCACTGACTTAAAAAAATCTGTTTTTATGAGTCAGATATTTTAAAGAAATCAGGCTGGCTCTGTAGTAACATCTTCTATAATCTGGAATTATTTCCTCCTTTTTAGGTTCCGGTAAACGTTTTGGCAAGAATTGAATTTGGTGAAGTCATGCACTTAGCCTTGCTTTACATTAGGAATAATACAGTATTGGTTTGTTTCATTATTATTGATGCTAGCTGTTGTAGCTCAGTTTCTGCCAGATCCCTCTGTTCTAAAGGCATCTTTTGTCTTTGTAAATAATAATTATTAGTAATAATTGCTATTGTGTGAATGGTTTTGTATACCCAAAATTCATGTGCTGAAAAATCTGAGCCCAAAAGTGATGATATTAGGAGGCGTGGCCTTTGGGAGATGAGGGCAAAGTTCTCATGAATGGGATTGGTGCCCTTATAAAAGATTTGAGGGAGCTCCCTGCTTTCTTCTGCCATATGAGGGTGCAGCGAAAAGACTGCCATCTCTGAACCAGGACCTCTCATCAGACACCGTATCTGTAGGTGCTATGATTTTGGACTTCCCAGCCTCCAGAACAGTGAGAAAGAAATTTCTCTTGGTTATGAGCTAACCAGAATCAGTATTTTATTACAGAAGCAGAAATGGACTGAGACAATAATCAATGGGATATTTGATTTACTCTTTTCCCCTTCTTGAGATTAAAGCTTGGCTTATGTTTTGAAAGGTGGTGGGTGTGGGGGTACATTTTTAAAATTCTAAAATATGCATTTAAAGCTGTTAATTTACATTCGTGCTCCAATTAGCTGCATTCCTGATGTGTTTAAATGTGTTTAAATGTCTTATTACCATTCCGTAAAAACATTTTCTAACTTTTATTTTGATTTCTTGGTAATCCATGTGTTATTTAGAAGTGTATTGCTTAACTGCTAAGCAGTTGGAGATTTTCTTGTTATATTTTTCTTGTTGCTTTCTGGCTTAAGTTCATTGTGATTGAAGGAAATACTCCGACAACTCTGAATACTTAGGTTTTCTGAGGCTTGTTTTGTGACCCAGGCTTTGACCAATTTTGGTAAATATTTTATGTGCACTTGACATTAATATGTATTCTATTAATATTGAATATAATGTTCTCTATGTGTCAGGTCAGTTTTGTCATCGTGTTTTTCACATCTTTTATACCATTTATTTTTGTTTGCTAGTTCTATCATTCATTAAAATATGTATATCAGTCTTCCACTGTGATTATGAATGTGGCTGTTTCTCCTCTAAGTTCTGTCATTTTTTGCTTTATATATTTTGAAGCTATATTATTAGGTACATAAAAATTGAGAATTGTGATAACTTCCTGGTGGATTGACCATTCTATCATTTTGAAACAAATCCTTTTACTTTTCTGTCTTGATTTAAAGTCTACTTTAATAATGTGTGGCTATTGTGCTTTTAATGTTGTTGTTTGTATTATATATTTTTGCATGGCATATTTTTATTCTCTTATTTTCAAACATTCTACTTTTTCATAATTATAATTCACTTTTTATTGTGTTAAAATATACATAACATAAAGTTATCTTTTTTTAACCATTTTAAGTGTACAATTGAGTGGTATGAAGTACCTTCACATTATTGTGCAACCATCACACCATCCATCTGCAGAGCTTGTTCATCTTCCTCAACTGAAGCATATTAAATGCTAACTCCTCATTGTCTCTTCCCCAATTCCTGGCAACCACCATTCTACTTTCTATCTCTGTGAATTTAAGCATGTTAGGTACCTTGTATAAGTGGAATCATACAATATTTGTAGATCTGTAATGGCTTATTTCACTTATCGTAGTGTTTTCAAGGTACTAAATACTTTGACATCCTGGAAATACTGTCTTCTGACCCATGAATCCTGAATGTCTTCCCATTTATTGGTGTCTTTTTAAATTTCTGTCAGCAATATTTTTTTAGTTTTGTGTGTATAGAAAGCTTATTATCTCCATTATTAAGTATATTCCTAAGTATTTTATTCTTTTTGATGGTATTCTAAATAAAATTATTTTGTTACTTTCCTTTCTGGGTTTTTCATTTTTAGCGTATAAAAACATATCAGGTATTCATGTGTTGATTTTTTAACCCACTGAGCCACGCAGGCACCCCTCATGTGTTGATTTTTTATCCTGAATTTTGCTGAATTCATTTATCAGTTGTAACAAATTTTTTTTTTGATGGAATTGTTAGGATTTTCTACATAAAAGATCATGTCTTCTCTAAACAGAGACAGTGTCACATTTCTTTATGATTTAGATGTATTTTGTCCTTTTGTTGCCTAATTATTCTGGTTAGGAATTCTAGTAGTATGCTGAATAAGTAGTATGTAGTAAAAACAGGCATTTGTTGTTGTTACCGTTATTGTTGTGGTTGTTATTATTATTATTATTTTGCTTGTTCCAGATCTTAGAAGAAAAGCTTTCAGTTTTTCAGCATTGAGTGTGATGTTAATTATGAGGTTTTCATAGATGGGTTTTTATTATATTGAAGTAGTTTCCTTGTATTCCTAGTTTATGGAGTGTTTTTGTCATGGGAAGATGATGAATTTTTTCAAATGCTTGTTTTGCATCAGTTGAGTAGATCCTGTGATTTTTTTCTCCTTGATTCTGCTACTGTGGTATATTTAATTTTTATATTTTGAACCATCATTCCCTTCTTGCTTGATCATTGTGCATATTCCTTTTAATATGCTGTTGAATTCAGTTTGTTAAAATGTTATGAGGATTTTTATACCCATATTCGTAAGTGATAATGATCAGCTTTATTTTCTTGTGTCTTTGTCTATTTTTGGTATCAGGGTATTGCTGGCTTCATAGAATGAGTTTAGAAGTGTTACCTCCACTTTAATTTTTAGAAGATTTTGAGTAGGATTAGTGTCAGTTCTTTAAATGTTTGGTAGAATTCAATAGTGGGGGTGCCTGAGTGGCTCAGTGGCTTAAAGCCTCTGCCTTCAGCTCGAATTATGATCTCGGGGTCCTGGGATTGGGCCCCACATTGGGCTCTCTGCTCAGCAGGGAGCCTGCTCTCCCCCCCCCACCCCCCCACCCCCGCCGCCTGCAACTCTGCCTGCCTCTCCCTGCTTGTGATCTCTGTCAAATAAATAAAATAAAATCTTATTAAAAAAAAAAAGAATTCAATAGTGAAGCCCCCTGTTACTGGGTTTTTCTTTGTTGGGCACTTTTTGATTACTGATTCTGATGTGATTACTGATGTGTCAGTCAATTCAGATTTTCTGTTTTTTCACGATTCATTTTTGGTAGGTTGTGTGTTTTCAGAAATTTGTTCATTTCATCCAGGTTATCCAATTTGTTGACATGTAGTTTATAGTACTCATTTATAGTCCTTTTAATATCTGCAAAATCAGTAGTTAATGTCTTCTCTTTCCTTTCTGATTTTAGTCGCGTCCTCTGTCTTAGTTAATCTGCTAAAAGTTTGTCAATTTTGTTGATCTTTTCAAAGAACCAACTTTTGGTTTTGTTGATTTTTGTGTATTTTTCTTTCTATTTCATCTGTCTCTGCTGTAATGTTTAATATTTTATTTAGTGTTCCTTCTTTTAGCGTTCAGTTTAGTTCTTATTTTTCTAGTCCCTTGAGGTGTAAAGTTAGATTATTGATTTGAGATTTTTTTTTCTTTTTTAATGTAAGCATTAACAGCTTCATTTCCCTCTTGGCATTGCTTTTGCTTTATCCCATAAGTTGTGGTAGGTTTTTCCATTTTTATTTGCCTCCAGATATTATCTAATTTATCTTATGATTCTTGTTTGATCCACTGTTAAGAGTGTGTTATTTAATTTCCACATATTTTTGAATTTTCTAGTTTTTCTTCTGCCATTGATATCTAGGTTCATTTTGTTCTGATTAGAAATGATATTTTGTTTGATTTCATTACTTTAACATTTATTAAAAGGTTATTTTGTTTCCTCACATTTGGGGAGTGTTTGACGTGTCCTTGAGGAAAATGTGTATTCTTCTATTGTATTAAGTGTTCTCTATCTACCTGTTAGATCCAACTGATATTTAGTGTTTTTCAAGTCCCCTGTTTCCTCACTGATCTGTCTGAATGTTCTATCCACTATTAAGAGGGAGGATATTGAAGCCTCCTATTATTGTCGTAGAGATGTCTATTTCTCTGTTCATTTAATGTGTGATTTATATATTTTGGAGCCCTGGTGTTTGGCACATACATGTTAATAATTGCTATATTTTCTTGGTGAATTGACCCTTTTGTCATTATGTAATTCCTTCTTTAACTCTTGTAACAGCTTTTGATTTAAAGTCTATTTTGTCTGATAGTAGTATAGCTACATCTGCTCTTTTTTGGTTACTATTCATATGGGAGATCTTATTCCATTCTTTTGCTTTCAACCAATGTACATTCTGAGATCTAAGGTAGGTTTCATATAAACAGCATATAATGGAATCTTTTAAAAAAATGTATCCATCTTGCCAGTCTATGTTTTCTGATTGAGTTTATCCATTGACATTTAATTAGTGATAAGAAGGCACTTACTTTTGCCAGTTTGTTTCATGCTTTCTTCATGTCTTTGAGGTTTTTTATTCCTTATTTTCTCCATTACTGCCTTCTTTTGTGTTGGAAGTTTTTGTAGCATTATTTTTCAATACAATTGGCATTTTAAATGTGACTCTTTCAAGCAACATATTGTTTGATTTTTAAAATCCAACCTGAAAATCTTATTGTTACTTTGAGTACTTAGTCCATTTAATTTAATTTAATTATTTATATAATTGAGTTTACATGTACCAAATTACTATTTGTTTTCTATTTGACCTACTTGTCATAGGTACTTTAACTCTTCCTTCTTAGCTACTTCTTAACTAATCAGATATTCTTCATATTCCATTTTCCATTTTGTTAACTTGCTACTCTGGAGATTACCATTTGGGTTAATTTGTATTACAATATAATACAAATTAATACTATATCACCTTTCCATTAATAGAAAATATTTTGGACCCTTTGGCTTTATTCTACTTTCAACTTCCAGATCATTGATGACATGCAGTTTAATTATACCTATATATGAAACCCCTCAAGACTTTACTATTAAAATTTTGTACAATTTTCATTCACGTTCACCTACATATTTTACTTTTTCTCTACTCTTTAATTTTTTTGGAAGTATATGTTTTATCTGAGATCACTTTATCTATCTTCTGCTTGAGGAACTAATTTTAGTATTACTTTTAATGAAGGTATGTGGTGAATTCTTTGTTTTATTGTTTGAAATATGTATTTTTTTAAAATTTTTGAAGTCATGTATAGAATTATAGGCTGGAATTTACCATCTTTTGCGCTTCAGTTATGTCATTTGTTATCTTCTTGACTCTACTGTTTATTTTGAGATGTCACCTCTCACAGATATAGTTTACCTTTTAAAAGTAGACCATCCTTTTTCCCTCTGGCTATTTTTAACAATTTCTTCTTGTTTTAGATTTTCAGCAGTTTATGATGTATTTTTGTTTTTATTTGTATTTAACTTGTCTGGGTTTCTAGAATGTCTTAGATTTGTGGATTTTTATCTTTTACAAACGTTGGGAAATTCTCAGCCATTGTATCTTCAAATATTACTTTTGTCACATTCGCACACTTGTTTTTTTCCTCAATTATAAATTTTTGATCAAATACCAGATTTTTTTGCATTTGGTTGTTTCACTTTTTAAATAAAATTTATTTTTTAACTTATTTTAATTTTTAGAAAAAATTTATTAGTTTGGTTGGTATACAATCTTATATTAGTTTCAGGTGAACAACATAATGATTCAGCAATTCTATACATTTGACAGTGCTTACTATGGTAAGTATAGTTACTGTCACCATACCATATTATCATAATATTATTGACTGTTTAGAACAGTTAAAGACTTACCAAAAAATATTGTGAAGATAGTATAGAATGTTTCCATGAGCTCCACACTTAGCTTCTCCTCTTGTTAACACTTTATATTAACATAGTATGTCTTTTTTTTCTTTTTTAAAGATTTTATTTATTTATTTATTTATTTGACGGGGGGGGGGGGGGATCACAAGTAGGCAGAAAGGCAGACAAAGAGAGAGGGGGAAGCAGGCTCCCTGCTGAGCAGAGAGCCCGATGCGGGGCTCCATCCCAGGACCCTGAGATCACGATCAGAGCTGAAGGCAGAGGCTTTAAACCACTGAGCCACCCAAGTGCCCCAACATAGTACGTCTTTTATAATTAATGGGCCAATATTGGCCTATTGTTATTAACTAAAGTCCACATCGTGTTCATATTTTTTATAGGAGAATATTATTAGGAATGAAGGTCTGGACACTAGAATTGTTGCTTCTAGGCCCTCTCAGATGGTAGAGCAAGGAAATATATGTGTATATACTAACTGATGTAAATACACACACACACACACACACACACACCCCTATATATGTACACATTTATAAATATTTCTTCATGAAACCATGTATATCTATATTAAGCTACATATGATTCATATTGAAATCTCCTACTTGGGTCCATTAAAATATGGATCATTTTTGTCTTCTCTCCTACCATCCACCATGCATCCAATTGTTCAGTTCCAGTTTACATGGATGGAAGCATCAAAATTGAAAAACCATACCCACATGTGATATAACTTTATCAACTAGAGTAGGGTACCTTTGTAGCTTCTTTTGCATTTAGTCTTACCTAATTTATTCATTTCTGAAGTTATTTAGGCCATCATCTTTTCCTCTACTTCCTTCATTGAAGTTATTTGTACATGTGGAATACAATTTGTTTTGCCCCATTCTACATTCTACCTTAGGTTTCCCCCAGTCTACTAAATGACTCTTAAAAATTTGCATACAATAAAGGTCACTCTTTGTGTGGTAAAGTTTTATAGGTTTTGACAAATACGTGATGTCATGTACGCACAGTGTCAAGCAGCTTTATTGCCTTGTAAAAGTTCACTGTGCTTTACCTATTGAGAAAATAATTAAAAAGAAGTTTTATGGTAAGTTTTCCTGATTTGAATCTTCTATAGACAGAAAGAATTATTAAAAGTGGAAGGCATCCAGAAGAATAATAGAGACCAAATCTGTCCTTTGACAGAGAATGAAATTGAAGTACAATAATTGTGTCTAATCTTATAGGTTTCCAAACTAGTCGCTATCAGGAATGCAGTCATTTGCATGTCTAAATTAGTTTCTACTCCAAATAAGTCTCACCCACTCTCGTAGGAAGGCACTGATGTGGTCAGTGGCAGTTCAAAACCAATGTAATAATGACTTCTTGGCACTGAGCCAGAACAGTGGATGAAACATACTAAAAAAAAGGCAGGCAGCAATGTCTCAATGATTAGCCGTGGTAACTGTCAGGAATTGGACTGATATCTGGATGCAGGAAAAGAGAAATATTTATGTGTTATGATGAGAGGGAAAGTAGAACACACTGTATATAGGCTGAAGTGAAAGCATACTGCTGGGAGTGACAGTAATGAGATTATATGTATTATAAGCACTGACAATTATACTCTCATTACTAAAATACACAAAGGGAATGAACACAATTATGTAGCCGACACTACAGGACAGTGAACTTATTATACCATTTGCACCGCAGTCTATAAAAGTTTACTGCTAGATTTTATGCTTTGTGAGAACAAAATTAAGTATTTTCCCTCTTCTATCCCTATAAAATTGGAAGAAACTAATATCTGAGGATATTAAACTAGAAGTGGGCCTTCAGCAGTCATCCAGTTTTGGGATTTTCCTACTGCGCTCCTTGGAATGTTGAGTGTCAGGTGAAGGAAGATAAAGCATATTCTAGGCTCCTTTAAAAACCAGAGAAGTGCTCCCTTTATCCCTTTTATAAGCTGGTTGATTGCTTACTTTTAGGATGAAGAGTCTGAGGCTTTTAGGAGATTAAGCGACTTGCCTCAGGTCACACACTAAGCTTGAATGAGATCCAAGTCCCAGACTCCTCTTGGTTCCTCCCATGGCATATCATTGTCACTTGTACTATTACAAATGGGTTGGGGCAAAAGCACATTTTGTCCATGATGTCCCACCCTTGGAAGGGCTTCACCCAACATGACATACTTCTCCAGCATTCCAGAAGTTGGCAATGCAGACTGATTCCAAAACAGCACACCAGCATCGACGATCTTTCAGAGAAAATGTCTGGATAAGCTTCAACGGTCGTATGTATCAGGTTGTGCTAATTCTTGTTGTTTGAGGTGATTGGCTTTAAATACAATATCACACAGTAAAAACTAAAAGTACGAAAATACCAATTAAGAACTTACTCTGTGCTAATGTATAAGCAGTTTACAAACAGTATTTAAGATTAATGCATTTAGAACTAGAGAAATGGGCCATTCATTTGGAATTGTGACTACCAGTCAAGAAAATATTTCTGTTCATTTTATGCAAGATACAGTTTAATGCCCATGAATCATTAAAAAACAGAATAATTATACTTATGGACATTTATTCACTACAAACTGGAGTGGGTAGGGTCTTTGGAAGCAGGAGTATTAAAGATGGCAGAAAAGGTGGTTAATCAACTATTTTCAATTCAGAAATGATGTACATCCCAGTTATTTGCTCTTTTATAGTCTGTTCTGCTGAAGTCAATATCTCTACTTTGATGTGAGCATCCGTGGATGGGATCACCCAGACTTTCTTGCCAGCTGACTTCCAATAGGAGACAGAAGACAAAGTGGGAGGAGAGAGAGGTTGAGATACACCGCTTCCACAGTGCAGCTCTGGCAGCAGGTAAGATCTGAGACAGTAGTTTCTGTAAGGTGGCAGTCTCCATGGCTGTATCTCCCAATGGACTTGAGTAACAGTATTTACTCCAATGTACTGTCATCCCATAGCCTCCCAGTTCAGCACCGGAACTTCTCTAGTTTCCAGGAACCTCATCAACCTTAACCCTGTTCTTACCTCTCTAAGTTATCTTGTCCTTAAAATCTTCTCATTTGAACCATCTGGGATGAATTCATTTACCACTTGGACTCTGACAGAGGCAACATAGGACTTTAATGTAATGAGTAGTTTTCTTGTGTGGCTCGAAAATTGGCTTTGAGGGCATTGTCTCAAGTGAAACTCCCAGAATGTGGTGAACTACATCACTCCACTGGCTTTCCAGATTGACTAAGGAGCAGGCCTCTCTGCATATATAAGATAGGGAAATTCTTTTTTTTTTTTTTTTTGATAGGGAAATTCTTATACATCTCTTAAAGCTTCTCCTGTCCTTCTTTCTCCTTCCTTCCTCCTTTCCTCCCTTTCTTCTTCCCTCCTTCCTTCCCTCCTTCCCTCTCCCTCCCTCCCTTCCTTCCTCCCTCCCTTCCTCCCTCCTTTCTTCCCTTCCTCTCTTTCCCTCTTTCCTTCCTTCCAATTCTGGCATAATTCTTCACATTCAGCAAGCAAGTTTAAAGAACATCTAGAGGCTTTTTATGATTTTCGATTTAGAAAACACTTTGCTGTGGCTGAGCACAGAACGGCTGCCACATTTTGTAATGGGAGGCATATTAGACTACAGAGACATGGGCTTCATTCCTTGCTGTCTGACTTTAGCACAGCCACATGGACTCTCTGATCCACATTCTTTAATCAGTAATAGCGCTGCATCTCTCAGCCCTATAGTTTGTGTGCTATCGCACTTGTCTCTAAGTGCATGAATGATCTTATTCACATGCATGCATGTTATTTGACTTTGTTTTACATTTACAAACTGATTGGTAGGTCTGGATAGCAAGTCTCTTCAGCAGGGAGAAGGGAGAGGCTGACCAACCTAGCATAGTACCACACACTATGAATTGTCGTGGAAAGTAGTGGCAGGTAGCTCCTGGCATATATGCACATTTCTTTATTTCACAGTGTTTGGGGGCAGTGTTTAAATCACATAGCATTCAGCGCCTCTGGTAGCTGCAGATGAGATACCAAAACAGGTTCCACTAGAAGCACATGACTCATTTTCAATCGTACTTAGCAATGAAGACAATCTGTTTCTCTTCCCTGTGCACCCCCTTCCCCTCCAGGCTCGGGGCTGCTCCCGTCCCTCCGCAATTATTTCCTAAGCATGACTAAAGGGAGCTGCAGACTAAATTGCTTTCTCCTCTTGCATCTTTGTACATGTCAGATGAGATCAGAGTCAAACCAGGTTCCATTGTCTGCGGTGCTGATTCAAATCAAGTCAAAATATCTGTTCCGTGGGACATGATTGGAAGTATACTTACTTTACTGCGTCCCCTAATGGTGCTGTCATCCTGTCCCTGAGGCAGGGATACAAGGGGAGCTGAAGAATCAGAACTGTTTTCGAGGCAGAATCTTTCCCCTTGGTTCTGCCTCCAGATGATCTCCAATAAGACCAGGAATGTAGAACTGCCCTGGAACTCTTTCTCCACCTTTTTGCTTTCAAATTATATAAACCTGTAGGATTCCTTATATTTTCCACTATTTTGCCAACAGTGAGGGAAAACGGTCCCAGAGGAACTGGTCAACAACACAGTGCTGTTCATGAATTTTGTTCATCTGTGCCGATCACTTCAATTCCTCTTTGTCTTCGTGCTTTATTTTGCTACCAGATTCTTAAGCAATAATTTTTTTCTTTCTTGATAGGATAGTAAAGTAAACTGAGCTATGTTGGGCTCTCTCTCAAATCCACACGGTGTCTCTCTTTCTCTGGAAGACAAAAAAAGAGAATGAAAGGTTTACCTAAACATTGTTCTTTTCCCCATATTTTTACACAAACACTGTTTATTCTTTTTTTATTTAATAAACATCTTTTTTGGATACAAAGGAAAGTTTGCTGTGAAATCCTCTCCTTTGATAGTCAGTCTGAGATGAAGTTCTAGCTTCCTCTCCTGTTCACTTGAGATCCCTTTCCAGAACTGTGTATAGATAGTGTGATGGCCCATGTTGGCGAATGTGGTCAGGGGCTCTTGGGATCTGTAGTTTTCAGACTGCAGAAGTGTTGTTGGCTGTGTTTGAGAAGCTTTGTCTTTTCTCTAATTCAGGGATGATCGCTCTTCCATGACTGAGGATGAAGGGTGTTTCTGGCATTTACCCTGATCTCCACAACTTGTTCTTGGGAGAAAACAGGATAGAGGAACAACTCTGTAGTTTCTGTGCTCTCTTTATGTGCCAGGCAGCCTTAATCCTAACAAGACTGAAATTGGGCAGCACACCTCACCACCTGGAGGAGATACGGTAGAGAGCGGAAAAGTCAGCAGAGAGCACTCAGCCCATTATTTCACCTACATAGTGTTGTGAACATTCATATATATTGTAGCATGTATCAAAATTGTATTCCTTTATATGGCTGAATGATATTCCATCTTACCTATCCCATTTTGTTTATCCACTCACCCATTGATGGACACTTGGTTGTTTCTACCTTTCGGCTTTTATGAATAATGCTGCAATGAACTTTGATGCACAAGTTATCTGTGTGGGTGCCTGCTTTCAGTTCTTTAGAGTATATACCTAGGAGTGGAATTGCTGGATCACAGGGTGGTTCTGTAGTGAATCTTTTGAGGAACCATCAAACTGATTTCCACAGCAGAAAGACTGGTTGTTCCTTGGAAAGTTTACTCTCGCTGCAGGGTGGAGACCTCTCAAAGGAGTTAGTAATAGTAAGTGCCAGCAGATTCATGGTCAGAGTCAGATGGTTTCATGGAGGTGGAATTTCTCTTCTTGAATTTGGGATATGTATCATGAAGCCTTAAATGATACATTGTCAAGAACCCTATATCATGATTATAAGATCACTGAATATGGAATATATAGTTATGCATTTGAATCTATGTTGAGTCACTCAGTAACTGGGGTCTGGCTGTGTTATCCGATAGTCTGTGCCTTGGCTTAGCTGTAAGCAAGCCTAATGGCTCATGCTAATTCAACTTAGTCATTAGGAACCTGTGATTAGAAATGTGAATGGCTTGGGAGACACTGAACCCTACAAAAGAACTTAGTACTCTGCAAGATCCTTAAGTTCAAAGGCTTTATATGACACGTGCAGCTCATATATTATGTTGCTTTGTTACTGCATATTTCAATATGCTATATGCATGTGAATTTAAAGGAAAATTGAGGAATGTCTTTCAGGAAAAAACACATGCATTTACTTTGCATTGCTATTTTTCCTCTGTCTCAGGAATATGACAGGTAGTTTTATCCATTTTATAAAATCACTTTTTAAAAAAAGAGTGGGCTAATTGTCACACATGCCTTTGTATCTTGTTTCATCTCAGAAAGCAGTTATTAAATATTTGTTGAATATATGAGTGAATAGAACAGTGTTGAAAAGGGCCAAAGGTCCTATCAGTAATTTGAGAAGCTTCAGCTTTCCTTTGTAAATTTGGTATGGGAGTGAAGATGATGTTGCAATAACAATCTTGGAGAGAATACTGGTAGGAATATTCTAGGAGTTGCTCAGAATGCAGATAAGCCTTCTGTCTTTTCCCTTACCTAGAAGATGCCAGTAATAGTGTGCTGACTTAGCTATGTAATTGTCCTACCATAAAGGAGTTGTATATTTCGTTAATGAGCGTGAGGTCCTAGACCATCTTATATTTCATTGTTTCTTGTATCTCTGTTGGACAAACATGGAAATAAAGTTTGCATTTTATGAATTGATTTATGTTATTTTGGTACTAGGTGGGTTATACTTGTTCGGAGTTATAAATATATTCATGCTTGGGCCCTTTATAACCAAGAGTATAAATCTTCAAACTTTTTTGCTCTGAATGTGGTCATTGAGCCAACTGAGATACCAAAATCATGGACTTGCCTTCACCTGCTCTGTTTTCGTTTTTCTTTTTTTTTTTTTACCTGCTCTGTTTTCTAATTAGTCCCTAGGCCTGGGGTTGAGGAGGGAATGCCAGGTATTGGAAAAGCAATGCTGGTTGAGACCAGGAATCCATTCATGTCTCAGAGAGAGAGGGTTTGCTATAGGAGTTTTCACCTTCTCTAGACCCAGATGCATTTATCACAGGGATTTTGGATAACAGGCTACAAGTTTACTGTTTTAAACCCTGTACCACCTTGGCTCTATCTCCTTTTACTTGCTTTTGTATGTCAAAGGAAGAAAAGGATTTGTGGCTTATGGAAGAAATCATAGGGTCAAATGAAGTCACTTTTTTTTTAGAATATTTGGGTATTTCTAAAGAAGAAGAGCCTCTATCCCAGGGGCATTTCGTGGGACTTGTGGGCCCACACTAATTATCGTAATGTGTTATAAGGCAGGTTGGTCTTGCTTCGGCTGCACCTGCGTGTTGCATGCTGAGATCTCCTAAAAGTTCAGAGCCACTGATGGCATGCCAAGGTTTTCTCAGAGTCATTGAAAAACTGTAATGAAGTTTTATTAAAATATGTATTCTGTATGTATATATAAAATTCATATAACTTTATACATATATATTTGCAGTGAAGATATTTATTTAATGCTTATAAGCTTCATGAATTACTAAGAATAGTCATTTTGTAATTAAAATGTCATGATACACTAATATATGTGTATTTGGCTTTAGTTTCTGAAACAAAACTTGGCATGCATGATGTGACTGGTAAGAATATGAATAGTAGATACGGGATCCAAATGAGCAAAAATTTGAAATTATTCTGATAAATCCAGGGCTTTTGAGCCCTATGAATTATGTATGTGAATGTTTTGTTAGTTTCAGTTTTAGTTTCAGGGATAAAGTCTACATATCCTTCTCCTCCCCCTCCTTTTTTTGTCCAATAGTTAAAAAGCATGCTGAGAAAAATGTTTCCTATTCTATTCGTTGGAATGAGAACTCTTCAGGCTCATAAGTGGGTCTTCAAAGCCTGCAAGATGCTAAGGGGCTTCGCCAGCTCTGATCGATTCAGAGAGCTGACCTTCCACATTGCACTTGGAATGATTCTGGATCCCAGATTTGACCTTAAGGTAGGTTGTGTGAAGCCATCAGTAACAGGGTCAAGGGACCAACTGGCTTCAAACAGGAGGCAGATCGAGGCAGATCCTGGTCACCCATCACTCATTCTGCAGCACAGGAAAATGGGAGCCAATGAGATTCACAAGGAATAAAATCTTGTGACTGAGCCACCAAGCTCCCCGTTAAGCATAACACTGAGTAAAACACCAAGCTATTGCCAAAGGCATTAGCTAGTTTCCAGTGAATTGAGTGCAATACTAGTAAATACTCAGGAATCTGACGACTCAAAGTGGTATGTGAAACAAGTTCAGGAGTCATGGTTTATATGAGCACAGGCCCCTTCTCCCTCCGGGGTAATGACTGTCAGGAGACCTGATTAGAATTTTATTTCAATTGGTCTCATTTTGCAACTAATAGTCCACAATGTTTGTGGCGTTAATATGTTTTCTGTTCTGTTTCACCAGTAAGTCTGACTTTACAATATTAGACATCTTAGCTAGACGAAGTCTTTATATATTGAACCACTACACCTGTGTCTGTTAGCAGTGGTACAAGCTGATGTTTAACACAATTAAATATATTTAAATGAAAAATATAAAACCATTAGTTTTCTGTACTTTGAGACTTATAACAGAAACTGGTATCTTTTTACTCAAAACCAAGAATTATTTTTTAAAGAAAATTCTCATCCGTGAATACAAATCAGCCAACATATTATTAGGAGCATACATCCTTTAAGAAGCAGGAAAGAATTTTATACACGCACTAATTTTTAATTTGAAATACTAGACATTTTTCTTTTTTGTTGCATTTACTTCCTTTATGATCATAATTGGGCTTGGCGCTTAGTCAATTTGACCTCCACTCAGCCCATCGTGAGTTTCTGTGACACTGTGAGCTGAGGTGGGGCCAGCAAAGGGGGGGGGGACTTCTAGAGAAGTTAAGGCTGTAAAGAGAGACAGGCATCCTGGGAAAGTGAAAAGGGTCTATGTTTTGCAGTGGCTCTTCCATTTATTTATTGTGGTGTAACAAATCACTTCAAAACGCAGTGGCTTAATACAAACAACTGTGAATTAGTTTGCTGACCAATCAGCAAGTTGAACAGGGCTCAGAGAGAACAACTTATTTCTGCTCAGATGGGATGATCTGAGTTGCTCACGGCAGCTCTCAGTGCTGTCTCAGCCTCCCCCTCATTGTCTCTCCATGTGCTTCCTTGGCATAGTGACTCTGATCTCCAAGGGTGAGTGTGCTAGACACCAAGGTGGAAAGCTTCAAGTCCTTGGAAGTCACTCTGCATCTCTTCTGCTGAATCCAACAGGTTACTTTTGAAGCTGGACAGTAAAATGGTGGGGATAGATTATAATCAGTAGGAACTATGGCAATAGGTAAAAAGAGTCCAGTGTGAACTGAACTTAATTTCAGTTTGTACAGAGGTAACCGAATGTTTCAAAGGGAGAGTAAAGGGATAAGGGATTGGGGTGACAAGCCAGGAATGAAAAAATTACATCAAGCAGGAATCAGGGGTTGGTCGATCTGGATTTGCTAACTGGTGCTCTGAAAAGTGAGGCTCCATTTTCCCATAGAGGCTGAGAGACAGGGACCCTATTTTCAAGTATTGATGGGAACAGTAAATTCTTGTGGCAGCTTGAAGTTTTCTTAGGTAGGCACTTTTGGAGGGGGTGAGAGTCATCCTAGTGATGTGGCCCTGAGCTTTAGGAAACTTCTAGTGTTGTGTTCAAGTCTTTATAGGTCAAGGTTGAGACCTAGTTGTAAAGGGGCTCAGAGGAGCCACGTTAGAGACTGGAGAGAGAATCTTTGTTATCGGACAGGACCAGCTTGAATTCATGGGGGAGGGGACTGAGAAGTGTGTGGCGGCCCGAGGTGCAGATTATTGGGGGACCACATGGAAGGTTACTACAGTGGTTAACAAACACCTCTGGAGCCAGACTGCCTGAGTTCAAAGGTAGCTTAAGATTCTTAGGATATGTGACCTTAGATGAGTCACTTTTCTTGCTGAAGTCTGGCATCCTTATCAGCGATAGGGAGGATGAAAGATCTGGCTCACAGATTGTTACGAGGATTAAATGAGATACATAGTACTTGGTCAGCAGTCTGTAAACTGCTCGATAAAAGTTAATTCTCATTACTGTCCTCTTGTATCACTGATATATTATATGATCATATGAATTTTGGGGGACTACAGATTTTTTATGAGCATGGGGAGGAGCAGAGGGACAAGCTGACTCCCTGCTGAGTGAGGGCTCAATCCCTGAGATCGTGACCTCAGCTGGTCAGCTGCTTAACCTACTGAGCCACCCAGGTGTCTTGGACTACAGAGTTTTCTTTGTCACAGAAGTCCATTGAAAAATTTCAGGCTTCTTTATCTTCCCTAAGTAAGGTTCCTATAGCTATGTATTTCCATGTCTGCCCTTTCCTACTTCCATATAAGACAATGTTAAGAAAGCCATTTCTGCTATAAGGTAAACTAATGCGAGGTCATCTGTTGTGCAAAGATCTCTGTGTAGACCACAGTGGACGTCCTCCTGGTTGGGTGCTTAAACACAGAAGAGATCATTTCATGTGCATGTGAAATTCACACCTATGCACTTAGCATAAACTGTCCAGCATAAATGTACACATATATTTCTGCTCTTCTTAGAGACTGATACTGTGTTCTGGGCATTTCATCTGTAGAACTCACTATAGGACAATTATTATATAATGTATCAAATATAGCCAATGTTACTTCACAGCAAGAAAGCTCAGTGTAGTCTATACTTTCATCAGTACATATTCGATGTTGAGAACACTCAGGCCTCAAGTGGCTTCAGTTAATCAGAGTTCAGCAGTGCTCAGACCATAAACAAGGGTTCCTTCATTGCACCAGCTCTGAGGAACCAGCAACTAAAGTAAAATGGCTACTGATGGGAAAACTTGAAGCAACACAGATCAATTTAAGATTTGAATTACTCATCTGTGGTCAATGACATGAAACACTCTGCAAAATCACCTCCAAACTGGGAAAAGTGTGTCAAGAGCAGAAATATATGAACACATTTATGTCAAAAGTAGAGGACTTTTATAAAATTGACTTGCCTTATGTATGATTTTCATCTAGAACTTTGTTGATTCTAGGTCACTTCTGAAAATGAGGATTTAGGAACTCCTACTCTTGATTATCAAATAACCCATGGAGAAATATTTCTTCTTCCCTCCCTCCCTTATCCCCTAAATGCCCAATTTGGAAAGGATTTCAACATTTTACATTTACCCAAGGACACATGATAAAACTGAAACAACTCTAGCTCTTAAAATATTATCTTACACAACAGTTCTTTTTTTTTTTTTTTTTTTTTTTACTATAACAGTTCTTGATCATATTTGCATTTGACCTTACTAAGATACCTTCTTTTCTTTTACAGGAATTGTCAACTAGGTTTGGCATTAATACCCATTACTTCTATTTAAGTACACATTCCCCCCCCCACACACACACACATAATTGGGGTGCAGAAGGCCTATCACAGTGTTAATGACATACCTAAGCCCCAGAGGCACCCTGAGTTGTAACAGACTTTGAAATAAGAAGCCCATGAATAATTCAGTGTTGTGGGACCTCTAGTGGTGGGGTTACTTCCCTTAGCACTACCCAATAAAACATATAGTGTTCTTGATCTTAGAGGTAGACAGACTAACAGCCTGAAACAAAATGTGGGCCATTGGATTTGTTCTAAGACTTTCATCAGTTCAAATGGAGACTGATGAAGAGTTCATACTTCTTATTTTAGATTAATCACATCAGCAAGTTTGGTTGGAAGATACAATAATGCTGCTGCTACTGTTTTAAACATAGAGAAACACTCTGGTGGTTGTAATTCAAAATTAAGTCTTGAGGCGTCTGGGTGGCTCAGTCAGTTAAGTGTCCTGAATCTTGGTTTCGGCTCGGGTCAAGACCTCGCATCTGTGTGATCGAGCCCCCCATGGGCCTCTGTGCAGTCTTCTTCAGATTCTCTTTCCCTCTCTCTGGCTCACATAAATTTTAAAAATCTTTTTAAAAAAAATTAAGTCTTTCCTGATACCCAAACTAAATGATTGATAGGGTTCCTCATCTAGAGGGATATCTGAATAATTGCTCTTATGTGGACAGTAGGAAATGATGGCCTTTGTCATGCATGGTGATGCAATTTCCATAGGTGATCATTCCTGCTTGTAGTGGTTCTTGGAGTTGTTCATTTGGACCAGTCTCAGGGGTCAGTCAGCTGGGTACCACATCAGTAAATACAGGTTTGGCTTGTGTAACCAACATTCGAGTCCTTTCTCAAGGCATAGGTTGGAAGTAGAGTCCCATTTGGCAGAGAGAGACTTGCTCCAGGACAAATTCTCTTTAACTTGTCAGAAACATAAGCTTTTGTTTTGTTCTGTGCTGAATAGTTCCACTGAGATTACAAGGCTCTTGAGACACGACAAAGCAGAGCTTTGAAAGGAGGTAAGTGTGATTATAATTTTTGGACCTGCAAATGAGATCAGCTTTTGATTTTTTTTTCTTTTGCAAGATGGAAGTATAATCCCTTTATATGAGCCTGTGACATCAAAAAAGATTACATTTCTCATATATGCAAAAATAATGGTGTTTTTGGTTTCCATTCATGTGATTATTGTCAGTGAGCACTTCTTAGACTGTCCCCTTTCACATAAATGTTTCTGGGATGCCACAACAGGGTATCTTACATATGATCACAAACGAAGTTACTGGCAGAGGACTTAGCTCTGTCTGCTTTGTTCTTTTACCCAAGAAGTAATTGGACAAGTTTCACTGCTTATAATCAGCCCTCTACTATCCAAGTCAAGGATCATCTGCAGATCTCAAAGTTTTCATTCTTGAGCTGTGTATTAGTCATTAGCTACATGATGTTGCGGTAACAAATAAATCTGTAAGTCTCAGTAGATTACTATAATAAAAGTTTATTTCTCTTTCACACAACAGGCAGCTTTGTGCTACTTGGCTAGCCTTGGCAGGGTTCCTCTAAATGGTGGTGCAGGGATCCAGGAATTTTCCATATTGTGATGCTGCATCTGAAACAAGTGGCCTCCGAGGTTATCACAGAAGGACAGGGAAGCTTTGTGGCCACACATTGAATGGTGTACATTGTATTTGCCCACGTTCCTTTCCTCAAAATCCAGTTACATGGCTGTAAGCTAACTACAAGAGAGGCTCTGGAAACGCAGTCTTCCTGTGTGTCCTGGAAGAGAAAAATGAAACATAAATAGATAAATATGTAACACAGGGCCTACCCCAGGAAACCGGTGCATTTCTGAGTTCTAGGCAGCAGTGGGAAGAACACAGTCTCCCTTGCCCCCTGCAATGATTCTAGCCATATGATGTCCCTACCTGGATCATGAAACAGAGCCCTTTGAACTTAGAGTATCGCTATTGTTTTGCTTATTCCTGGCTCTTACCTCTTGAACTATAGAAGCTCAACCAATTCCAGGGGTCCTATATGTCACGCGACACCATGTTCTTTTCCTAGAATACATACTACTAAGCTAAACTCTATCTTGCCCAGTTATAAAGCCAGCTCCTCTTCATGTTTGTCTATGTAAATAAATATAGAGGGGAATAGTGGAAGTGAGATTGCTTATCCTTAAAACCATTTAAGCTTCACCTCTGTCACCAAAATGGGCTCTGTGACATGGGTTTGACTTATTTTCAGCCTTTTCAGAATGGTATGGGATGTTGATGCCAGGATGGAACCACTTCTATAAGGAGAGTTTGATCAGTTAAGATTGCTTTTCTTTTGGCACCAAGACCTTATGCTCTAACAACAATGGCTTAAAATGGTAAGAGTTCATCTTCCTTCCCTCTTTCCCCATGCTCCCTGTCTTTTTTTTTAATAAGTCTGAAGGCAGGTATTTGCTGGCATTGGTTCCAGCACTTACTGATTTTGAATCCAGCAATTCTGCAGTTTCCTTGTCCTTTTTCTCATCTTTGGCAACCATGCTTGCAGAGGGGACGTGATAGGAGATAATTACAACAGATTGAGTACAGAAGCAGATACGAAGCAGGTATGAATTACAAAGATTAACAAAATAAAAAACAATGTGGTTCCTCTTTTTTATTTTTTTTGCTTTGGCAAAAAATGTTTTTGATACAAACACTATTTCTGTTAATAATGAGTTTGTTATTTTTAAATAATACATTTTCTAAATGTTTTAGATTTAACTTCCAATATAGCACATATGTAATCTATATACACAAAAGGTTTTGGGGGGTGTCCCATGATTATTAAATGTAGTGGAAGGAGGGGCGCCTGGGTGGCTCAGTGGGTTAAAGCCTCTGCCTTTGGCTCAGGTCATGATCTCAGGGTCCTGGGATCGAGCCCCACATAGGGTGGTCTGCTCAGCGGGGAGCCTGCTTCCCCCTCTTTCTCTGCCTGCCTCTCTGCCTGCTTGTGATCTCTATCTCTCTGTCAAATAAATAAAATCTTTAAATGTAGTGGAGGGATTCTGATACCAAAATTTTGAGAAAAGCTGCTTTATAAAATAAGACTTTAGATTCAGTGTGTATCATAGGCATTATATCTGTTTTTCTATCATTTGGCTATTGGCTGTTGTGGTTTTAGTTTTGCGAGTTTTAAGATTTTTACAGAGTCAAGTCTGTGCAATTAGTCTCTACATATCCCCACTATGTCTACTATTCTTATGGTTTTATTTTCTTTTTTGCTTAAATATTATCTTTTCTTTATACTTTTAGTGCCTAAGCATCTAGTTTTTAATATACTTTAATACAGGGATATAATAACTTCTCCAAATGTGAAGCTAGTTGTCTCAACCTCATATATATTTAAGTTATTCTTTCCTACTCTTTTCATTTGATATATTCCTATGTATATTCACTATTTTAAGAAACTTCTGATATTCCACTAGTTTTTAAGTATCTCTCTGCTAAAACCAAACGGACAACACTCATTACCATTGCTTTAAAATAGAATTTTGGCATTCACCTGTTATCAAAGGTGCTCCTCATTTTCCTTTCTCATAATTTTATTATTTTTATCCACTTGTTTTTCCAAGTAAACTTTAACTCTGAAGTTATAAAAAAAACAACAGCAGCACAGTAATATGTTGATGGGAATTGCTGAAGTTATGCATGCTTTTGGGGAAAATGGACTTTTTTATACTTCTAAGTCTTCTAGTATTCTTGACCATTAGTTTATCTTCTTATAAGTAGTCAGTAAGTTTATATATTCTGTCTAATAGGCCTTGCACTTTTTTCCTAGATTTATTTTTAGGATTTTATTGTACCCTAACTTTCTAAGAATATTTGGTTAGATACTTAAAATTATCCAAACTTAAAATTAAATACTTAGAACTAATACTTAAGTAGCCTATTTTAAGACTCCCTACCTTCACTCCCAGTTTCAGAAGTTTTGGTCATACACTCCTCTGTCATATATTAGAAAATATGAGTGTGAATTATATTTACCTTCCTAAAAGGTAATTGGAAGGAATTATTTTACTTCTTCTTTTCCATTTCCTAAATTCCTAAAATTTCACCTAAAATGTGAAATTTTAACACAAATTTCACATAGTATTTGCAAATGAACTACTCTACCCTGTGTTCCAGGGCTTCTTTATTTCTGGGACCGGTTTTTTCGGGTTTTTTCCCAGCTTCCCAATAGACTCATACCTTTTTGGAGGCTGTTAACTTCAGATTGCTTCAAAGGGAACTGAGCAGCTGAACTGGATGCTATAGATAATCTGAACTTTATGTACTTTCCTGAAGTGAAAGAGAAGTAAATATAGAAGACTTTTGTCGATTTTCAAAAATTATTTTCTCAGTTTTCAAGCATCATGCAAAATTATCTGGCCTGTACTTTTGGAGTGTTCCAGCCCTTTTGAAAAATATGTAAAGTTAGATACTCTAGCTTTAGATGTTGTTTGGGCTTTTATAAGATGCCCTGAAAGAAACAATAGCTTATTTTAACTTTTAAGTTTTATTTTCTTATGGAACAAAGAAACCTATTTTCATCATTTTTTTGAAGAACTGACACACTAATATTGTATTTTCAGTTATGCAAAGTAGTACTTTGATATTTATATACATTACAAATGGTTACTACAATGTCTGCTTACCCACTGTCACCAAAGTTGCTACAATATTATTGACCATATTCCCTATGCTGTACATTTTATCTCTATTTTATTTATTTTATAATGGGAAGATTATACCTCTTAATCCCCTTCACCTATTTCACCATCCCCCTACTACTCCCATTGGACAACTCTCAGTTTTTTCTCTGTACTTATGAATCTGTTTCTGTTTTGTATTGTTTTGTTTTTTTAGATTCTACAAATAAGTGAAATCATACAGTATTTGTCTTATTCTTATTTTTCTTAGCATAATACCCTCTAGGTCCATCTATGTGGTCACAAATGGCAAGATCTCATTCTTTTTTATGGATGAGTAATACTCCATTGTGTATATATATATATATATACACCACATCTTCTTTACCCATTCATCTACTAATGGACATTTAGGTTGCTTCTGTATCTTGGCTACTGTAAGTAATGCTGCAATGAACATGGGAGGATGTATATGTCTTTTCAGATTAGTGGTTTTTTTTGTTTTTGTTTTTGTTTTCAGATAAATACCTAGAAGCAGAATTGCTAGATCTACGGTAGTTCTGGTTTTTTTTTTTTTTTTTTTTGAGGAAGCTCCATACTATTTCACAGTGGCTAAACCAATTTACACTCCTACCAACACTTCATGAGGGTTCCCTTTTCTCCACATCCTTACCAACCCTTGTCTTTTTGATAAGTCATTCTGATAGGTGTGAGGTGATACCTCATTGTGGTTTTGATTTGCATCCCTAGGATGATTAGCAATGTTGAGCATCTTTTCATGACCTGGTTGGCCATCTGCATGTCTTTTTTGGAAAAATGTGTATTTAAGTCTCCCTCTCATTTTTAAATAAGATTTTTTTTTCTTTTGAGATTGAGTTCTTTGACTTCTTCATCTTCTCCCTTACAGTACATTGCCTTTTTTTTTTTTTTTTTCCTGGTGGTTGATGGTTTCCTTTGCTGTGAAAAAACTTTTTAATTTGATGTAGTCCTGTTTGTTTTTTCTTTTGTTGTCCTTGCCTGAGGAGACAAATCCAAAAAATTCCACTAAGACCAGTGTTAAAGAGGTTACTGCCTATGTTTTTTTCCTAGGAGTTTTATGGTTTCAAGTCTTTAAGTCTTTAATCCATTTTCAGTTATTTTTTTATGGTGTAAGATCCTGGTATGTTTTAATTCTTTTGCATGTGGCTGTCTAGCTTTTCTAACTCTATTTATTAAAGATATTCTCCTTTTCCCATTATATATTATTAACTCCTTTGTCATAAATTTAACATATATGCATGGGTTTATTTCTGAGATCTCTATTCTACTCCATTGATCTATTGGTCTTTATGCCAATGCTTTACTGTTTGGATTACTATAGCTTTGTAATATAGTTTGATGTGTGGGAGTGTAATGCCTCCAACTTTGTTGTTCTTTCTCAAGAGTATTTTGGCTATCTGGAGTCTTTTATGGTCCCATACAAATTTTAGAACTGTTTATTCTACTTCTATGAAAACCTCCATTGGAATATTGCATTGAATCTATGGATTACTTTGGATAGTGTGGACATTTTAACAATATTAACTCTTCCAGTCCATGAACATGGTATTTCTTTCCATTTGTGTCATCTTCTTTCATCAATGTCTTTCAATGTTCAGGGTACAGTTCTTTCACCTCCTTGATTAAATTATTCTTAGCTATCTTATTCTTTTTGATACAATTATAAATGGGATTGTTTTATTTCCCTTTTTGTTAGTTTACTATTAGTGTATTGATTTTATATCATGCAAATTTACTGAATTCATTTATCGGTTTTAATAGTTTTTAGGTGGAGGCATTAGGGTTTTCTACATATAATATCATGCTATCTGCAAGTTGTGATTATTTTACCTCTTCTTTCCAATTTGGATGTCTTTTATTCCTTTTTCTTGTCTAACTGGTGTGTGGCTAAGGTTTCCAATACTATGTTGAATAAAAGTGACAAGAATGGGCATCCCTGTGTTCTTATTGATGTTAAAGGGAAAGCTATCAACTTTTCACAGAAGAGTATGATGTTAGCTATGAATTTCTCTCATATGGCCCTTATTATGTTTAAGTACATTCCCTCTAAACCCGCTTTGTTGAGAGTTTTATCATAAATGGATTTTGAATTTTATCAAATTTTTTTTCTGCATCTATCAAGATGTTCATGGGATTTGTATTCATTATATTTGTGGTTTATCACAGTGATTGATTTGTGTATGTTGACATGCTTCTATCCTTGTTATAAACCTCCCTTAATCGTGTTGTGATCTCTTTATTGTTGAACTTGGTTTACTAATATTTTGTTGAGGATTTTTTCATATTCATCAGGGATATTAGCTTGTAGTTTTTTGGTTTGTGTAGTGTCTTTGGTTTATTATCAGAGTAATGCTCACCTCATAGAAGGAGTTTGGAAGCAGTCCTTTCTCTTCTCTTTTTGGAATAATTGGAGAATGGTAAGTATTAACTTTATTTTATTTTTTATTTTTTTGTTTGTTTGTTTTTTTAACTTTATTTTAAATGTTTTTTGGAATTCACCTGTGAAGCTATCTGTCCTTGACTTTTGTTTACTGGGAGCTTTTTGATTACTGATTCAACTTCATTACTATGAGTTGGTATGTTCAGATTTTCTATTTCTTTCTGATTCAGTCTTAAAAGATTCTATTTTTCTAGGAATTTATTTCTTCTAGGTTTTCCAATTTATTGATATATAATTGTAGTGGTTTTTTTTTTTAATGATCTTTTGTATTTCTAAGGTAGCATTTGTAATTTTAATTCAGATTTATTTAAGTCTAATCTTTTGCCCCCCCTAATAAGCCTTGGTAAGTGTCATCAGTTCTGGTTATCTTGTCAAAGAACCAGCTCTTAGTTTCAGTAATCTTATTCTTTGTTCTTTTTTAGTACTTCCAGATTTCAGAAAATAACTTACATCTTAAAACTTTTTGCTGCATCCTCTAGATTTTGGAGCATTGTATTTTCATTTGTCTTAAGGTATTTTTTAAATTTTCTCTTTGATTTTTTCATTGACCTTTTGGTTGTATGGTGGCATGTTATTGAGTTTCCATGTGTTTGTGCTTTTTCCAGTTTTCTTCTTACAGTTGATTTTTAGTTGTATACTTTAAGATGCCTGATATGATGAAATCATCCTAAGTCTATTGAGACTTGTTTGGTGACATAACGTGTGATTTATACAGTTGTATGTGCAATTGAGAAGAACGTGTATTTTGATGTTTTGGGGATGGAATATTCTGTATGTATCTATTAAGTCCATTTAGTGTAATGTGTTGTTCAAGGACACTGTTTCCTTATTGTCTGGATGATCCATCCATTGATATAAGTGGGTTATATTGTCTTGTTAGATGGATTCCTTATTGTCATGTAATGCCCGTCTTTGTGATAACCTTTAAAGTCTATTTTGTCTGACAGAAGTATTGCTACCATTTTGTTTTTTGCTTCCATTTGCATAAAATATGTTTTCCTACCTCTTATTTTTAGTCTGTATGTGTCTTTAAGTCTGAAGTAAGTCTCTTGTAGGCAGCATATAAGCACTTTTTGTCATTTGGTTAATCGTTTTCTGGATGTTTTTGTAGTTTTCTATTCTTCCTCTTGCTCTTAAGATTTGACGACTTTCTTTAGTATTATATTTGATGTTTTGTGTGTCTATTACAGATTTTTGGTTACTGAGAGGCTCATATTTTATATATAACTGCTACATATATAGCAGTCTATTTTAAGTTGGTCATCATTTAAGTTTGAACGCATTTTAAAAGTGCTATATTTTTACTCTCCTCCCACCTTGTTTTAGGTTTTTGACATATTTAACATCCTTTTATGTAGTATATCCCTTAATTATTGTAGATTTTATTGTGGACTTAGTTGATTTTACTATTTTTGGGTTTTAAACCCTCATACTACCACTTTAAGTGCTTAGTTAATCCACTACATTTTCTATATGTTTGTCTTTACAAGTGAAATTTTTTTTCATATATTTTCTTATTTCTAGGTATAGTCTTTAGTCTTCTACTTAAATTAATTCCTTCAATATTTCTTGTAAAGCTGATTTAGTGGTACTCCTTCGATTTTTGTTTGTCTGGGAAACTCCATCTTCTATTCTGAATGATAACCTTGCCAGCAGAGTATCCTTGGCTGTCAGTTTTTTTTTCCTTTCAGCACTTAGTGCGTAAGAGGGTAGTACAGTGTAGTCAAAGTTTTTGCAAAAATCCAATTATAGTCTTAGGTGTTAACCTTGTACATAACTAAATGCTTTTCTCTTGCTGCTTTAAGATTCCCTTCATACCTTTATAATACGACATGTTAATTTTAGTATGTCTTGGTGTGGATCTCTTTGGGTTCATCTTGTTTGGCAATCTGTGTATTTCCTGGACCTGGAAGTCTCTTTTTTCCCCCAGGTTATCAAAATTTTCTGCCCTTTTTCTCTCTTCTATTTCTAGGACACTTATAAGGTCAATATTATTTTGACATTTTCATAGTAGTCTCCTAAATTATCCTCATTTCTTTGAGTTACTTCTTCTTCCTGCTATTTTGTGTGAATTCCACTAAGATGAGTACCAGATAACTGCTCCATTCTTCTGTATCCTTGAATCTGCTGTTGATTCCCTCAAGTTCATTTTTTACTTCTGTTATGATAGTCTTCAACTTTGAGTACTTGCTTATATTTTCTACCGGATTTTTCACTGTGTTCATCCTTTCTTCTCCTGAGTTCAGTAAGTTCCTTTATGGCCATTATTTTGAACTTTTTATTGGATACATTGCTTATCTCTGTTTCATGTAGTTCTGTTTTTGTTTGCATGTATTAGTTCAGCAATGTCTCATAGTTTTGAAATACTGGCTTTTTGTAGGATATATCCTGTAGGCATTGGAAGTGCAATCCACCCTGGCTACCAGATTCAGATGTTGTACCTGTGTCCTCTGTACGAGCGGCATGTACCCCCTAACCCATTGTGGTGGGTCTGCAATGGTTGCAGGCATGGTGGTGGGTAGGGTTGTCTCCAGCCTGTCTGGCTGCACAGTCTTTGTTTGGCTGAAAGGCCCAGCTGCGGTTGTTGTGGACTTGCTAGGAGGCAGTGTTGTTGTCCTTGCAGCTGTAAGGCCCAGCCAAAGTGCAGGGTTGTGCAGAGCTCTCAGCAGGGTGCTTCCCTTGGTATTAGCAGTATACAGGTAGGATTCCCGAATGTCTGCTGCCCAGGTCGCAGTCCCTGGGGAGAGGCCCACCTGCCTCCTGCATCACTGGCAGGTACTCCAAGATCAGTAAGTGGGTCTCCTTCATCCACAGTCTGCGTACTTCTTGATTTGGTGTTTCTGCAGTGGTTTTTGGGGTGAGTGGGTCTGTGCATGAGCCCCTTACCAGCAGGTTTTCCCGGACATATTCCCTGTTGGTATTCAAAGCCAGTTGTTTTGGGGGGTTGTCTCTCCTGTGCAGGATTTAATGGTTGAGAGGTGCCTAATGTGGAGTTTCAATCTTTCACTGCTTAGGCAAAAGACTATGGAATGCCCTGGCTTGGTGTGTTTTTTTTTTCCTTAGTGAGACCATATCTCTGCCTCTTCTACATCTCTCCATGGTGTCCCCTATTGTGGAAGCTCTGTTCATCCTGTTTTTAAGTTCCCTTTAGTGGGAATTATTCCAAATGTAGTAGATTGTTGTCTTTGTGGTAGGTTAGCTAAGGATCGTCCTACAGCAACATCTTGAGGGGCACTTCGGAACTCTTTATTTTCACATGTCTTAAAATATTCAAACCAACCAACGTGATGTCTTTTATTAAATTGTTTAACTCAGTCTAATGTTAAAAAAAGACAAAAAGGCCCCAAATGGAGTTGCTTACTAAAAACCCAGGTCACCAAACAGGGACTTGATTTAATTATAAGTTTCAGCTATCTTAGAAATGGAACCTTAAACCATTCGGTCAGAATTGCCTGATCAACACTAGTTAGGTAACCTGCCTGATGGACCCCTACCGTCCATTATAGGGAAAGTAAACTTGTAAAAACAACCCACTTTTTGCCTGGTATAACCTTGTTCCTGCTTCCTTCCATCTATATAAATCTTTTGTACAGCTTCTCAGAGCTCCTTTCTATCTGCTAGATTGGATGTAGCCCTCCCTATTCATGAATTGTTGAATAAAGCCAATGAGATCTTTAAAATTTAGTCAGTTGAATTTTGTTTTTTGTTTGGTGGCAGTGATAGGATCCAAAGGACACTTCCGATGGCTTTGGGGACCATGAGGAACAGAGGCATCACTCCCTTCAAAACTTCTGAGTTCTCTTTCTTGCCATTTGACCCCATAGGTAAGTTCTTAGATGCAAGTTCTGCTCTTTCTGTGTTGAGCTCCCAGGCTAATTGGTTTTCTAGGTCAGTCTAGATTAATGGGAGGCTTTAATAGAGCATAGTTCTTAGACCTTAGTCCACAGGCCCAGTCCAGGGATTTGTTGGTCACCTTGGGCTGGCAGATAGTTCGACCTGAAACCCAAGTCCTGAACCCTTAGTTAGTCTGCAATCAGCATTTGTTGGAGTCTCCTGGTTCAGGCCATAGTTCTGTTTTGGGAACTGCTAGTGGTGTGCACCAAAGGCATTCTTTTGGCCAATTCATATAACCATCTCTGGTTACTGCTGATGTGCATAGTTCTGTTCACGTTAGCAGAAACCAACAGAAACTGGGGAAAGGATTCATAAATCTATTGTTAATGGGAATCTCAAAAGCCAAAGCTGAAAAAAACTGGTGGGTATAGGTCAAGCAGTTAAAAAATATTAGAGCACTCACCTTCTAATTCTAAGATATACAGGGCAGCACACAACCCCCAACCCATTGGTGCACCTCTCTTAAGGATTAATTTGGATCCAAGAGACTCAAGGCTTTAGCTAAAGAAGTAGGATCCTAAATTTCAGGGACTTTTGTGCCCCACCTTCTGGCATCACTGCTTATTTTACATCTTAGTAAGATATTGCCATTTTCATAGATACTTACATATTCTAGGGCTATTGTACTAAGACAGTCTAGAATTAAAATGGTCTTATGGGAAATGTTCTAGTTAGCAAGTGCACTTTAAAGCGTCAGATCCCAAAGCAAACAAACAGAATGGATTACCGATTTTAATTGGCAGGCAGAAGTCTTCAAGATTCCAAAATAACTTCATTGAAAGATTCACTGCAAAAGGCTAAGGAAACATTAAAGACAGGAGTTAACAAAAAAGACTGACATGATCCTAATTCTCCCTTCTATTCTCCTTTACCTGAGTGCTCACAGTCTACTAATCCTCTGTCTGAAGAGGACTTTCTACTTGGAAGAGACTAAAAGACTGTAAACAACAGATGGCCACGTTTCTAAAACACCCCTATATCTACCCTCAAAGGAGAGCCCCCATATGGACGGCTCCAGGATCGATGGGATTCTCTGATAAACTGCTACCAGTTATTCCCTTAAACAGCCAAGGAGAAACTAAAAATTAATTAATAGGAAACCTTGCAAAATTCTGGTAGGTATGGGGCTATTTCTCTACTTTGAACCCCACTTACTCTGATGCCTGCAGGTAGGATCCTGGGAAAACTCACAAAAGCCAGTGACAGGTGAGAATTCTTACCAGAATCAGCTCTTCCAAATCTCTGAAGTGTCCAGTCATGAGACTGGGCATAAAATGTCCTGTGTCCCGTCCTTTCTAAATCTAGGCCATTTGGTTATTGATCCTTTCCCTCCCCACAGTAACTATTACTGTCTTTTTGTCTTGTTTTATGTCCTGAGAACTTGGCCTGACAGCTGTCACATGGTGGGGAGGGTTCCCTAAGATATGGTTGGACAGAAATGTGGGTTACACTTCATTTGCAGGTAGGATCCTACTGAGTGTTTCCAGCTCTCAGGAAATCTAAGTGGCTATCTTTTGACTATTTGGGAGGACACCTGTTGGATTCATGGGTCATTCAAAAGGGCTGGAAATATTTGTTTGTCCCAACTGAAACCTGGCAAAATACTTGAAAGGATTTTTTAAGTCGGCTTAAGGTCAGAAGTTGGCCAACTGGGAGCTGATATTCACAGCATGATAGCTCTTCTTCAAGCCCTTCCTCTAAGCTAAAATGATACTATGCACCCACAAGGAAAGAAAAACAATCCAAAGACAGGCAGCTCTAAATCTACAGCATAGTAATCTTTTGATTTCCATCTTGATTGAAGATTTTCTCACAGATATAAATAAGCAAAGTGAAGATAATGTCGTTGGATGGGTGGCAAGTCCCTTAATGTCATTCAGGTGGCAACCCCATTCTTGAGTAATTAAAAACAACTGTCCTTGTGTTATAAATTGTTTAGAAAAACAGAAATGCAGCTCTAGAAGCAATTCAGAGACCACATATCTTTTTATTAATCCCTAAACTTCTGCTATTCATCTGGAAAGGATTGTAGATATTGTAAAAGCTCTGGATTTAGAGAACTAAAGTCCTTGGTATAACTTGCATTGTTTCTCTGTAACTTTTGTGATGTAAAATCATCCATTTATCCTCTTTAGGAAACAAGCGCATTCTTACTAGAAAGTAAAAAAGGGCTACTTGAAAACCAGGCCCATGAAAATCTTAAAATTCTTTGCCACAAATGTTAGTGAAAAGTTTAAGCCGTTTTAGCAGGTACCTTAACTTACTTTATGTGCCAGAAACACAATGTGTTTCTGAGATCCAGAGCCAATGACCAAGAAAGAATTCTTGAGACATCTTTGGTGCAAAATGGTGGTTTGTTAAAGTATAGGGACCGCGCCCTTGGGCAGAAAGAGCTGCTGTACCGGGGTTGTGAGGGGTGGCTGATTACATATTTTGGCGTTGGGGGAGCTAAGAAAAAGGGAGGTTTCAAAAGGATACCCACAGGATACTGGAGGCTTTGCCATTGTCAAGTTAAGGTTGTTTTTCCCTCTAGCAAGGCATTAACATGAAGATAGTTGGGAGCTTCCTGGAGGAACACTACACTCTGCCCAATGGGCTGCAGGCTATAAGGACATTTAATTGTACTTAAATTTCTTTCTGGAACCTAGGCCATTGATAGAGATGTACATGGCTAAGACTTTTGTAAACTGAGGGAGACTCCTGTCTTGCAGAATTGTGATCTATTTGTTTTTCCTTTCCTTACCTTTAGGACAGCCAAGAGTGCATGAGGAAATGTCACAGATATCCCATGGTGGGGGCAGGGGTCAGCTTCTGTTCTGTCCTCAGCTTGCTTTGTGTTCTCTCATCAGTCTTATGGATAAAATCTTAAAACAAAAGCTGTAATAACGTTTATTTCTGTCCATATGTTTATATATGTCTATGTCTGTGTGTTATAAATGTGTGACCTTTTTTTCCTACCTCTAGATGGTATTGTCAAAAGTAATTTTTAAGAACCTCTATTTAATTGATTTAAAAATGAACAAGTGCTGAATAAATTAGGTATACTCTCAGAAGTATAAGAACTAACCCAAATGTTTTTAAAGACTTTGTGGTCTATGATAATCTGTAGTAAATAAAAGCTAATTTAAGTTTGTTGGTTTAATTAAAACAGGCATGCCTTTAGAGCTATCAGTATTAGATACAATATGAGCATATGGTTTTTATTCATCCTAGGTTTACTAAAAGTCAAATAAGCTCATGTTTTGTTACAGAATTTATCAGCAAGAAAGATGAGATGATAAGTGTTTAATGTCTCAAAAAATTTTCATAAGTAATCTAAACATAGTTAAGAAGAGGTAAGTAGATGTAAGATAAAAGTTTATAAATAACTTTTTAATAATAATTATACTTTATGGCATGCCTACTTAAAAATAATGTCCAAAATATTTTGGTAAAATTATACTGAGATAAAATCAAATGATGGATACTCAATGAAAAATCTAGATTGTTTGCAAATAAGATGAAATACTCAACCATTAATAACTGAACATTAATTGCTGTCTCCTTTTTACAGAAGAGGTAAATATATTTGGGTCTATTAGTAAATATGCTTTGTACCACCCTGAAAATTTTACTATGATAGAGAATATGCTTTTAGAAATTATGAAATATATTTATAAACTTGCCAACCACGAAATCCTGGTCTAATAGTTCACAACAGCTTACCTCTTAAAGATTCTAAGAGTTAAGAATTCTATTCAAAAAAATGTAATTAAAACTTAGGATAAAAGCAAACAAATATTTGGTTGTTCTAGAATAAGAAAAAAAGCAAAATCTGAACAGATAGCGAAATGTTGAAGATTTATGGAAAAGGGATCCTGGGAAAGGAATTTTGTGTATGGCCAAGCTAAGGCTGGAATGATATAAGTTTTTAAAATGAGTTTTAATATCAAAAGTACACTGATAGAAAATTAGATCTTGGTTTTCTCTCCATAAGAACAGAATTTTCTTGGACTTTTGGTAAGAGATTATACAAGTTTCTTTACCTTTAAGTAATCTCCCAGGACAGCAAAGATTTTCTAACCAAAATAACTTGAAGTACAGTAATCGTTTTTCAGGTCTTTGGTTACTTAAAAAAAAAAGCCCAGTCTTCTCAAAATTAAAAGAACTAAGTTTTGTTTATAATTACGTGACCTTTGAATTTGCCTTTAACATCTTCTATTATTACTTTGGTGAAATATTATTTCATGATGATTTGTGATCCTATTAACCAAATATTCTAACCTTTTGACATTTTCCCTAAATCAATATCTAAATAGAAGCTTTGTGACCTCAAACTAACTTTCTGATTTCTCTTCAAAATCTCAAAGGATTTGTTTTCCATTTGGAAGACTTTAAACTAACTGGTTTATTCCATATGTTAAATTATGTGGGAAACATCACCAACAAAATAATGCTAGACCTTTTTAGGTTATATTTACATGGATGTGTCTTGTCATAACTGTTTTAGAAATTAAATGAAATTCCTAGAAATCTGATATTTTCTTAGTATAATGTTGTTAGTCATAATTCAATTATCCTAAAATTTTATATATCCCAGAAATAACCAAATTTCCTTGTCAATTCCATTATAATGAACTCACATCAGATATGTAACCATGAGCATTTTTAGTTTTTGCTTTTTTGTTTGTTTTGCACTTCTACATTTTATGCTGATTCTTTTGCAAAAGTTGGATTCATGGAGAGGATCCTACAAAGTACTGTTGACCACTGACACCACTGCCACATTACAAGGTGTCAAGCCTCAGGTGCACAATTGACAACTGATGAAGTCTCTGCCTGACATCTGATCCTGTGCAAAGATGGTGACTTCACAATCAAATTGGCTATGAAGAGAAGTAGCCAATGTCAAGGTAACACTGCCTCCTCCAAGAAGGCTGACCAATAATGTTGATAAGGGAAAAACTGTACTCTAAGATGGCCAACCAAATTAAGGGAATTTCAGTCCCTGTCTCAAAGTCCTTCCGGGTTCTTCTTCCCTATCCCATTTCCCACGCGCGCCAAAAGTACTAACTCTCCCGGGGGTAAGGAACTGTAATAATTTCGGTGTGAATGCGTGAGTAATTGTGCAGTTTGACCTGGCTTGTCAAGCGGACTAATTCTGTGGCTCCACAGGCGGGCCCCTGTCTGGGGTTTATACAGACTCGCTATGGCTAAGAGACACCCAAGTCTCCTACGGGAGGGCGGACAGGTGAGCATCTGACTGGTCTCTCCTTGAAAGGGACACCCACACGCCACTGCACATGGGAAACACCATAAGGGGATCAGGAGCAATCTCGGTCCTGGAGACCATGACCAAGAATTTCAAAAAAGGGTTTTCAGGAGATTACAGAGTTAAGATGCACCACAGTAAGTTGAGAACCCTGTGTGAGTTAGAGTGGCTGACTTTTGAGGTTGGATGGCCGTCAGAAGGGACATTAGAGTCCCAGCTATCTGTTTTGTATGGCAAGTCATCACGGGATCCAGGACACCCCAACCAGTTCCCATACATTGATTCCTGGCTGGAAATTACCCAGACCCTTTCCCCATGGGTGCAGTTCATTCGCAACAGGCAGGGACAGGCTAGAGTCTTAGTCGCCTCATCCGAGGGGCCTAAAGGGAACTGACAGAAGTCCCAGCCTCTACCGATCTTGGCCGGAGATCCTGAGGACGAACTGATTCCCACCCCCCACATATGTAGCCCCAAGACTGTCCGCACCTGGCCCTCCAGTTTCAGACACTCCACCACTGTCAGTGTCTCCAAAGCCTTCGAGTCCAGAGAATCCACTGACGCCCCGCCGCCCAAGAGATCCACTTTCCCTGGAACCAGCAGCCTGACTGCACCCCAGGCCAGGCATAAGCACCTTCCAGATGCTAGTGCAGGAAACACGGGAACTGGAAAGGCACAATGAAGACAGAATGGTCCAACCCAGCTGTTCTATGATGTATTATCAGTCTTGCTCCACCATCGGCCTCCTCAACTGGAAGCACAACACCCCATCTTACTCTGAAAAGCCACAAGCTATGGTAGACCTCATGGAGTCCCTTTTCCAAATCCATTGGCCAACCTGGAATGAACCAGCAATGACTCTGCACCCTGTTCAACACAGAGGAAGTAAGAAGAGGGGCAACGCGGTATCTAGAAGAACACGAGCCAACAGGAGTTATCAATCCTGTTGCCTTAGCTAGCACTGCAGCGCCGAGAGCCACAGAAGCCTCACCATTTGACGTGGTCGTGGCGAGGACATGGCAGGTTTGCACAGCTCCTGCCCTATGGATGGGATTGGTATCTCCTCTTATATCTCTTTGTGTTACTTGAATTCCTTTTTTCTTTTTGGTCTAAGTAAGTCCTTTGCTCAAGTTGAAGCTCTGACCCACTTCTAACCAGACCATTCCCCCGCCATAAAACCGTTAGAGCAGATAACTGCGAGACTCCCTCCAATGTTTGTCTACCAATTATGACAGATAAGATGATAAGGTACTTAAAGGCCAAAAACTTAGACCTTTAATGATCTACAGCCAACCTTAGTTCCCCCCTAGGGATTCACATTCCATCCTCGCCGCACCAACACCTGCATTCCCTTACAATGGAGAGGACACATAAGCTAAGGTAGAAATGGTTAAATATAAAGACAGACAGTAGAGTCTTACTTCAGACTTTGCTAAAGAATACACAGGATGAGGCTCCCATATGCCTGCTCACCCAGCAGCAAAAAAGGGCTTGTACAAACAGCTTGGGCCGTTCTATAATAAACTCAAATGTCACCCCTCTTCCTTTAGTTAATGTGCAAAAGATATATGTGACTAAATCTTTTTCCAATACATAGAAACAGTCATAAAAATTGTTGTTAGGGGTCTGGCTGTTCAAAATAAGATAAGCCTGTCTCTGCCTTGGTCTTAGAAAAGACTATAAGTTCTGCAAAAAGAAAAAAAATTTGTTGATCTCAGCCTCCTTATCTAAAAAAAAATCATTGACTGTTTTCCATGGAACCTGCTGCCTATAAATAAAGAGTCAAAAACCAATGAGGCAGACATGCCTTCCTGGAGATTCAGAGAATCCTCTGGCTCTCTCATTCTTTTTGCCAACCCTGTCCATCCTTCAGGGGAACCTCTGGACGGCCTGGGCTGGACCCCAGCACTGCAGCACCTGAGGAGCATCCCACATGGGCCTTCACCACAGAGGAAGGACAGACTCACATCTGCCGATAC
Organism: Nasua narica; assembly: GCA_028533885.1. Taxonomy (NCBI): domain Eukaryota; kingdom Metazoa; phylum Chordata; class Mammalia; order Carnivora; family Procyonidae; genus Nasua; species Nasua narica. The sequence continues at coordinate 41,751,930 of CM052799.1, forward strand.
CAAGGGGTCCTCCTCAGGGAATCTGAGCAGGAGCGAGGAAACCCAGGAACATGAGCAAGGTGTCCACAGTCACTCAACAGCCGGAGGAATCCCCCCGGGACTGCTATGAAAGCCTGTGCGAAGCCTATCCGGTGTATACTCCATTTGACCCTGAGGCCCAGGAGAGCCCGCCAATGGTAAATACCTCCTTCGTGGCCCAAGCTGCCCCAGACATCAGGAAGAAACTTCAGCAACTGGAGGGATTTGCAGGGATGAACATCACCCAGTTAGTAGAGGTTGCTACAGACCTAATAGAGGTCTACACTAGAGATCACAGCCAAGAGAGAAGCCGAAAAGAAGATGAAAAAAAGGTCAGCCTCCTCACCACTGCCCTGAGGGAAAAGGATGATGCACAGGTGGGAAAACCCCAACCACTGAAAGGCGGGAAGCCCAGAACCCCCTTGGTGAGAGACAAATGTGCCTACTGTAAAGAAAAGGGACACTGGAAAAATCAATGTCCCAACCAGAGAAAAGCTCCAAAGCCCAGGCACTACAAGGTAGAACCACAAGTAAAGGATCTTACAGGCCTGGCAGAAGTAGATTCTGATCGAGGGGAACCGGGCTCACTCCTTCTCAGCCCACAGTCAGAATGAAAGTAGGGAACCAATCAATGACTTTTATGGTTGACATTGGGGCCGAGCACTCTGTTGTCACCTCCCCGGTGGCCCCCATCAGCACAAGAACTGTGACCATCCTTGGGGCCACTGGGATGAAAGCAAACCTTCTGCCAGGCATGGCAATGTGAACTCAGGGGTCACAAGGTCCAGCATGCGTTCCTTTATTGGCTGATTGCTCCATCCCCCTCCTGGGCCGAGACATACTCTCCAAGCTTGGGGCTCAAATAACTTTAGAATCCACGGAGCATACTAGCCTCCGATTAAACCCAAGACAAGAAGAAGCAGAGTCTTTGGTACTAGCGGCGATTACCACGCCAAGAGAAGAAGAAGGGAGGCTATTTGTGCTCAAGCCCAGCTGAACAGCCCGCTGGAATTCAGACTTGCTTTCCCTACAGTATGGGCTGAGGATAACCTGCCTGGACTAGCCCAGAACCAGGCTCCTATCATTGTTGAACTGATTCCGGGAGCCCAAGCCCGAAGACAAAGGCAATATCCCCTTCCACAAGAAGCTAAGATCGGCATCCAAGAACACCTGACCAAGCTCAAAGGAGCAGGCATTCTGGTCGAGTGTCAATCAGCCTGGAATACCCCACTCTGCCAGTCAAGAAACCGGGAGGGGGATACCGACCAGTTCAGGACCTGCAGGCCATCAATAAGGTGACCATCTCTCTGCACCCCATGGTCCCAAATCCATACACCCCCCGCAGCCAAATCCCAGGATCAGCGAGATGGTTCACTGGCCTGGACCTAAAGGATGCCTTCCTCTGTCTCCGCCTAGCTCCCCAGAGCCAGCCACTATTTGCCTTTGAATGGACTGAACCCAACACAGGGCATCAGATGCAACTAATCGGGACGTGCCTCCCTCGGGTTCAAGAACTCATCAACCCTCTTTGGGGAAGCACTGGCTGCAGCCCTCACCAGCTTCCCAAGAGAGGCCACACGATGTACCCTCCTCCAATATGTAGATGACCTCCTTCTTGCCAGTGATACACAAGAAGACGATACTAAAGGGACAAAGGCCCTCCTACAGCTTCTGACAGACTCGGGATACAGGGCCTCAGGGAAGAAAGCACAAATCTGCCAACAAGTCTGATACCTCGGTTTCTTTCTCACCCAAGGGAAGAGACATTTAGGGCCGGAAACAAATTCATCATTTCTTTGCTTCAGCCTTGGATAAAAAAAAAGAGGCCTACCGGAATTCCTGGGGGCTGCAGGATTCTGCCACATCTGGATCCCTGGGTTCTCAGCAATAGCAAAATCCCTCTACGATCTCTTAGGAGGTCCAGATCGGGAAACCCCCCCTGGACTGAGGAAGCAGAAGCCGCCTTCACAGACATAAAGACTGCTCTGGGGCAGCTCCAGCTCTGGGCCTGCCAGATATAGAAAAACCCTTCAAGCTCTTTGTACATGAGAAACAAAAGATAGGGCTCGGAGTACTTACCCAGACTGTTGGGCCCTGGGCAACAACCAGTTGCCTATCTGTCAAAGAAACTGGACCCTGTGGCAGCAGGATGGACACCATGTCTCAGGGCGCCAGCAGCCACAATCCAACTCATCAAGGAGGCAGACAAGCTCACCCTGGGACAAGAACTTAACGTCAAGGTCCCTCATGCGGTTGTGTCCCTCATGAACACACAGGGGCACCACTTTCTTTCCAGGAGCTCCTCTGTGAAAACCCACAGGTCACCCTCGAGACAGTAAGAACATTAAGCCCAGCAACCTTTCTCCCCACAGAAGAAGGGGAACCAGACCATGACTGCTCCAAGGTAACTGATGAAGTCTATGCAAGCCGTCCAGATCTATGGGATCAAGCCATAAAGATTCCAGAGCTCGCGGTGTTCAGTGATGGGAGCAGTTACCTCTAAGAAGGTGCCCAGAAAGTGGGTTATGCAGTGACCACAACCACTGAAGTCCTAGAAACTAAGGCATTACCAGCTGGATGGTCAGCACAACAGGCTGAACTGTATGCCTTGGTCCGAGCCCTCACCCTCAGTGAAGGCAAGGGAGTCAACATTTACACTGATTCGGGCATGCCTTTGCTACTGTGCATGTACATGGAGCCATCCATAAGGAAAGGGGCCTCCTTACTACCACAGTAAGGAGGAAAGCTATCAAAAACAAGGAGGAGATACTAAAACTTGAAGCTGTTTGGGTTCCAAAGGAAGTAACAATCCTGCTCTGTAAGGGATACCAAAAGGAGACGACCCCATGGTGGGAGAAAATCATCTAGCAGATGAGGCAGCCAAGACTGAAACCAGTAAGGACATGAACAAAATCCCTTCCCTCAACATGGCCCTGATGCCTCTGGAAGAAGCCCCTCCTCCCAGTTACACTGAGAAAGAAAGAAAATGGTCCATGGCTGAGGGCGCCACAATGACTGTAAAGGGATGGTGGGTGATGCCAGATGGACGCATCTTCATTCCAACAGCAACAGGAGGGCATCTAGTTGAATACCACCAACTCACTCATCTAGGAAAAACTGCATTAGAGGCGCTCCTCCAGAAGCAATACTACATCAGCCAGCTGCCAGCACTAGGCCGAGCAACCAGTGAACGGTGCATAACATGTGCTAATAGTGCTCGATCTGCATCACAGCCCCTACTAGGTGTCCAGAGGGCGGGAACAACCCCCTTTGAAAATTTAGAAATAGATTTCACAGACACAGCTAAGCAGGGCATACAAATATCTTCTAGTGATGGTGTGTACATACTCTGGTCCCACCAGCACTGAGCAGGGAAGTAGAGTCCTCCTGCGAGAGATCGTGCCTCCTGCGAGAGAGTCGGTCTGCCATTTATCATCCGTAGTGACAATGGACCCGCATTTGTAGCAGATACTGTACAGACCTTAACCAAATCTCTCAACATCACCTGGAAGCTTCACCTTGCTTACTGGCCTCAAAGCTCAGGGAAAGTAGAACGAATGAATCGCATCCTCAAGGAAACCTTAGCAAAGTTTTGCCAGGAAACTAACCTTCCATGGCCAGATATGTTACCCTAGCCCTCCTGCATGCTCACTGCACTCCTGGAGCACTAGGCTTCTTCCCTTTCGAATTGGTGTATGGACAACCTCCCCCGTGCTTAGGGAGCCTTCCAGGGAACCTACATCAGATTGGACATAAGGACATAAGCTTCAGACACGGGGGCTGTCCTAAATAAGCTGTGGAGATTAACCATCGAGAGAGCTCCGAGATCTCTGGGGTTGCAGGTACACTCATTCCAACCAGGGGCCTCCGCTTGGGTCAAGGATTGGAAAAAGGACCCCTTCAAACCACAGTGGATGGGGCCTTACGTGGTTGTTCTAACCTCCCTTCCAGCTCTCAGAGTCACAGGTGTCACTCCGTGGGTCCATCATGTCAGAGTGAGGAAAGCCCATCATCCGGACAAGGAGATGCACCAGTGGAAAGTCCAGCCAGACCCCACGGACCAGCTCCAGCTTTGCCTTCAACGGGACCCCGCCAACTAATAGATGCCTACACGCCATGGTCCTTAGCTCTCATCTTAGGAGGTGGACTCTACACTGTTGCTCCTTCTGACTGGCCTTTCCCCCAGAGACTTGCTATTGTTATTGCTTATTGGGCCACCTTGGGAATCTTAGGATGGATTGCTACATTTACCTAATTAAGGGGTTTCCTCACCCTCGCCTCCCTCCCTGATAATTCCGGAGAGCCCCAATGTCCCTGTGTAAAAACAAGCTGATGGGGCACCAGGTTCAGTGCCTATACTTACATGCCAGCCAAATGCTATCAAAGGGCCGCCTTGTGTATATATGATGGGAAAAAACATTGGACTGGGCAAATAACTAATACCCAACAGGGTTGCCAAACCAGGGGTGACAAGGGTGTCACTGTCTACTGGACATATTTCACCTACTTTGGAATGTCAGATGGAGGAGGGGCCCAGGATCAGGCACTAAAAGTAAAAAAGGGTCAAAGAGGCCCTAAAGGCACTGGGAACCCCAAAACCTGACTATCGCCCCCACTAGGCTCCAACAGTTAACCCAGGTCCTTATAGCTGGCTATGCCCACCTCTAGTACGCAGAGCCTATATAGGGACCCGGACCTCTATAACAAGACCCAGAACTCCACAATATTAATTGGTCCAGTGGCTTTCAATGCCCAGCTCCAACCGACTACAGATAACATTACCTGTTTCACCAGACCCGGAGCAGGAAATATTAGCTATGGTTCAGTCCCAGCTCAGCTATGTACCAGTAATTACACTACAAACCATTCAGAGATTTACTATCCCCACCTGGAGTTTTCCTCTTACGTGGAAAATCGGCTTACAGGTGCCTCCAGGAAAATTGGATAGGTCTCTGTATGCCTGTCCTAATTCCCGACATCTCAGCCCCCATCCAAGCAGACCAAAATGATACCATTAGGCGCAGGGATACTTGCAGCAGGCCTAGGGACCACCTCCTTCCAGTTCTATCACAGACTTTCCTAGGAACTAAATGAAGATATGGACAGGGTTGCAGCCTCTCTCCTTTCATTGCAGAGCCAAATGAATTTCCTAGCTTCAGTGGCCCTACAAAACTAATGGGCCCTAGATCTACTCACAGCTGAAAAGGGGGGGGACGTGTGTATTCCTAGGAGAAGAATGTTGCTTTATGTAAATGAGTCAGGGGTGGTGACCACAAAGATCAAAGAATTAAAGGAACGAATATTAACCAGAAAAAAGGAATCAGAAACATGGGGGAATCAATGGGGTTAACCAATGGACTACCTGGTTGCTCCCTTCGGTTGGACCCCTGATCTCCATCCTCCTTCTCATCTCACTGGGCCCCATCTTACTGTCCCTGTGTAAAAACAAGCCATAAGCACCCTCACTAGGCTTACAGAGAACACTGCCCAGATACTGGCCTTGTAAAACTGCCAACTCATAGTAGATGATGATGACGCCCTCTAAACTAGGTGTTTAAAGGGGCATCAAGGGTGGGGGGATGATAAGAGAAAAACTGTACTCTAACATGGCCAACCAAATCAAGGGAATTCCGGTCCCTGTCTCAAAGCCCTTCGGGGTTCTTCTTTCCTTACCCTGTTTCCCATGCATGCCCAAGGTACTAACTATGACGGGGTAAAAGAGTATAAATTACCATTCTTGCTTGTGCTTGGGGCTCAGACCTTTGGAGAATGGTCTCTTCTGAGCCGGCCTGTGTTAAATAAACCTTTGATTCTCCACAAAGTCTCTGAGTGCTGCTTGGTTCTTCTGCCAGGATCCAATCCAGGTTCTGTAACAATGTTTCTTTCTATCCTCCCCCTCTGATCATCCTCTTCCTAATTTCTACACTATGAAGGTCTTTATGATTATTTTTGTCTAACTTTTGCCTTGCTCTCTCCTGGAAAGATAATGCTATTGCATTATTATTGTGTCTGGGTGGCTCAGTAGGGTAAGTATCTGCCTTCACCCCAGGTCCTGATCTCAGGGTGCTGGGATTGAGCCCTGGGTCAGGCTCTCTGCTCAGTGGGAAGCCTACTTTTCCATCTGCCACTTTTCCTGCTTGTGCTCTTTCTCTCTCAGATAAATAAATAAAATCTTTAAAAATATATCTATCTGGCCATTTTAAGGGGGATAACCCAACCTCAAAATAACTGGTAGGTTTGCCACTATGCTGGTAATCCTATGGTTCTCCCTGATTTCCAATGTCTCAGCCTCTCTGGAACAAACTCAGCCCCCTCCTCTCTATGTCATACTACCTGACCCTGAGGGTCCATTTCCCTGTCTTCAGTTAACAACCTTAAACCCAGAAAACCTTACATCTAGGCTTTGTCCAAAGAAAGGCACACAATGCAAGATTAACCAGAATAAAACTGCCTGTGATCTAAAGATGCTTAAGTTTTACAGATCTCCGTGGCTGTCACTTTTCCGGCCCTAAATCACAGACACAAATGGGAAATATCTGGACGCACTGATGACTAAGTATTAGCTATTTTTGGCAGATCCCTACTTCCCTGGCTAGGAGTAAGCACCAATGAAGCTATGACCAGAATCCTCTAGTAAACTCTAGAAGATATTACAGAATGTGCTGCTAAAGCAATAGCTGCCCAACAACTACAAAATCCCTAGATTCTCTGGCCAAAATTATTCTGGATACTAAGGTAGCCCCTGATGATTTTTTCAGTTGAGTAAGGAGGTATTTGTGCTATGGTCAACACCACTTGATGCACTTGGATTGACAATTCTGGGGAAGTTGAGACTCAGCTACAAGACCACTGAATAAGCCCGTTGGATTAAAAAAGTGAGTCCTTTTGTAACAGACACATGAAAGAATATTCATCATCTTTAGCCATCAGGGAGAGTCAAATCAAAACCACACTGAGATACCACCTTACACCAGTTAGAATGGCCAAATTCAATAAGACAGTAAACAACAAATGTTGGAGAGTGTGTGGAGAAAGGGGAACCCTCTTACACTGTTGGTGGGAATGCAAGTTGGTACAGCCACTTTAGAAAACAGTGTGGAAATTCCTCAAGAAATGAGAAATAGAGCTACCCTATGACCCTGCCATTGTACCACTATTTACCCCAAAGAAGCAGACGCAGTACAAAGAAGGGCCACATGTACCCCAACGTTCATAGCAGCAATGGCCATAATCGCCAAACTGTGGAAAGAACCAAAACGCCCTTCAACAGATGAATGGATAAAGAAGATATGGTCCATATATACAATGGAATGTTATGCCTCCTTCAGAAAGGATGAATATCCAACTTTTGTATCAACATGGATGGGACTGGAAGAGATTATGTGGAATGAAATAAGTCAAGTGGAGAGAGTCAATTATCTTATGGTTTCACTTACGTGTGGAGCATAAAGAAAAACATGGAGGGCATTGTGAGAAGGAAGGGAAGGGTGAATGGGGGGAAATCGGAGGGGGCGATGAACGATGAGAGACTGTGGACTCTGAGCAACAAACTGAGGGTTTTGGAGGGGAGGTGGTGGGTATTGAGAAGGGCATGTATTGTACGGAGCACTGGGTGTGGTGCATGAACAATTAATCTTGGAACACTGAAAAAATAAACCTATTTGGGGGAAAAAATAATAAAAAAAGTGAGTCCTTCAATGATGGCTTTCTTTGACTTACTTGATTCTGATTATTTTGGGTCTAGGGGTCCATGGCTTTGAAGTATACTCCAGACATTGGGAATTACCATACCTATAATAATTATAGTAGCGTCACAAGTATGTTGTATTCTCTCAAAAGCTTTAAATGCATGTTTCACAGCCTTAATCACCAACCAAAAGATCTTCCTAAGACTAGAATATCAGAAAGAGAATGAAGAAAATGACCTAAAGAATATGAACCAAATATCGTAACTTGAGAATACCACAGAAATTCAGCAAAGAACTCCAGTGGTGCCTTATATTTTGATCTCATTCTGAGAGTCTGATCAAAACTGTGGGACAGATTGTTAGGACAACAGGCCCAAGGGGCACCTGGGTGTCTGTTAGCTGCATCTGACTTCAGGTCATAATCTTACGGTCCTGTCTAGCCCCGAGTCGGGCTCCCTGCTCAGTGATGTGTCTGCTTCTCCCTCTCCCGCTGCCCCTCAATCCCCCTACTCCTGTTCTCTCTCTCTCTCAAATAAATAAAATCTTAAAACAAAGACCACAGGCCCAAAATGGAGTCACTTACATTAAGCCTCATACCACCATACGAAGACCTACGGTTTTGGCTCTTCCAGAAATGCAGTCTTAAACCAATCAATCAATCAGGACCCCACTGATCAGCTCTAGTTAGGTAATCTGCCCAGTAGATTCTGACCATCCCCTCAAGGAAAGTTAGCTTGCAATAACTAACTGTTTTTTTTCCCTAGTGTAACTTCCTATTCCTGCTCCCATCTGCCTATAAAACTCAATTTGGACAGTTCCTTAGGGCTCTGTTCCATCTGCTAGATCGGATACTGCTTGATTCATGACTCTGAATAGAGCCGACAAGATTTTTTATTTTTTTAGAGAGAGAGCATGCATGTGATTGAGGGTGGGATGGGATGAAGACGGGCAAAGGGAGAGAAAGAATCTTAAGCAGGGGCTGACCTCACAACCCTGAGATCATGACCTGAGCAGAAATCAAGAGTCAGATGTTTAACTGACTGAGCCACCCAGATGCCTCAAGCCAATAACATTTTTATAATTTACTAATAATCTTGTAAGAAAAATAAAATTTACTAATAATCCATGATGGGAAAGTACTATTATTGATAAGGGGTCATGTTAGGAACAAAGATGTCTGATACCTTAACGAGAATTTTAAAGTAAGTCTCTCCTAAATCATTGTGACTTGGAGAAACATCCCAAGGATAATCCAAAAGCAATGACTATTCATTATGGTGGGTTAAAATAATAATTGAACTTTGTTCGGAATTCTCTTTCAAAACTAAGGACATATTTTTAAAGTTTCTATGAAAAAGGTCACTTTTTAATTTAGAAACTGATGACAACTATTTTAAAAGTTCACTCATTTTCTAAATAAATTACATTACACATCATATAAAAAAATATACACACTTATATAATAAAAAACTTACCATTCTCAAAAAGTGTAGCGTTCTAGGTACATTACTTCCTTGGAGATGGGCTATTCAACGTCCATAATTCAAAACAACTCCAACTCTGAGATCTGTTTATTATAGAAAAATTGATTCATAATTATAAGTGAAATTTATATATCATTAAACAATTTTTCCAAAGAATTGACTACTGTTGAAATAGCCTTGTTTACTTAAACAATTACATTAGCATTTAATGAGAAAAAAATTGTAGCCAATTAAAGACCAAAGCAAAAGACACATTGCATTCATTTTTCAGCAATTAATTGATAACTTGCTTACCATGGGTTATCTAACAATTAACCAGGGAAATATTTCCAGGAAATAGAAAACATTAACACAAATGTGTTCTTGATTTATTCTTTTCAAATCCATTTACCTCATTATCTAATCTGGCATAAGCAGAAAACCCCTATGAAAGATTAATATTCAAAAACACCTCTAAGCCTTCTGGTGTTGGGAGCCCTAATTATTTTGGCAACATAAATTGTTGAAGGAATTTCTAAGGACACTTCTCAGCCATCACAAGTGTCAGGGATGAAACAAGGAGGATAAAGAGTTTTCTAGATGTTGATCTGTATGTTGTAGACTGGCGGCTCTCAGTACATTCTCAACCTGTGTGACTACTGCTGTCCTAGTTGCTCACATACCCATGACAATGGCCAGGGCCACGCATGCTTAAAGGAATCAGAGCTAAACACCACCTACACCAGCAAAGAAGCGTATCGCAAGTGACTATGAGAGATGTCATTAACCTTGACCTTTCTCTAGTTCCTATTTTAAAAGTCATTTGTAAATTTTTAATTTGACCTTTTAGCATTATTTCAAAGTCGAATGTGATCCAAAGTGGGTCATTGTGCTGTATCATTACACCACTATTACGAAGAACTAAAGTAGAACTTAACTGTGCAAATCCTGTGTGATTCATGATGTCTACCTCTTCAGGTAAAATTTTCAAGACTCATCCAATTGTTTGGGTGTTCAATTAGTGTCCTTAATATAACATTTAACTATTGGTTGGGGGGAGGGGGCAGGAAACATTGGTTTCGCGTAAATAAAATGTCTAGATCAGGGTTTCTCAACTTTGGCATCATTGATGTTTGGGGCGGGGTAGTTTCTTTCTGGTGGGGGGCTGTCTCGTGCACCGTAGGATGTCGGGCAGCATGTTTTCACCCCAGTAGAGACCAATGGCAGCGCCCCAGTATGACAACCAGAACTCCTTCAGACGTTGCCAAATAGCCTCTCCTTGAGAACCGCTGTCTAGATCATCACACAAGTATGAACTGTACATGTGGTTATGCAGGCAGAGCCCTAGGAATCACTTAGTCACACTGATGTCCCCTTACTGACACATCATGAACTTAGATAATCACTTCTGGCTCTACTCAAGGTTTTCACTGAAAGAAGAGGGCATCTTTATACATGAAAAATCACCTGCAGGAGGTATATTTTTCTCTTCTTCAGGAATAGCCAAATCAGGTATTTGACAAAGAAATTTATAGGTTGCTAAAAATTTGTAGTTCATTTTTTAGAGGCAAATTCAACCTATTTGTCCGAATGATGTGGCATTAATCACCAGGAAAATGTTTTTACATACACAAGATATCCTTATCCTGGGTTTTTGAAATACAACAGTCTCAAGTGTTCTAGAGGAAAACAAGTCTGGTGTTGACTCATAGTTCATCTGTTTATGATACTGTCTTCATCTGGGCAGACAGTAGAGAGAAATTACATGAGTTGTATTAAGGCTTAAACATTACTCATCTATCCCAATAGAACAGTCACAAAAAAAGATAATTTTTCTCAGTACCACCATTACCTTCAGTGTGTGTGAAATTATTACCTCCATCTACAGAAAACCAATGGACCATTTTAACTATTTATTCCACTCAAGTTGTCAAACTAAAACAGAGTGAAAATGCCAATAATTTACAGCTAGGTCTTAACGCACTTCTAGCATATCACAGATGGAAACCTAAACGTATAGTAGACTGCTTTCATCAATAAGAGGAAAAATAGCTGGCCAGACCAGGGTAAACCAAAATCTATGTGGATAAGCCCTCACCAAAAAGAATTCACATTTAAGTTTTCGTTAAATATATTTTTTCCATCACTTTTCATGCTGTGAAGGTTTGACAGTACTAATCTTTTATTTCTGCACCCTGAAGAGGCTATCACAGGGTCTGGCACTTTAAAAGTATAGTCAACAAAATGTTAATTGAATAAACAGATCAATAATAGCTAATTCTGTTTTTATCAGATAAGACTGTGACTATAATTACACAGCAATGTGACTCATATGTAGTGAGACAAGGAAAAACAAAGTACATCTGTGATTTTTTTGGTCTCAAAATTTAAAATAAATTGACATTTATCAAAATAAGCATCTGCTTTATAGAACTGCATAAGGTATAAAAATGTTTGTAAGCAGAAACACAGGTGAGACAAACTAGAGAATGATTCAAAATGGCTTAAAAACATACCTTAAAATACCTTTTTATAAAAACAATTTAAATATAACAGGCTTGTAGAATACTTGTAAAATACAAAAATAGATGTTAAGGAATTCTCTTAATTCTCATAATTCCATTTCCCAGCTATAATACAGTTTACTATATTGGCTTACTTTACATAGAAATTGTTGCAGTCAGTTCACATAATCCAATAAATATATCTGATTCTTTAAGTTAACAGTATATTAGGGATATTTCTAATGTTTTAAATATTCCAAAACATTCTCGTGAAGATTTCACTGCAATGCATGTACTGAGAATGGCATAACTATATACCTATTACTGGCTATTTCTCAGTTTAAAAAATATTTAATCGCTAACTATCACCTTATTTAGAAATAGAGCCATTGCTCATGTAATAAGATGAGGTCATACTGGAGTAGTGTGGGCCCTCACACCATTATGACTGATGTCCTCTTTTAAAGGGGCAAAACTGGACTCAGAGACATACAGAGGTAAGATGATATAAATAGACACAAGAAGACAGCAGCCCATCCACCAGCTCAGGAGAGAAGCCTGGAACAGACCCTCCGCTCCCAGCCTCAGAAGGAATCAGCGCCGTTGACACCTTAATTTTGGACTTGTAGTTTCCTTGCATCTTCCTCGAGCAAACTAATACCCCAACCAACACTGCTGATCTCCCTATGCAGAACTCCCTCATCCCTCGCCAGTCCGACCATACCTTGACTAAGGTGTGTCTGTCCATCTCTATGTCCTTTCTTCCAGCCCATAGTCTTTGGAGGAGGCTTTTTTTTTTTTTAACTTATAATTTTTTCATTGTCAAGACCATCGGAATAATAACAATAGCTATTATTGAGTGGTTTCCATGTTCAGGCTTCATGCTAAATTAAACTCTTTACGTTAATTATCTCCTTTATTGCCATGTTAATAGACTCATGGACATGTGGTAGCATCTCTATCCTTCTGTTTCAGTTTCTCACGGAGGTGGTGTCCTTTGTATATTAGACACCCATTATGTGTTGAGGATTCTGCTACTCTGACATAAATCTTGAAAAATGATCGTGTCCCAATGTGGAGATTTACATAGCTATACTCTACTGTAGTCTTCAGAAAAGAAGTTAAGAATTGGCATTTGGATGGCGTTTATTCCAGGAATTGTAATTTTCTCTGAATTGAATTCCACTGGAATTTCTCTCAAATTTCCCCAGTATTTCAACTCACTGAGTAAATCCCCACCCTCTCCATGAGCTCTAAGGAGTCAAATATTAACCGTTCAGATGGCCCAAAAGCCAAATAGGATGTGAATGTTACCAGGTGAGTGATAGGGGGAAGCAAGGACAGTTCTGTAATGAGGGTGGAGCACGCAGCAGCTGCGGGGGGTTAAGGAGCAGAGGCTGGTGGAGGCCAAGGTGGCAAGGACTCGCGTGGGGGGCAGGTGGCCGGGCAGTGAGTGCAGCAGGTGGGGCTGGCTTGGGCAGGCCACGGCCCACTTGAGGGACTGGACTGACAGAGCAGGATCTGGGATCAGGGCCGCACAGAAGAGTGTGGCGAGGCAAGGTGGGCTTGTGTCAGGAGCAGAAAGGAAAGTTAATCAGAGGAGAATGGGCTGACAGCAGCCTTGGATTTTTGTCAGTTAGGTTGCAGCTGCTGGTTAACGCAGGGCTCGTTTGGGGGAGACAGTTGTCAAAGCCTGATGTTAGCAAACCTCCTGCATAAGCACTATGCAAACACAGCCGGAGAGGAGTGTGACAGGGAGAACAAAGTCGGGTGCCTCTTGCTTTCCTTTTTGCTCACTAGTATCTATTTCTTCCTATCAGGGACATAAATTGGATTCCACGCTTTGAAAACTCTTTAAGGGACCACCTAAGAAATCTGTGCTCTCAGATTTATAGATTGGGAAAGATAGAAAGACCTAAAGAACTCTGGTGTTTTAACTCAAGTTCTGAAGAGGGCGGTGACATGCATTTATTATTTCATGCCCAGGTGTTCTCCCTCTAGAATGTCTGGCCGTGGTTCAGTTAATGCTTTGTAAGAGCCTGCACCCTCCGATGCATGAGGTTTTCCCCCACACCACCAAGCATTTCTCAGGGACTAGCTGGGTGTCCTGTGACTCAACTCAAATGTGATACCATCTACCCAGAAATAGCATCGGATTCCACAGGTGAAAAGCACAGTCCTACAAGCCTGCCCCCACTGCAGATGGTACTCCCAAGTCCAGATTGTCACCTGCACTTCTGACTCACTGGCCTGTAGAGCAGAACTTCCCACAGCCACCTCCTCTGGTTTGGATAATTTGCAAGAATAGCTAACCAAACTCAGGAAACCCATTTCCTCATGGGAATACTAGTTTGTTACAAATGAGATTAAAGGGTAAGAATGAACAGTTGGAGAAAGAGACAAGAAGAGTTTTCCAGCAAAGGAGCTTCTGTCCTTGTGGAGTTGGGGGGCCCAGCACACTGGCATATGGAAGCATTCTGGTTTACTAACCTAGCAGTTCTCTAAACCCCCAACTTTTGGGTTTTTATAGAATCTTCATTACTTAGACATGATTGATTGAGTCATTGGCCATTGGTGAAAGATTCAACATCTAGCTCCCTCCCTTCCCTAGAAATCATGGGGTAGGACTAAAATTTTCCAACCCTTCAATCATGGTTGGTTCCCTTGACAACCAGCCCCCATCCTTAGGTGCTTTCCAAAAGGCACCTGACATAAAAGACACATTTATGGCTCTTTTCGTTTAGGAAGTTCCAAGGTTTTTGTTTGTTTCGTTTTGTTTTTGTTTTTTTAGATTTTATTTGAGAGAGAGAGAGTGTGTGTGTGTGTGTGTGCATGAGCAGGGGAAGGGGCAGAGAAGAGAGAAATTTAACCTGACTCTGTGCTGAGCACATACCCTGATGGGGGGCTTGATCCCACAACCCCAAGATCACAACAGAGCCCAAACCAAAAGTTGGACACCCAACTGACTGAGCCACCCAAGCACCCCAGGAAGTTCCAAGGTTTTTCATAGCTTTGTGCCACAAATGGAGATGAAGACCACATATATATTTCTTACTATAAATTACAATATCACGCTCTTTCAGTGTGGAAGATTTAATTGTTGCTTTCTGGTTTCATTTTTTTTCCTGCTAGAGAAACTACTATGTTTTTCCAAATGTGACATGGATGTTTCATGCCTTCACAGAGACCTTGTCAGTCTACTGCAAAGGTCCAGTGTCCTTTTATGTGCAGTATAAATTTTTTTTCAGTGCATGAGGCTCAGTATTGAATTTGCTCAAACTGCAGCTGACAGCAACAGCCATAATCCTGTGTGTATTTCATCTGGGAGTTCATTAATTATATTCACAACTGTGTAGCAGTAAAAGATTATGTGCTTGGATTTCTCTAGTTTGAAGTTCATTCATCTTGCATTCTGGTAGTGCTCCTTATGCTTGCCCCTGCCATTATTCACTTTGCTTTTCTTCTCCAACCACACCCAATCAAAAACTAAACATTTACAAAGCATTAACCAAATTTGTTTATCTAGCAGATATTTATTTTGCATCCCTTCACTTCATTCAGCGAGGATTTTCTGCTAACTTAGGTATGCAGAGAAAAATGGTTGCTCCCAACAGAGCAATCTTCTAATTCATTCTTTTTTTTCAATTCATTCTTTCAATCAAAATTCTTTTAGTGTTTTTTTTTTTTTTTGTACCAGGTGCTATGCTACATGTGGGAATATGGTGGTGAACAAAAACAGTCTTTGAGTGGCACTTACCAAGATGGGACTATAATCTAGTGATAACAGCTGTATAATTGGGGGTACCAGGGTTCCTGTCAGTTAAAACTACTGCATCATCACCCCAGGGCAGGACTTCCAAAGTCATTTGAGCATTATAAATAAGTTTCTAAGGGACCTTGCAATTGCCAATGGAAGTACCAACACTGGTACATCAAAAGTCTGGGGCTGGGTTTCCCCAGTCCGTGTCTTGTACCTGCAATGTGATCTGCTGGCATCTCATGTGTAATCAAATCCATCCCGGAGAGGGGACAAGATGGCAGAGAAGTAAGAGATCCTGCAGCAACCGGTCTCCAAAAGTGAGCTTGAAATCTACCAGAACACGCTGAACACCCATGAAATCACCCTGAGGAGCAAGATTTCTCACTCCGGGATCTCTCCGAGAGCAGAAGACAGCAGTGGAGAGGGAAAAGCAAAGTGGGAACACTGGAACTGATATCGGAGGATAAACAAAAGGGGGAGGGAGCCACCAGAAGCTAACCAAGGACAGTAATACCCCAAAGGAAAGTGCCCGGTGGCGGGGGACCAGCATTAACGTAGAGTCCGTTAAAAACACTTAAAAAGGGCAAAAAGTTCTAAGGAGTAACTAGTGGAAGGGGGTGGTCGTGGGCACCGGCTTGGACCCACCCTCCCAGGAAGGAGCGCCCCAAAGTGGAACTGGTGGGGGATCCAGTCCGCGATTCCTGAACCTGCAGCTTTCCGCTCTCTGCAACAACCTGTGGGCCGGGCGCGCACCTGCAAGCGCCTTTAGAGAGTCTGCGGTGGTCCACGAGCCACGGCTTTTCCCAGTGTGCACCCGCCAACACGACATTCGCGGCCCGCTGCAGAGCCTGAGCGATCCCCGCCGGCTGCGGAGAGAACGCAGGCAAGCGGCCTAACTTCAGGGGTGCCCCTCGCGGAGCCGCAGAAAGGCGGCTGAGGTCGCGACATTCCCGGCCTGCCGCAGGCCTCCCGGGTCCGCACTTGGGAGCCACAGAAAGGCGGCTGGGGTCGCGCGCCACCTCGGACAGGCTGCGCTGTGAGCAGAAATTTCACGGAGGGGAGTGTGTGTTCTGAACCACACAGAGGGGAGCAGAGACTCGGGCTTCCTGCAACTCAGAGGTCTGAGTGCTTCTGGGCAGATTCATTGCTTGGACTCTCTGAAAAGGTAAAAAGCTACAAAAGGCCAAAAACCTTCAGAGAACAAAAGACTGAGAATCTGGTTTCCACAGAGCTCAGCCCCGTGACTGGGGGGCAGGGTGACTCAACCCAAGCAAGACTGACTGGAAAACAACGCGGCAGGCCGCTCCCCTAGAAGACCAGCCAAAAAACAAAAGGACTATAACCACAGGGTCCCCATAAAATTTTAAACATCCAAAGGCAGGGGAAATCAATATATTAAGCTCCTGGTAATACCCTCAAACCTGTATATTTCATAGACACAAGCTTGTTTTTTTTGTTTTTGTTTTCTCTTTCTTATTCTCTCGTTATTAAATTTTATTTTAGTATTCACTTGCTTTCACATTTCTTTTTTATCTTTTTTTTAACTACTTAACATTACAACGAGAGGTTTAATACAACTATAAACCTAGGAGGACCTGAAATAACCTTCCTCGCCTGCGAGGAGTTATAACCACCCTCCCATCTTATCCCTCTGTCAGTGTTTCTACGTATCTGCTTTTGTTCTGGTATTACATAAATCTTATTCTTGGGGTTCATTCTGCTAGGTTCTTTTCTTGTCATTTATTCGTGTTGGTCTATATGTTTGTTCGTGCTTGTTTGCACACCTTATAAACCTTAGTTTTGGGGCCCATTCTGGCTGGGATTTCCTCTTTTTCT
>CM052799.1:41769698-41808318 GCA_028533885.1 Nasua narica
GTTATAGAGGTCCCAGGAGAAGAGAAAGAAATAGAGGCAGAAAATGTATTTGAAAAAATAAGAGCTGAGAACTTCCCTAGCCTGGGTAACAAAATGGGCATCTAGATCCAGGAAGCCTAGAGATTTCCAAAATAGGAAGGGACCAAAGGAGACTCACATCAAGACAAATTATAATTAACAATTAAAATGTTAAAAGTTAAAGACAGAGAATCTTAAAAGCAGCAAGAGAGAAACAACTTGTTGCACATAGGGGAATTCCCATAATGCTACCTGTTTTTTGTTTGTCTTCTTTTTTTTTTTTAAGATTTTATTTATTTATTTAACAGAGAGAGAGAGAGATCACAGGTAGGCAGAGAGGCAGGCAGAGAGGGGGAAGAAGCAGGCTCCCTGCTGAATAGAGAGCCTGATGCGGGGCTTGATTCCAGGACCCTGAGATCATGACCTGAGCTGAAGGCAGAGGCTTTAACCCACTGAGCCACCCAGGCGCCCCTGTTTTTTGTTTTTTTTCTAAAGATTTTATTTATTTGAGAGAAAGCACAAGGGGGAGAGGGAGAAACAGATTTCCCACTGAGCAAGGATCCTGACACGGGGCTCGATCCCAGGACCCTAGGATCATGACCTGAGCCACAGGCAGACAACTTAACCCACTGAGCCACTCTGGCGGCCCAGCTTTTTGTTTTGCTTTTGTTTTTAAGAAAAAACGCAAGCCAGAAAGGAGTGGCACAATATATTCAAAATGCTGAAAAAATAATAATATTCTTTTTTTTTTTAAAGATTTTATTTATTTATTTGACAGAGAGGAGAGATATCACAAGTAGGCAGAGAGGCAGGCAGAGAGAGAGGGGGAAGCAGGCTCCCCACCGAGAAGGGAGCCCGATGCGGGGCTCGATCCCAGGACCCTGAGATCATGACCTGAGCTGAAGGCAGAGGCCTTAACCCACTGAGCCACCCAGGCGCCCCCAAATAATAATATTCTTAATGAAGAATACTCTATCTCGCAAAGTTATCATTCGTAACTGAAGGAAAGGTAGTTTTCCAGACAAACACAAACTAAAGCAGTTTATTACCACTCAACCAGCCTTATAGATAATATGAAAAATATTTTTTTAAGTTGTAAAGGGAAGGTGCTAACGAGGAACAAGAAAACACATGAAAGTATAAATTTCACATAGTAAAGGTAGTAAATTAATAATGTAAAAAGCTAGTATAGGTTAAAAGACAAAAGTAGTAAAATGAACTAAAGTAATTTCTTAATGGATACACAAGCTAAAAAGATGTAAGATGTGATTCAAAAATATAAAATTGAGGGAGGGAAAATTAAAAAAGTAGAGCTTTAGAATGTGTTCAGGCTTATGTTGTTATCAATTTAAAACAGACTACAAAAAATTTCAGTGGTTATATGTAAGACTCAGGGTGACAACAGGACAAAAACCTATAGTATAAAGAAAGGCATATAAGCATGCTGATAAGTAAACTCATCAAACCACGAAGAATGGGAGTAAGAGAAGTAGATAGGTATACGTAAGAACTACAAAACAGAAAACAGAAAAGTCAGTAAAATGGCATTAAGTACATACCTATCAATAATTAATTTAAATGTAAATGAACTAAATTCTCTAATCAAAAGATACAGTGTAACCAAATGGAATTTTTTTTAAAAAGACTCATCCATTTACTGCCTATAGGTCACTTCAGATCTAAACATACACAAGATTAAAAGTGATTGAAAAATTATATTCCAAGCAAATGCCAAACAAAAGAAATTGAGGGTGTATCACACAAACTTTAAAACAAAGTCTGTAATAATGGACAAAGTCATAATAACATGATAAAAGGATCAATCCAACAACAGGATATATTTTTAAAATATATATGTACCCAACATAAGAACATCTAAATATATAAAGCAAATATTAGCAGACCTAAAGGGCGAACTACACAACAATCCAGTAATATAAAGGGACTTTAATATCCCACTTACATCAATGGGTAAATATCTAGTCAGACATCAGTAAGGAAACATCAGCCATAAATAATACATTAGACCTGACAGACTTAACAGATATACACAGACCATTAATCTAAAGACAATAGAATACACATTCCTCTCAAATATACCTGAAACATTCTCTGGGGTAGATAATATTTTAGCTTTGTTAGGCTTTGTTAACACAAGCCTTAACAAATTGCAAGACTGAAATCATACCAAGTCTACAAGCCATATCACCTTGAATGCACCCGATCTTGTCTGAAATCATACCAAGCACCATTTCCAACTACAATGGTATAAAATTAGAAATCAGCTACAAGGGGCACCCTGAGTGGCTCAGTTGGTAAAGCATCTGTCTTCATCTCAGATCATGATCCCAAGGTCCTGGGATTGAGCCCATGATGGGCTCCCTGCTGAGCAGGGGAGCCTGCTTCTCCATCCATCCCTCCCCCTGCTTGTATAGGCTCTCTGTCAAATAATTGATTAATCTTAAAAAAAATCAGTTATAAGAAAACTGGAAAATTCACAAATATGTTAAGATTAAACAACAGGCTTTCAAAAAACAATGGGTTAGGGGCACCTGGGTGGCTCAGTCGGTTAAAGTCTCTGCTTTCGGCTCAGGTCATGATCTCAGGGTCCTGGGATCGAGCCCCACATCGGGCTCTCTGCTCAACAGGGAGCCTGCTTCCCCCTCTCTCTCTGCCTGCCTCTCTGCCTACTTGTGATCTCTCTCTCTCTGTCAAATAAATAAATAAAATTAAAAAAAAAACAAAACAACAACAAAAAAACAATGGGTTAAAAAAGAAAGCCTAAGAGAAAAAAAATCTGATTTGACAAATGAAAATATAAATACAACATAAACTTATGGGTTGCAGCAAAAGCATTTCTAAGAGGGAAGTTCTGAGCAATAAGTGCCTACATCATGAAACAGGAAAATATCAAATAAACAACTTAACACCTCAAGGAAATAGAAAAAAAAAAAAGACAAACACAGACTGAAGTTAACAGAAGGAAGAAAAAAACAAAGATCAGTGTGGAAATAGAGACTACAGAGACAATAGAAAAGATCAGTGAAACTAGGAACTGGTTCTTGGAAAAGAAACCAAATTGCCAAACCTTTAGGTAGACTGACCAAGAATAAAAGGTAGGACTCAAATATATAAACTCATAAATGAAAGAAGAGACATTACAACTGTATTTCTGTATAGAAATATAAAGAACCATAAGAGACTACTGTGAACAACTCTACACAAATTGGACTGCTTAGGAAACATGAATGAATTCCTAAAAATGTACAACCTACCAAGAATGAAAAGATCAAAAAACTCTAAAAAAAAAAAAAAAACTGAACAGATCTATTACTAGTAAAGATATTTCATCAGTAACCAAAAACCTACTAAAACACAAAAGTCCAGGACTAGAAAGCTTCACTGGTTAATTCTACTACACATTCAAAGGAGTCACAACAATCCTTCTCTAATTCTTCCACGACCAAAAAAAAAGGAGAAGGAAACACTTCCAAACTCATTTTATGAGGTCAGAATTACCCTGGCGAGGCTGCCATTAGAAAAGGAAACTATAGGGGTGCCTGGGTGGCTCAGTGAGTTAAAGGCTTTGCCTTCGGCTCTGGTCATGATCTCAGGGTCCTGGGATCAAGCCCCGCATCGGGCTCTCTGCTCAGCGGGGAACCTGCTTCCCCCTCTCTCTCTGCCTGCCTCTCTGCCTACTTGTGATCTCTCTCTCTCTGTCAAATAAATAAATAAAATCTTAAAAAAAAAAAAAAGAAAGAAAGAAAAGGAAAGGAAACTATAGGCCAATGTCCCTAAGGAGCATAGATGCCAAAATCTTCAACACAATATTAATACACCAAATTCAACAACACATTCAAAGACTCATACGCCTGAAACTAATATAATATGTCTATTATACCTCAAAAAATAAGCTCATAAGATAATTCTTAACTAATGTATGATAGTTCAATAATGAATGTTGGAGATATTTGAGAGTTTCAACATTTGAACTGGGGCAGATTTTGAGATTTCCAGTTGCTTAAACTAAACAAAGCTGGTATGAAAATTGAGAAACCAATCTGGAAGATGAGGAATAAAATGTCTAGGGTATGCTGCCTGCCTAAGACTCCTGGAATGAAAAAGATGGAGTGAAAAGTATTTCTTTTTCTAATCAGAGCTTTGACAATTCCATTGGTTTTGAAGAAAATAACTTTTCAGGAACACCCATTCATTACAAGCATTCTGTGGTTGTTCTTCATGACTAACGGAAATGTACTTTGGTGTGAAACTACCCTTTTATTCTAATAAAACAATTGAAATGTGCCTGATAGACCATTTCAAAGCTAAACTTCACAAGTTTTAGAGCAAATATTTTAAAAATACCCTTGTTGACTTATATTTAACTATATTTAGAAATAAACCCCTTGGGCGCCTGGGTGGCTCAGTTGGTTAAGCAACTGCCTTCGGCTCAGGTCATGATCCCGGAGTCCCGGGATCGGGTCCCATATCGGACTCCCGGCTCTGCGGGAAGTCTGCTTCTCCCTCTGACCTTCTCCCCTCTCATTCTCAGTCTCTCGCTCTCTAATAAATAAATAAAAAAATTAAAAAAAAAAAAAAAGAAATAAACCCCTTGCTTAAGCCCTAATATTTAGTCCATTGTCTGTTTCTGTCTGGTGGCACTCAGAGAAATAATAAATCTGAAGTGATGATAAAAATAATTGTCATCTACAATGTGTCCTGGCAAATTCATGGGTTTCGTAGCTAGCCAGGCACAGATCACATTCCAGATCAACCATATTCTCATTGTATGACATTAGGCGATTTAATCTTTCTAAGCATTAGTTTCCACCTTTGCAAACTAGGGGGTAGTAATAAGACCCTCGGGGACCTGGGCGGGTGCAGCCGCCAGCCCCTGGCATTTCTAAGGGGGGCGGGGCGCGGCATCGCTTGCGGAGGCCTGACCTCTCTCTCGGCTGGAACAAGGGCAGTCTCATTTGCAGACCTGATTTTTGCAGAGTACCTCTTTCATGCCCCTATCCAGGACAGTTAAATACATGATTCAGTCAAGAACAAGAGGACTGGAGCCCTGGGGGCTCAGTGTGTTGAGCGGCTGCCTTTGGCTCAGGTCATGATCCCGGAGTCCTGGGATCGAGCCCCATGTCTGGCTCCCTGCTTGGCGGGAAGCCTGCTGCTCCCTCTCCCTCTGCTGCTCCCTCCCACTTGTGTGTGTATGCCTGCTCTTTCTCAAATAAATCTTAAAAAGAAAAAGAGTGAGGGGCTCAATGGGTTAAAGCCTCTGCCTTCAGCTCAGGTGCTGAGCAGAGAGCCCTATGTGGGGCTAGATCCCAGAACCCTGAGACCCTGACCTGAGCCGAAGGCAGAGGCCTTAACCCACCGAGCCACTCAGGCGCCCCAGAAGTTACTTCTTCTTTAAGAGGTGGGTGCATGACCCATATGAATTTACTCATGATCTCCCTACAGGGAAATGAATCTTACGAAGAGAAAACGTTTGGAAAAGAAACATCTAAGATAATCCATGAAGAACTTATCCATAATTCTTCCTACCTGTTCCTTGATACTGGTTATATTTCTCTGACCTTTCTTAGAGTCGATGAGCTACCCAGAATTTTTTTTAACACATTCATTTTTATTTTCAGAACGGGTTTTTTATAATTACAACCAAAAGTCCCTCAATCATATATCAATATTCATGTTTCCAATGTGTATCAGTTGACTCTGTATACTGAATATTTTATAGAAATTTTGCATTTTCAATTGTGCACTTTTTTCTTACTTTTTTTTTTCTGAGACAACACAAGCAAAGGTGGTGTGGGGAAATAGGGCAGAACAGATGGCGAGGGAGAGAGATAATATTAAGCAGGCTCCATACCTAGCATAGATTCTGATGCAGGGCTTGATCTCACGATTCTGAGATCATGACCTAAGCTGAAATCAAGAGCTGGACACTTAACTGACTAAGCCATTCAGTCACCCTCTTACTCTTTCATTTAATGTTATTATATAAATTTATTCTATTAATATTAAAATACTTTTCAAGCATCATTATTAAGGGGCACATGCTCTTCCATCATAGAGTTCTACCATACTTATTGCCCTATTCTAACATTTCAGATATTACCAGTTTTTGCTTTTGTAAATTAAGTACAGGGATGTTTGATGACTAATTTCAATGCAACCTCACCAACTTTGTATTTCCTGTTTAAGCTAGACCACATCAGGCCAGCGTAAATAAAATTGGAAATCCCTCAACCTCTTACTAGATAGTGGCCCATGTCCTGAACATCACAGACTTTCTCATATCCCTTTTAGCTTGCCCCAGTAAGCTACCAACCGCATGTTCCATTTACTTGGGATTGGCATCTATCTCAAGAGTATAGACAGAAGGGCGCCTGAGTGGCTCAGTGGGTTGAGGCCTCTGCCTCGGGCTGGGGTCGTGATCTCGGGGTCCTGGGATCAAGCCCCGCATCGGGCTCTCTGCTCAGTGGGGAGCCTGCTTCCTCCTCTCTCTCTGCCTGCCTCTCTGCCTACTTGTGATTTCTCTCTGTCAAATAAATAAATAAAATCTTTAAAAAAAAAAAGAGTATAGACAGATATTTGAAAGTGTTTTTATAGTTTATAATTATACATAAATTTCCAAAGACAAGTATTGAGTGTCAAAATGTCCTAACACCTATTGGAAATAATCTCTAACTAAAAAAAAAGTATACTATGATAGACCTGTGTACAGGAAGTATTGTAAGTGGCACTCTTTAGTTGCACCAACTCTGCCTATATTCCTTTTTTTTTTTTTAAAGATTTTATTTATTTATTTATTAGGAAAGAGAGAGAGAGTGAGAGAGAGCAGGTCAGAGTGAGAAGCGGACTCCCCATGGAGCCGGGAGCCCGACGTGGGACTCGATCCCGGGATTCCCGGATCATGACCTGAGCCGAAGGCAGTCGCTCAACCAACTGCGCCACCCAGGGGCCCTCTGCCTATATTCCTAAAGCTGGCTTTGTACCATGGAATCCAATATAGAACTAAAGAAGCTGAGAAAATCAGTCTTATGAGAAGGTTGCACTAAAATGTATTTCAGGAAACGATGCCAACCAAAAAGTCAACTTGTAATCGCCCTAAATAGATTGATGACCATGTCTTCCTTATGCTTCAGAATTCTATTTTTTTTATGCTTTAGAATCCTCAGGTCTTTCTGGAACGTGAACCCCAAGAAATGATTACTTTTTTCTTTATAAATGTAGACATCTAGGTGGCTTACTATATATTTTTTACCATATAAAAATCACAGAAATCTGTAAGAATTTGTATTCTATTTTTGGAAAAGGCCCAGTGAAAGTTTTCATGTGCAGAGAGGGAACGCGATTTGAGTTTGCTATTGTTTGAAGTTTCTTAAAAAGTTCTAGAAATGGTAACAGTACATTTTATTAACCCAATTAAAGCAACTTCTTGAAACATAATTCTAGTAATCAGTTTATTTACTAGGCTCATAAATTCATTTCAGTATTAAGTGAAATCCAAATTAATCTCATTATCTTCCATTTGAAAAACAATAACACTTTTATATTGGGGGATAGTATAATAAGATTAAGTGAATCCAATTTTGATTTGGTGATTAGATTTCTCAAACCAGGGGCACTGGGTGGCTCAGTGGGTTAAAGCCTCTGCCTTTGGCTCAGGTCATGATCTCAGGGTCCTGGGATGGAGCCCCACATCGGGCTGTATTCAGCAGGGAGCCTGCTTCCCCATCTCTCTCTGCCTGCCTCTCTGCCTGCTTGTGATCTCTCTCTGTCAAATAAATAAATAAAATCTTAAAAAAAAAAAAAAGATTTTTCAAACCAGGTCTACTTTTCTTGGCATGTGTTACCCCCTGCCTCTTCCTTTTGATAAACTGATATTTTTCATCATTTCTAGGAATGTCACACCCATGAACATATTTACTTAGTGTCACCAATTTTAACAAAGTATCAATGACCGGATCTGTCCATTTGTTATTTTCACCCATCTCTTCAATCACTATTACAGAATATTGAATCCCTGATAAATTTAAATAAGCTGTTCCTAAGGGTTTTGTGCACAAGACCCCTTTAGACTCCTAAAAATTATTGAGGACCCTAAAAACTTCTTTATATGAGTTATATCTATTGATAATTACCAATTTAGAAATTAAACCTGAAAAGAAATGTAATTATTTATTTCTTAATTTATGTAAACCAATTACATGTTAACAGTAACAAATGTATGAAAAATAAAACTATATTCTAAAACTAGTGAGAAGAGTCATGCTGTTTTATATCTTTTTAATCTTTGTTGGACTCATATCTATTTCTGCCTTCAGTTTGTTTCAAAATGTTGTTTTGGTTGAAGCAAATAAAGAAAATCTGGCCACATACACGTAAGTAGTTGGGCAAGGGAAAAGAATATTTTAATATCCCATTCAGAGATAATTGTGAATAATCATTTTAGGTACGCAACAAAACCTGACAAATGGTTGTTTCTAAAAGGTTAATTGCAGTGTGGAATCTGAAATCATATCAGTGCACTGAAATTCTATCAATGCTCTATTTCATTAATATCCCTTGCTGTCTCTTGTATTTTGAACAGATCTTTTATCCACACATATTTTTTTAACATCATGCATTGATCTCTTAAAGAATACTGATTTTACTCTGTTAAATATATTGTTAAAGACAAAAATATTTTAAGACATGTTAAAATGGTAAGGAAGAATTTAATCAGGATGATAGAAACAGGTTTCAAGACTATTATAATAAGTGAGAGAGATCAGGCTCAATTCTGAATATAGCACAGACAGCTGTGGCTTTATAGCCATTAAGCACAGTAAAAGAGTCAGTGGATGAAAAATTACTAAAAGTATACCTCAAAGGTAGGGAAATTCTTGCTTAACCAACTTAACAGGACTTTTGCTGGAGTCAGGTCAAGGACTTATGCATCAAAGGTGGGGGATAAGGCATGTGATCAGATACTGAGGGAGATCAGATATCAAGGGATTCTCGATAAACTGAACCATGTAGGCCTAACAAGAATGGAGGCCAAGATTGAGGTTTAGCTGAGAAGACGGCTAAGAGGGACCTGACTAATGGTTGTTAAGGAATGTCAACATCTTCAAACTATTGACCTATTTCATTATATATTTTCAGAAAATCAGTATTGTTGTTATCACAACTACACTCATCAGAAGTCTTTAAGTATTGGAAAACCATGAAGCTGACAGTGGTTTTTTCCAATATTCTAATTTTCACTTTAAAGTTGAAATTCTAAAACTGGCAATGAATAGCATTATTTTTTTCCCTTGAGGTAACAAGTTATTTTTTTAGATAATGTCTGTCAAATACCTAATGCTGAAAATCATACTTTGTCTGCTGTTCTTTCAAGAAAAAATGGTATTCCATGAGAAAAGTGGCTAGTTCAGCTGGCAACCAAAAAATTATGCAAGAACTCCATCATGAGATAGCCATCACATCTCAGTGCAGCATTTTTTGGGTACTTCCTGGGGTATCGTGTTAAAATGTTAAAATATTAAAATTTAATTTTAATATTAAAGTGTATTCAAGGGTTAAGATTTAACTTTTTTTTACTGTTTCATCAAGGACAGTCTTAAATGAAACTGGAATTTTTTTTTTTAAGGTGCAAGACCATTTTGCTGAAGACTACAATGAACAGTAGTACAATTTGGTTCCACTATTTTGATTCATGCTAAGGTGTCACCAGTTTTATCCACCATTGCTTTTGCTCCAATTAATGCAGCAAATGTTAACCAGTGAAAAAAGACAACTACCATCTTAATATTGTTAGGAAAACAGTTTGATCTCATGGACCCCTTGAAAGAGTTATGGAGACTTCCAGAATCTGCAAACCATATTTTCATAACTGTTGATTTAGACTATTGAAATTTGGGAGCTGATTTGTATTATACCATCATATGCTAATTTTTACTCTAATTTACTGGGGGGAGTGGTTCCTTATGTTGACCCAACACCCTTGTCCTGGGAGAGGAAAGGGACTGGATATTGAGTTCGACAGCCAAAGGTCAGTGAGTTAATCAACCATGCCTAAGTGATGAAGCCTCCATAATACCCACAAGGATGGTGTTTGGAAATCTTCCAGGTTGACGAATACATGGAGATTCAGAGAGAATGGCACAGGTATTGGAGAGGGTAAGAAGTTCCACACCTCTTTCCCCATATCTTGCCCTGTGCATATCTTCCATCAGACTATTCCTGGTTATATCTTTTTATA
The DNA here is from genome assembly GCA_028533885.1 of Nasua narica. Lineage (NCBI taxonomy): Eukaryota > Metazoa > Chordata > Mammalia > Carnivora > Procyonidae > Nasua > Nasua narica. The sequence goes on from CM052799.1 coordinate 41,779,972, forward strand.
AGAAACTCGTGACATAAGAAGTAAAATATTTGAATTCTGTGAGTGTCTCTAGCAAATTAATTGAACCAATGGGAATCTATGATTTATAGCCAGTTGGTCAGAAGCTCAGGTTACAACCTAGATTTGTAACTGGCATCTGAAGTGGGGGTGGGACAGTATTGTAGGGACTGAGCTCTTAACCTGTGAGATATGATGCTATCTCCAAGTAGATAGCATCAGACCTGAGTTGAATTATAGAACTGCTTGGTATGGGGGAAAAAAACCCAAAACACACACTGGAATTAGTGTGAGAATTGTCCTATGCAAAAACAGACAACTCTACTAAAGTAATCAGCAAAAGTTTTCATACCTTCTATCAGTTGGATGGATTCATAAAGCTCTTATTTTCTAAACACACACAGAAATAGTAGCTAACACTTTTAATACTTTGAACTTGGTATATCCACCACTGGCTACAGGGTGCCTGTATGCTGCTGAGCTGTCTACAATGTACACTCACTGTCACTCTTTGGCTTTAACAGACCAACCTCCTCATTTAAGAGACTTAAAAATGACCACGGTCTTTGAAAGAGACCTAGTTTAGGAGTTTAAAAAATAATTCCGAAATGAGTTTATAAATTTATGAGTGATGAAAAATTATTTTAATGTAACTCATAATCACAATAATTTGGAAACAACCTTAACTGTTTCAAAATACAGGAAATTTTTTGGAGAATTTATAGTAAATGGGATCTTGAAATATTTTGCATATATTAAAATGTTGTTTTGAAAGATAACAAAATCTTCATATCTAATAAAAATGAAAAAATCCTCTTATCTCATAAAAATGAAGGATATAAAATTTCTTATTCAAGGTAACAGTTATGTTGGAAAATATGTGCCCAGAAACTCATAAGAAAAAAATGCAGTAAGTTTAACATCGCTTACGTCAAATAGGCTTGTGGATAATTTGCTTTTGCATTGTACTTGCCAATATTTTTCCTCTTTTTTATTGTGAGTATATGTTATGTTATTGTGAGTATTTTATTTTATTGTGAGTATATGATATGTTATTAGAAAAAAAAGAAGTTAATAATATACTGGAAGAAAAGCTAAAAAGAGGGTACAGTTAACTAGCCTGTATGAATGAGACATCAAAAACAATTCAAGAATTATTAAATATTTAACATGCCAGCCTACTTTTCACTGATTTCTGTCACCCAAGTCAAGCCTAGACTTTGTTAGTAATTTTTCTTCCACCAGAGTGCATTGTAGTAGAACTAATAAAAGCAGTTGTACCCTGACTCTCCTAGAAGGATGTCTGTCTCAGTTTCTGCCAGTTTAGGGCAGGCTACATCATTTTTGAACTCTGAAATTCCAACAGATACTTCCAACCATGTAATGGTCAAGAGAAAATTCTGGAAGAATTTCTAGACTTCACCACAAAAGATTTCCTTAGAGCCATCTGATGTTGCTGATGCAGCCAAGGTCACAGTGGGACACAGGGTATATATCACATAAGGCTGGAACAAAGCTTGTAGGGGTAGTCATCAATGCTGAATAAATTTGATCTATTTTTTTCCCCTGTATTCATACTCTGCCCTGTGAAATAATGCTCTGCTATCATGCTCCTTTAATAGCTACAAAGATATCTGGCTCAATTCATTACTGAAGAGAACTCTACATTTTGCCTATGTAAGGATACCAAAATCCAGAATATGACTTAAACATTTCTTTACTCTTCTTTTCAAAGTCCGGCTTCTGTCCATCACCAATCTGCCTCTCTAATAGTACCCACATGCCCTTTTTGCTTGACCCCCTTTCCTCTTTGATTATACTTTTTCCTTTACATCTGGCTTCTTAATTCTACTGCCATCTCTTATGAATAAGCTAGGAAGCTCCATATTTGCAGTTGTCCCAATAAAATCAATTTTCTGTGGACCTATATATTGTATGGAGTGGACCTGTAACAGAATTTTTCTCCTGCTAAAATTGATCACTACTAGAATATTTCTCTGGAGTACAGTGAGGAAGAATCAGTTCCATGCTATACAGGACAGTTGCTTTAGAGATTCAAAACAGCCTTCCAACAAACAATCCTAAAATTTGTATGGAACAACAAAAGACCTTGAATAGCTAAAGCAATCTTGAAAAAGCAGAACAAAGCTGGAGGCATCACATCCCCTAATTTCAAACTATAGTACAAAGCTACAGTAATCAAAACAGTTGAGTACTGGAATAAAAACAGACACACAGATCAATGGAACAGAATAGGGAGCCCAGAAATAAACCTGTGCCTATATGGTCGATAAATTTTAACAAAGAATCCAATAATATACAATGGAGAAGGGACAGTCTCCTCAATAAATGGTGTTGGGAAAACTGGACAGCGATAGGCAAAAGAATAAATGTGGAGCACTGGCTTAGGACATACACAAAAATTAACTCAAGATACATTAAAGACTCGAATGTGAGAGCTAAAATTATACAACTCCTAAGGGGAAAAAAAAAAGGCAGTAAGTGCTTCACTTAAGTCCTGGCAATGGTTTTTTGGATTTGACCTCCAAAGCAAAGGCAACAAAAGCAAATAACTAACTAACTAACTAACTAACTAACTAAATAAATAAATAAATAAGTGCGACTACATCCAACTAAATTTTTTTTAAAGGTTTTATTTATTTATTTGACAGAGAGAAAGAGAGAGATCACAAGTAGGCAGAGAGGCAGGCAGAGGGAGAGGGAGAAGCACATCTGAGCAAAGAGCCCGATGTGGGGCTCAACCCCAGGACCCTGAGATCATGACCTGAGCCGAAGGCAGAGGCTTTAACCCACTGAGCCACCCAGGCACCCCCCAACTAAATTTTTTCTATAAAACAAAGGAAGCCATCCACAAAATGAAAAGGCAGTTTACTGAACAGGAGAAAATATTTATAAATCATGTATCTTATGACAGGTTACAAAAAGAACTCATATAATTTACTAGTCAAAAAAACCAACAAAATCTGATTTTAAAATGGCCAGGATATGAATAGACATTTTCCCCAAAAAAGACATATAGATGGTCAACAGGTACACAAAAAGATACTCAACATCAGTAAGCAGGGAAATTTAAGTCAAAACCCCAGTGAGGTATCACCTCCTATCTGTTAAAATAGCTATTATCGAAAAGACAAGAAACAAGTGTTGGCAAGGATTGGAGAAAAGGGAACCTTCATGCACTGTTGGTGGGAACAAATATTGGTACAGCCACTATGGAAAACAGTTTAGAGGCTCCCCCCAAGATTAAAAAGAGAACTACCATATAATCTGACAATTCCATTTCTGGGTATTTACCTGAAGAAAAGAAAAATGGTAACTTGAAAAGATATATACACTCCTATATTCACTGTAGCATTATTTACATTAGCTAAGCTATAGAAACAAAGTGTCTGTCAATAGATGAATAAAGAAAATATGGTATATACAATGGGATATTATTCAACCACAGAAAAGAATGAAATCTTGCCATCTGCAACAACATGGGTGAAAGTTTAGGGCACTATGATAAGTAAAATAATTCAGATAGGGAAAGACAAATGCCATATGATCTCAATTATATGTGGAATTTTTAAAAAAATAACTAAGCAACCAAAAATCCAAGATCACAGACACAGAGATCATATGGTTGTCAGGGGTGGGGCTTGGGGGATGAGTGAAATGGGTGAAGGAGATCAAGATGTACAAACTTACCTATCAGGGGTATATGATACATAGCATGGTAACAATAGTCAATGATACTGTATTTCATATTCAAAAGCTGCTAGGAAAGCAGATGCTAAAAGTTCACAAAAAAACAAAAAAAATCACTTCACTCAAAATGGGTTCTGGGCTTCCACAGTCTCTCAGTAATTGATTAAACCATGATTAAAGTTGCTTAAAGGAGCATAAGCAGAATTTATTAATTTGCAATGGTGGACATTTCTACACAAATGCTATGGACTGATTTTCAAAAAACAGCCTTTGTAGGAAAATTTGAGGTTGAACAATGAAAAAAAAAAAAGATAAACTTTTCTGTATAACCTGAGGAGCCATATCTGAAAACAAACTTATGATGGAGATTTTACATATACAGAGATATTTTTTTATGTTCACCAAATAATAAAGATACAACATAAAGGGAAAGCAATACCATCTGAAGTCAGTAATAATGGTGATGATTTCTGTTAAAAAGAAAAACCTTTGAGGATTTTCCCCCTCTGAACATTCGGGACATTTGGTAACAAGTATAAGAAGGAGCTCCTATTACTGGGAGATATAAATTGAAGACTGTTTTGTATTATCCAACTGTCTCCTAATCGTGCTACACTACACATGTAGGCAGAGGCACTCTGAGGACCAGCATCAATAGCATCTGTTAGCTAAGGGAGGCCAAAGTGAAAAAACATTGGAGTTCTTTGCAATATAAACTCACAAGCATGACACATCTTTTTTGAGGCCTGCCATTTGTGCATAATGCATAGACAACCTTCTCAGAATGTTCAATAGCATTTGTCTCTGCCCCTTTTATGATGTCAGCTATGTTCTACTTTCTGGTACAGCTGTTGGTCTGCTGCTTGGGAACAGAACTGTGACTAAACTCCTGTATTGCCCTCACACCTGGACTTTTGATACCCTGGTGTAACTAAGCAGGGCTTCAGTGAAGGAGCACATTTGTGTGTTCACCGATGAAAGGCACTCTGTACCTAGGTATGCTTTTATCCTCAAGAATCTCACAGGGGCGCCTAAGTGGCTCAGTTGGTTAAACAACTGCCTTTGGCTCAGGTCATGATCCCAGGATCCTGGGATGGAGCCCGGTGTCAGGCTCCTTGCTCAGCAGGGAGCCTGCTTCTCCCTCTCCCTGCTACTCTGTGTGCTTGGGCTCTCTCTCTCTGTCAAATAAATACGATTTTTTTAAAAAGAATCTTACAACGCAATGGATATAACCCATTCCAGGCCTCAATATCTCTCAAAATATAGAGACACTGAAAGCCACAGTTAAATTATTATATATAGCAAATAAAGTAAAGCAAAGTAAAGGCAAACATTGTCACACCAAGGTCTATTTGAGGTCATACGACATCTATGTGTGAAGCATAAAAATAAACCCTTACACCTGGGAAGATACATCCCTTTGTCAACGTGTACATACTGGTGATGTGCACCATCTGGTTTTCAGCCCCTAACGACCTACTTAGTTGAGTAACCACAGGGAAGAGCCTACCCAACCATACATGTGCTCCTAATCATTGCTTACCAATTCATAAGGTAAAGGTTAACATCGAAGAGCCAGCCTCATGATAGTTAACCCTCAGGTATTTAAATAGTTTTAACTGGTGGTGCCCAGGACGCATTATTAAGCTCTTCAAATCCAACTAGAACTTAGGGACATTTTAAGCTGGTCAGTCTGAAGAATGCTGTGTCAGGTACTTTTAAACCAAATCAAAAATATATTCATCACAGTCTTGTATAAATCTACAGCTACCCTATGGTTCTTATCATTCCCTAGCACCAAAATTGCTGAAGGAAATAAGTTTCTGGGGACACTTCCTAGTTCTCCAACATTCAAACACATCCTGGGCTTCGCCATGGACATTGATTGTTATTAGAGAAACACTTTCTTAACCCTTCACATTTGTATTCCTAAATGTAATATATTGAAGATTCCAGAAACATCAGGTAAGAAATTTCTATGCAAAGAGCATAAGCAAATAAAGAACCAAAATGGGCTAAGCATTCTCTTGGATGCACAGTAGTGCCTCCTCACTGTAGTCTTATGAGGTACTCTGGTACCAATTCTATTTGGGGAAGAAACTGAGACCCAGAGAAATTAAATGATTTGTCCAAATTCACTTATACTGAAACTTGAAAATCAGAATCTTCTGGTAAGAAAAGCTACTTCATTGTATTTCCCTAAAGGTTAATATAATTTTATAAATCCAGAAGTCAGAAGCCTGTATTTGTCAAGAAATGCACCCCATCTATATAGTATATTCAGCAAGTGACTTCTCATGACCTCACTGGATACTTTCCATGATAGGATAAAGATCCCAAGAACAGGCAGGCTTCCATGATGGAAAAGTTATAATTACAGAGAGAGATTATACTGAATTGAGACCAGCCACCCTGAAATTTGTATCTGGAGCTGCTTGTTTTGCCCTTTGTATGTAAACAGAACAAGTTAAATCTTTTCTTCTCTGTATCCACATAACACAATGAAAGATAATTCTCATACTTTTATAACCTGCCTCCTATCGCACCCTAACTGTAATTTTCTGCTCTTCGACTTGAAGCATTCTCAGATTATGCAGCTGTTCTTCATTTACTGTCACTAGTTCATGACCTCTCTATCAAACTGGGGACTGGTATGTATCTGCATATGTTAGCTATCAACAAAAATAATCTCTATTATGATGTTCCAAACTGGAAAAACAACACAGATGTTCTTTCACCAGTATAAAATAGGGATGATAAGGCTATTTGATGAACTGTGGTTTCTGTCATGCCGAGCTAGTCAGGTTTCCTGCCTAATTTTGGTAAATGGTTATACGAGGGAGGATTGACGTCACTGTACTTAACATCTCCAGTGTAGAAGAGATTTTTCCTTCTGGGAGCTATTACTTTCTCATCCTCTTTAGTCAGTACCTACCTGCTCAATGGATTAAATGTAAAACAAATTCTCACTAAGAAGGAGACAGAATTTAAGAATGATTATTTTTGTAGAGAGATAGATATTAAATTTAATCCTCACTTTGTTATTCAAGACCTCAGTGACCCTGGAAAATTATTTAACTTCCTTAAGCTTCGGCATCCTTATCTATTGAAAAAAGACTCAAGGGCCCAGTTTGAAATGCAAAATATAACACCTAATTTATGTGGATACTTATGAAGATTAATTAAAATGCTGGTAGATGATATAGTAGGTATCTGGCTAGTAAAATTTTAAAAACTAGATCCCATTCTCCCACGAGTTAGGGAGAACTTGGTGACAGGAATATGTGTCACTCCTCTATATGCCCCTGCTACCTACTAGAAGCACTGACACATAAGAGTGTCCTAATAAATATATTTTCTATACGTGGTTCAAGATCTGTGTATAAAACATCATCTTTTAGCTTTTAAAAGTTTGTTTTCCAAGGGAACTAGGATGAGGGCAGGAAGATCTTGTTTCACACTCAGTACCACATGCTAATTATTCCCATTAATTAAGTCACATCTTGGAACAATTGCATGAGATTAATAGCCAGAGATTATTGGAATTCATGTTCTAAATATGCATCTCAATACCTGTGGGAGAGGAGGACTGAAAAAAAATTGCTTGACAAGTAGTTCAAATTGTATATTCCCTCCCTTTGTGCTATGATTACAACTGCTATCAGTGAGTGACAAACATGTGAGATGTGCCTCTCAAGAGAGTAGACCCCACAGTTCCTTAAACATCAATGGCAGTGACATGACAGATCAAAAACAGTTGCCTTCAGTCTTTTTAAATACATGTGACAGTCACATTTATACTAAATGATTTCAACAAGATTAATGTTATTCAAGTCAGCACCTAGAAATTAATCATTTCACCATTATTTTAGTACTAACAAGACACTTGAAAGAAATCATTTGACAAAGACTATTAACACTAAATTAAGAGGAAAGCATAGATGTCAAAAGCTAATTACCACTGGACAAATTATACAGAAAAGTAGGACTTAAGTCTTAAACTCCTTGCTTTTGGAAACCTCTCTTTAGGTTACTTTATCTGGACCTGGCCTTTCTTCTCTCAGTTATCTCTTCAAAACCAGCCAGAAAATGAGCTTTTGGGATTTCATCAAGATAAAAAGCTTCTGCACACCAAAGGAAACAGTTAACAAAACAAAGAGGCAACTATGGAATGAGAGAAGATATTCGCAAATGACACTACAGACAAAGGTCTGATATCTAAGATCTATAAAGAACTCCTCAAACTCAACACCCAAAAGACAGTTAATCATGTCAAAAAATAGGAAGAATACATGAACACTGTTCCAAAGATGACATACAAATGGCTATCAGACACATGATAAAATGTTCATCATCAGTAGCCATCAGGGAGATTCAAATCAAAACCACATTGAGATACCAACTTACACCAGTTAGAATGGCAAAAATTAACACAACAGGAAATAACAAGTGTTGGAGACGATGTGGAGAAAGGGGAACCCTCTTACACTGTTGGTGGGAATGCAAGTTGGTGCAGCCACTTTGAAAAACAGTATGCAGATTCCTCAAAAAGTTAAAAATAGAGCTATCCTATGACCTTCCAATTGCACTACTGGGTATTTACCCCATAGATACAGATGTAATGAAAAGAAGGGCCACATGTACCCCAATGTTCATAGCAGCAATGTCCACAATTGCCAAACTGTGGAAAGAGCCAAGATGCCCTTCAATAGGTGAATGGATAAAGATGATGTGGTCCATATATACTATGGAATATTATGTAGCCATCAGAAAGGATGAATACCCAACTTTTGTATCAATGTGGACAGGACTGGAGATTATGCCGAGTGAAATAAGCCAAGCAGAGAAAGTCAATTATTATATGGTCTCACTTACTTGTGGAGCATAAGGAATAACATGGAGGACATTAGGAGAAGGAAAGGAAAAGTGAATTGGGGGAAATTGGAGGGGGAGATGAAGCATGAGAGACTGCAGACTCAGAGAAACAAACTGAGGGTTTTGGAGGGGAGGGGAGTGGGGGGATGGGTGAGCCCGGTGGTGGATATTAAGGAGGGCACATATTGCATGGAGCACTGGGTATGGTGCATAAACAATGAATCTTCAACACTGAAAAAATAAAATTAAATTAAACAAAACAAAAACAAAACCAGCCAGAATAAGTCATTCACCTTGACACTCCTGTTTTAGAGGCACTTTTAGAACCCAAGTAAAAATTATCATCATCATCACCAATAGTTTACTGAACAACTGCCATGTCAAAGGAATCGTACTCAAAACACTGTATTATACAGAAATATCATTATTATTTCCATTTTTAGCTAAAGAAAACAGTACAGAGAGAAAAGTCATTTTTTCAAAGTCGATTTATTTAGGCAACAACGGGTTGCTTTCTTATAGATCAAAAACTTTACCCTTTACCCTCAGTGCTGTTTCAGGATTGTTTCTTTCTATTACGGAATGTTCCTTCTTCAGAAAACAACCTCAAGTTTCTCAAATCAACAGAATAGTGAGTCAGTAGGCAGTATAAAGTTGAAATTTGAGGAGAGTGCCAAATATGCCTTTGAAATATTGTATTTGTCAGTTCTGGAATTTCCATTTGTTTCTTTTTTATCATATGTCTTTTTTCTGCTGAAATTTCTCAACTTATTTACTATGAGCATATTTTTTGTCTTATTAAGCATAATTATAATAGTTGCCTCAAAGTCATTATTAATTCCAGTATGTAGATAAAGTGGGGGTTTTCTGTTTATTATCTTGTGTATTGGTGATACATTCTTGTTTCTTTGTGTATTGAATAATTTTGGATTATATTCTAGACATTGTGGATGTTAGGTGTTGAAGTTTCTGGATTCTGTTATATTTCTCAGGAGAGTGAAACAGTTTTTTTTTTTTTTTTTAAAGATTTTATTTATTTATTTATTAGGGAAGAGAGAGAGTGAGAGAGAGCATGAGAAGGTCAGAGTGAGAAGCGGACTCCCCATGGAGCTGGGAGCCCGATGTGGGACTCGATCCCGAGACTCCGGGATCATGACCTGAGCTGAAGGCAGTCGCCCAACCAACTGCGCCACCCAGGGGCCCGAAACAGTTTTGTTTTTACAGGTTATTAACTCGGTTGGGCTCGAAGTATAAACTCTCTCTTGGACAACAGCTGAAAACTATCAGTTCTTTTATTCTAATCTATGTTGTTTCGTGTCTGCCCTACACAAGTGTTGTTCAGGGGTTAGCTGGAGATTTGGGGAGGGAATGTGGGGGTTCCTCTATCTTCTTTCCATGAACACCTGTCCTAAATTTCCTGATATTGTGGATTTCACAAACTCTGTCATCAGGTTATTCAGAACAGGAAGACTGGGTTTTCAGAGTTTTAGACACCCTCTATGGCTCTGACTGTGCACTACCTTCATTTAAAGAGAGAAGAGAAGGAAGTAGGGGAAAAGAGGGAAGGAGAAGGATGTAGAAGGAGGGAGGCAGGGAGGGAAGGAGGGACAGAAAGAGAGAGAAACTTAGTGTTTTTCCTTTCAAGTTTTGACTCCTTCTTAAAACCTATTTTTTTCACTCTTAATGCCTTTAGGAAGTTGGTTTTTGTTTTGTTTTGTATAGTGTCCAGAGTTTACAGCTGTCATCCATGAGAGGTTTGGTTTGATAGGCAGGTACCTGGCTATGCCAGAAGGACTCTCTTTGAGAATATGAACAAGTTAGACATTTTCCCTTAGTAAACATAAATAAGTGCATGCAAATGAATATGCATACTCACAGATAATCAACTCAGGCATATTTTTGAAAGTTAATGCATCTCTGAAACCTGTACTTATGGTAGATCTCAGGTAAAGAATTCTTGATCCTTGTGGCTGGTGCTGAGATTTATAAGTGGAGTAAGATTTAGTCCCTACCCTAACAGACCCCTTATTCTAGAGCAGGGATAAGTAAACTTTCTTAAAGGGCAAGAGAGTAAAAATGATGGGCTTGTAGACCAGCCACATGATTTCTGCCACAACCTCTCAACCCTGCCATTACAATGCAGAAGCAGACTCAGACATACAGAAATGATGGGTGTGGCTATTGTCATTCTCTAAGAGAAAAATAAGCCATAGACCCATGGACTTTAGTTTGCTGACCTTTGTTCTAAAAGAGAGAGAGAAGGACTAGAGAGAAAAATAGTAAGGACTTGGAGAAAGGTTAAAGAAAAATTCAGAATAATGAGGCAAGAAAGATTGTGATTATCAAGGGAAAATGCTGACAATGTGACTTTGTATAAAAAGCCAAAGAACAGATCAGTGAAACAGAATGGAGTCCAGAAAAAAAAAAATGCACATACAAAAAAAAAAAAAGCCAAAGAAAATAGCACAATCCTTGTACAATCTGTTTCATCTTTTTACAGCAAAGATCTAAACATCAAACAACCAACCAATCCTATCCTTGGTTTATGCATGAGTCATCTCGTCATCAGTTCTGTAAAACTCAAACTCCAAATCTAGGTGTTTTTTTTTTTAAGACTTGATTTATTTGAGAGACAGTGCAAGCAAAGGGGAGGAGCAGCAGGGGAGGGAGAGGAAGAGAGTCTCAGGTCTCAGCAGATTTCTTACTAAATGCGGAGCCTGACATAGGGCATGATTTCACAATCCTGAGATCATGACCTGGGCTGAAATCACGAGTCTAACACTTAACGGACTGAGCCACCCAGGCTCCCTTAAATCTAGTTTTCAATTAGCTGTCACATCAGCTTCTCACTGTTCTGTAGCTATGTACAGTATTTATTCTCTACTGGGATGTCAATGTCTGGTGGAGGGGGGGTAGGGTCATTTATTTATTCTTATATGGCCCTATATTGAGTGTGGTAATTACACAGTACTTACTACATGTAGATATCTCAACAGATAATGGAGAAGAAATTCATTTAAATCAGTATCTATGGGGCGCCTGGGTGGTTCAGCCATTAAGCATCTGCCTTTGGCTCAAGTCATCATCTCAGGGTCCTGGGATGGAGCCCATCATTGGACTCTCTGCTCAGCAGGGAGTCTGCTTCTCCCTCACTCTCCCTCTCTCTCAAATGGATAAGTAAAATCTTTTAAAAATAAATAAATCAGTATCTATGAAACAGAGTAATAACCTTTTAAGAGTTGTGTACATAGTGCATAGTTCACAAAGTAAAAAAAAATTAATATGTCTAAATGAAAGGATCAGTAAAACTTCCATAGGGGAAAGAATATATAAACTATGTCTTGAAGGTTTTTTTTTAAACCAATTATAAAAAAACATTCTTTTTATTGTTTTTTTCTAATTATAAAAATGATTTCTCAACCTTCTCTCCCTAATCCAAAAATGCTCCTATCCCTTTGTTGACTTTTTCCTTCACTTCTCATGAGGAGGAGTGAATAGTAATGTGATATGTCCTCATGTATTGATGGACAGAGTCACTGTGGAGGGCAAAATCAAGCACTCATATTTTTCTATCTAGGTGGTAGAATAGTAATCTATTTAGCCAAATCTAACTCTCTATTGGACATTACTTTTGACTCCTGTATATATGGCCATTCAGGAAGTAGTAATATTTCTAGAAATTAAGATGGGCATATGACAAAGCAACAGAACCCATTTACTGCTTGTTTTAAATTCAGTAGTCCTAACCCAGATTTTTCTGATGCCTGCATATGGTGGCTTGAGTTTTAGTCTAAGTCTATAACTAATAATACAAAGTGTCTTGTTTCTTATGTAGTTTTTGTTTTTCATGTAGTTTTTGTTTTTCAGGGGAAAATCTTTCTCAGTTTGCCAAAATATAGTCCTGCAGGGAACAGATACCAAATTGATTGGAATTAGCCTGTTTTACACACTTGCTTTGTGGCCATTCTTCCTAGAAACATATATGTTCATTACCTTTATTTGAGATAATTGTATATATATTTGTATCATTCAACTATGGGTTTTCCACTAGGGCTACTCTGAAATTGTTAGGGGTCACCATGGAGCATGATTAAACAAACATGCAGGAAGACTCAGTAAGAAAATTCAAACAATAAGAAAATAGGGATCATAGAAGCAAAATTCAAAGTAAAACACTCAACTTACTAGAAGCTCCTTGAGAAATCATTGGTTGTATGTATAACCTTGGAATATGTTGGCAATCACCTATTTCCTAATAGCAGATAAAGTATAAAGCATAGAATCTACTTAGAAACCAGTCAAAGAGGTTTGGGTTTTCTTGAATGCCTAGTGACTAGAAAAATAAGTACATCAGCTAAGATATAGAGTACTGAGAAAAAAATCACTTACTTTTAGATGAGACAACTATGATTTTCAAGGAAACTGGGGAAACCAGATTATGACCTCAACTTAAAATATTCCTTAACTTTTAGCAGTCTTAGTATTTAGCTACTAGATGTTTTATTAAGATATTCAGATATTGGGCGCCTGGGTGGCTCAGTTGGTTGAGCAACTGCCTTCGGCTCAGGTCATGATCCCGGAGTTCCGGGATCGAGTCCCATATCGGACTCCCGGCTCTGCGGGAAAGTCTGCTTCTCCCTCTGACCTTCTCCCCTCTCATTCTCAGTCTCTCGCTCTCTAATAAATAAATTAAAAAAATCTTTAAAAAAAAAAGATATTCAGATATTTTATTTATATATTTATAAACATATGTATATATAAATAGATATTTATGTATGTATTTATTAAGATATTTTATCAGAATTATTAAAAATCAAAGTTACTTCTCTCCTCTGGTCCATATATGGTGTATATATATTTTTTCATCAGTTGCTTAAACTGTGGTCTATGAATTCTTTGCATCAGGATCATCACCAGGGATGTTTGATAAAAATTCAGGTACCTACTTACATCCTAGCACATATTGTGATGAGCATCGGGTGTTATACACAACTAATGAATAGCTGAACACTACATCAAAAACTAATGATGTACGGGGGCACCTGGGTGGCTCAGTGGGTTAAAGCCTCTGCCTTCAGCTCAGGTCATGATCTCAGGGTCCTGGGATCAAGCCCCGCATCGGGCTCTCTGCTCAGCGGGGAGCCTGCTTCCCCCACCCCCTCTGCCTGCTTCTCTGCCTACTTGTGATCTCTCTGTCAAATAAATAAATAAAATCTTAAAAAAAAAAAAAAACTAATGATGTACGAACATAATAATAAAAAATGTTAAACAAAAAATAAGAACAATAAGCTTCCTGAATAAAAACCTCAAAGTGGGGGTGCAATGTAGGAGAATCTTAAATTTTTGACACAGCATAATATTTTACAACTTAGTAATGCTGGGAACAACTATTCAGGCCTGAGGTGAAACTTCACGTCATTTTTGTTGCTCTACATACTCTTAACAAAACTTTGGAATACAGGTTAATGTATTCAACTTAAGCTAAGACTCCTGGTGTTGTAACTAATTAGAATCTTAAACATTTTGCACAAGTTTCTTCTTCCTCCTATTCCATCTTTTTAAGTGTAGTTGCCTTGAGTTCATGTTCTGACGTTCTTCAAAAGTAGCAAGAGTAAAGAGAAGTAAAATAAAACATCTAGTAAAAATCCAGAAGGTTAAGAAAATTAAAGCTCTTTTTTTCTTTTTGTGCCCTAAGTCATGTATTGTTTAAAACATGATGTTATTTTGTCTTAAATATAAGTCTCTTGTATAGCACACTTGTTTTAATGTCAAATAATAGCCAAGCTGAAGCCTCAAGTATTCAAGGCTTTCAGGAATGTACAGCACAATCTGCAGGAAGATGACAATTTTAAATTTAAATGTCTAACACAAAGGCATCCATCAATAACACCGTAGTGATACCATTGCTCAATGCAATGTCCATATAAATATGTTGAAGTGAATACTTTCCTACAGGCCTTAAATTCTCATTTGACTCTGCCTTGGCAGAATAAAACAGGATTTTACAGTATCTGATATAAATGCATTTAGATTCTGATGACATTTTTGAAAATGACTGTCAAAAAAATCAAATCAGGGTGTAGAAAATGACTTTATGTTGGTTTTCTATAAAGGTGAATTAAAGTGGGGAGAAGTGGCAATTTTGTGAATAGTTCAGGGAAGTGAGGGAAAAATATAGTTTGAGTTCTCAATTATTTATTCAGGCCTTCTAGGTTGATCCAATCCATCATGGTCATTATTCAATTTTGCTTTTCCTGTGTAGCTGTAGGCTATGGTATGGGACCCTTCTAGTGTGATTCTAGTACATTCACAGCAAGTGGTCTGAATGGGTTTTCCCAATCTTCTCATTTGTATGCAATGATAATTACAGTAGTAGTAAACATTTATTGAACATTTATGTGCCAATCACAGCTCTAATCACTTTACTGCTCATTTGTTCTTTATACAGTTCTATGAGGTATGTATTAATATTTTCACTTTATAGATGAAGGAACAAGACCCAGACAGCTTAAATAACTTGTACAGCTAGCAAGTAGCAGATCCTGAAGCCAAAATGCACATCTAATTCTAAAGCCTTGCTTTTATCCACTATACTATACTGAAAGCTTTCAAGAACAGGTCTGATTCAAAGACTACCTTGGTGCTGCTTTTGGTTCCCATTATATTGCTTGGTTAATAGCAACTGGAGCATAAGAGAAAAAGACTGAGTGTGGGATCTGGCTTCCTAAGAGGCTGCAGAGTTATCAGCTGCAGCAGCCTGCAAATACGTGGGGATGAAGCACACTCAATGGAAAATGGGAGGTTGAAGTGACGAGGCAAGTTTATCTCCTCTCTTTTCTCTCCCCTATGGAGGAAGATAGGATCTTCTGTTCAGTCTTTCTGGAGACTTTGTACCTGGCAACATCATCTGTAGACTGTCCTCTTACTCTGTTGGCAGCCTTCTGTGAAGTGGCCCCTGGTACGGCGCATACCTCCTATCACTTTGCTCTTTCCTTCCCTACCCTTTTTTTAATCTCACCTTCACTGTCCTGGACTTACACCTCCCCAGTAAAATGTCAGCACATTAATGGAGTGTCTCAGCACCTTCTTAGTAGTCTTGGGCTAAAACAACAGTCAACACATACATAGTCCCTCCAAGGGCCAGACCTCATTCTCAGTGCTTCAGGGACACTAATTTATTTAATCCTGGCAACAACCTATTGAGGTATTATCATCAAACCCATTTCCATTTTACCGTTAAGGGAATTAGGATAGAGAAAGGTTAAGTCTTTCTAGGGAGCACAAAAAACAATCTCTACAGGTTTGTTGCATATGAATACATAAATGAATAACTGGAAACTTGCTCAAGAGAAAGAAATAATCAGGAACATTCCACTTCTAAATTGTCTGGATGCTGCTGTTTCCATTAGTAGGCTACTTGGTGAGGGAAAAAAGTTTTCAGCCTTGGATCCAGCAAAAAGCAAGGCATAGACTAGATATTCAGCATTTACTTGCTAAAATAATGCCTATTTCCTAAGTCTGGATTTTTTTTTAAACAACATATATAAAATATTTCTTTAAACATATAAAGACCTAAAAGAGATTGAATAACACTGCTATTGTATGGTTCCAGGAGCTCAGATTATGAGGAAAAGTAATGGCAGGGAAATTAACATAGGAGACTCCTTGCCATACCTTTGCTTTATATAAAATAGAGTTGAGTTGCTAGAATTCAAAGTCCTTAGGATTGCAAGACCAACAATAAATAAAGAATAAAAGATCTTGCCATGAAAATCAATATGTTGTCCAGAAAAATAAACAGCCAAGAAATGAGCATTTTTTTTTAGTGCCCTATGAATTTTCGTTGGCATGAGTTGATCTTTTGTCAACAATCTTTGTTTCCTATTTGATGTGAATGCGCAGTGCAGTGGCCTTTATTCAAGTATTGATGAAAGCATTGAGAGATGTCAGGAAGCTTAAAGATTTGATGAGGACTGGAAACAAGTGACCGGGAAATGAAAGTGACACATCGTTGTCAACTATTAACCCAAAGACCCGAGTCTTCTAATGTGGTTGGTGTCTCAGCTTTTCTCATGTATTTCCGTGTTTTCTTTCTTTTTCCCGTTACTGCATATTTTTAAAGGCGCAAACTGGTTTCTAGATGAATTGATTTTGTGTGAAAAATGGAATACCAGAGTTTAGACTAAAATTTAAATTAAGCTCGGCTTACTTTACCCTATTCCAGTTTCCTGAAAATTCTTTACAGCCTAAAAGCCAGGTTTTTAAAGCATGTAATTTTCCATTGCACTGTAATCAAGCATCCAACTGACAAACTACTTCTACACTTATGTCTAAGGGAAGCTATGGGTGTTTTCATTTCATCTTTGGGGAACTCTTGATACACTGTTATTTGCCAGGTGAATCTTATAGTTGTAGAGCTAGAACATGAATGTTGATGGGGGTGATCTGTAAGTCTTTGGATAAATAGGACAAACCTCATCCTTTTTGGTACCTCTGAGAAATTCCTTTCCTACCCATTAGAACTGAAAGCAGTTATATCTCCCTCAACTGCTTGTGCAGTCTGGCCCGAGGTACCACTGTGAGGCTTATCTGGGTGAATGCAATAGCCCGTAGCTCTGGTAACTGATATGGGACTTGGCACACACCCAAAGCTAAAAGCAATCACAGTCCTCTTTAGCATTTTTCTGCTCTCGGCGACAGGAAAAGAGGATTTTTATAACCATTTGTCCATTCTCGAGTAATTTGTTATTAAAAAAAAAAGTTCAGATCTCCCATTTGTTTGGGCAATTTATTTTGTGTGTGTGTTTGACTATTACCTTTCTGTGTGTTTGAATATTTTATCCAAGTTTCAAATTAATTAGCATTAAGGGACTCTAAATATTTTATTATTTTGTAATGTCTGCAGTATCTGGAGTTATGACCCCTTTTTCAATTCTAATGTCACTTAATTGCACCTCCTTTCTTTTGTCTCTTGATCAATTTTGGCAAAGATTTGTTAATTTTATTAGTCTTTGTAAAGAAACAAACTGGTTTTGTTGAAAACCAAACTTTGGTTTTCTTGAGAACACTGTATCATTGCTTTACATATCATTAATTTCTGCTCTTATCTTCATCTATATTTTTAAATTTCTACTTTCTTTGGGATCCACTAGTTTGTTTTGTCATGTTTGAAATGAATACTTAATACATTTACAGTTAGGCTTTTTGTTTTCTATAGTACTTGAAGCTACAGATTTCTAAGCACCACGTTAGCTGCATGAAATCAGTTTGTATATGCTATTATCATTCGGTAAAGTTTTTTTCTAATTTTAATTATGATTTATTTGACTCATTATCTAGAAGCATGTTTCTTAATATCTAAACGTATGTAGTTTCCAAATTTTCTTTTTATTACTGATAATATGATAGTTAGAAAATGAAATTTATAATTGATGTTTTTAAATTTGATATTTGTTTTATATTGCTATAGGAGACTGGGGTGTATGTGTGTGTGTATGAGTGTTAGTGTGCATATTTTTGTGTTAATGATTTAATTGTGCTCTAAAGTAATGTTCATACTGTATTAGTTCAGTGTCCTATATGCATACATGTATAAAACAGAGTTGTTAAAATCTGCTACATTCAGTTTTTCTTTTCTACTATTTATTTACTTACTTACTTTTCCTTCTGTCTTGCTTGTGTTATTGGTTTTTAATATAAATGATAAAAATCTCCCACTGTGATGGTAGATTTATCTAGTACATTTTTTAACTTTTTATTTTAAAATAATCATAGATTTAGGGGAAGTTGAAAGAGGAGTACAGAGAGATCTTGCCTATACTTTACCTACTTTCCCCCCAATGGTTATATTTTACGTAACTATGATATACATTCAAAACCAAGGAAACTGACTTTTGGTGCAAAGTGTACACACAGACCTGTGTCATTTAATTTCATGTAGATACTGTAACATTGATTCTGTTGCGATCAAGTAACATCTTCCTCCTGCCACGCCCTTTATAGTGACATCTATCCCTAACCTCTGCCAACCCCTAAGCCATTTTCATCTAAATAATTTTGCCATTTTGAGACTGTTATGTAACTTGAATATTAAAGTACTCAACTTTAAGAATGGCTTTTAAAACTCAATCTAATGCCCTTCAGATCCATTCAAATAGAGTGGATTAACAGCTTGTTATATATTTTTTAAGGATTTTATTTATTTATTTATTTGACAGAAAGAGAGATCACAAGTAGGCAGAGAGGCAGGCAGAGAGAGAAGGGGAAGCAGGCTCCCCGCTGAGCAGAGAACCCGATGTGGGAATCGATCCCAGGACCCTGAGATCATGACCTGAGCTGAAGGCAGAGGCTTTGACCCACTGAGCCACCCAAGCACCCCAATAGCTTGTTTTTTATTGCTAAGCAGTACTGTACGGTATGGATATACCAATTTTCTTGAACCAAATACCTCTTCAGAAGCATGTTTCCAATTTTTGACTATTACAAAAAGAGCTGTTATAAATATTTGTGTAGAAGGTTTTGTGTGGGCATGCAACTCATTTTTTTCCCTTGGTAAATATCCAGCAGTGTAATTACTAGATCATATGGTAAGTAAATGTTTAATTTTTTAAGAAACTGTCAAACTATTTTCCAGAGTGGCTGTACCATCTACATTTCATCCACATGCAGTGTATGACAGATCCAATTTCTTGGTATCCTCATCAGCATTTGAGATTGTTGGTATTTTTTTAAGCTGTTCTCAACAGAACTCTAGTCTATCAGAATAGAACAAGATACCTCATCATGGTCTTAAATACATTTCCCAGGTGTACAACGATATTGAACATCTTTTCATGTGCTTATTTTCCATGTGCTTATATGCTATTCTCTATTGTGAAATGTATCTTCATGTTTAATTGTTTGTGTTCTAATTGTTTGATTTTTACTGTTGGGCTTTGAACTCTTTGTATATTCTAGGTAAGAGTCTTCTGTCAGATAAATGGATTACGAATATTTTCTCCCAGTCTGTAATTTACCTTCCCTTCCCCTTAATAGGATCTCTCACAGAACTTTTTTTTTTTTTTCCAAAAATCCATTTTACTGTGGCTTTTTTGTTTTTTCTCTTTTGGAACATGATTTTGTTCTTGTATTTAAGAACTCTTCAACAACATTCTCTAGGTCTCAGAGATTTTTTCATTGTTTTCCTCTAAAATTGTTAAAGTTTTAAGTTTTGCACTTATATCCATAATCTAATTTAATTAACTTTTCTATAAGATGTGAGGTTTAGGTCTAAATTCATTTTTGCTTATAGATAAATTTCTCTAACACTAATTTTTGAGAAGATTATTCTTCCTCTATTGAATTGCTTTTGCATCTTTGTGAATAATCAGTTGGCTGTACTTGTGTTGGTCTATTCCCGGGTTTTTATTTGATAATACTATCAATTTTTTAAATTTATTTTGAAATTATATAGATAACTACATATACATTTGAAATTTTGTCTTCCTCTGTACTAAAGTAAGAAAAATCATATGCACTCTTTTCCCTTCTGATGTTTTTGCCTTAAAATCCATTTCTTTTTATATCAGTATAGATATTTCAACTTTAAAAAATTTCTATTTGTTCAATAAGTATTTCATTCTTTTATGTAATTTACAACTTTCTCTTTTATAAAACTTAAATTTCCTTCTTACAGACCCATATAGATAGGATTTTTGTTAATTCATTTTGACAATTTGTATCTTTTAACTAAAGCATTTAATCCTTTTAAAACAACTAGTATTGGGGGATTTTTTTTCTATCTTATTTTGTATTTTCTACTGTTGCACTTTTTCTGTATTCTATTCTTTCCATATTTTATATTTTCTTTTCTCATTCAATATTTCCATGTAGTTGTTAGGAAATTAACCCTAATTTATTTTACTCTAGAGTATTAACAACTACACCTAGTTTTGAAAGCTAATCAATACTTTACCCTTAAACACAAAGCTTTTAGAATACCCTAACTACAATTACCTTCCATCTCAATTTATATACTACTGTTATCTATTTATTCTTGTAAAATCTTGACTTACAAATTTTGTTGTATACAGTCAATGTTTGTTTAGGTTTACCTGTATATTTACAATAGTTACTAATGATTATTCATTTTCTCTATCTTTCATCCGGAATCATTTTCCTTCTGCCCATATTGCATTTTTCTGAATACTAGTCTGCTAGTGGCAAATTATGTCTTTTTATTACTTTCAAAAGATACTGATTTCACTTACGTTTTCAAAGTTATTTTTTGATTAGAAGTGCTACCCAGAGAAATTAGACAAGAAAAATAAATGAAATGCATCCAAATTAAAAAGGAAAAAGTAATATTTTCAGTATTTGCACATGGCATAGTATTACATAAAGAAAACCCTAAGGACTCCACTAAAAATGTATTAGAACTAGTAAGCAAATTCAGTAAAGTTGCAGAATACAAAACTGATGCACAAAAATCAGTGGTGTTTCTATACAATAATGATGAACGGTCAGAAAGAGAAATTAAGGAAACAACCCTACTTAAAATTGCACCAAAAGAACAAAATACATAGAAATAAATTTAATCAAGGCAGTAAGAGATCAGTATACTGGAAACTCTAAGACATTCATGAAAGAAATTGAAGACAACACAAACAGAAAGATTATCCGTTCTCATGCATTGGAGAAATTAATATTGTTTAAATGTTCATACTACCCAAAGCAACCTACAGGTGCCAACCTATCAAAACTCCAATGGCACATTTCACAGAAACAGAACTGATAATCCTAAAATTTGTACGGAACCATAAAAGACCCTGAATAGGCAAAGCAACCTTGAGAAGGTAGAATAAAGCTGGAGGCATAATACTTCCTGATTTCAAGCTATGACAAGAAGTTATAATAATAATACTTTTAAAAAGCATGATATTCGCATAAAAACAGACACATAGATCAATAAACAGAATAGAGAGCCGAGAAATAGAACCACATATAAATGGAAAAAGTCACTTATGAAAAAGTAGTCAAGACTATATAGAGAAAGACAGTCTCTTCAATAAATGGTGTTGGAAAAACTGGACAGCCACATGCAAAAGAATGAAACTGAACCACTATCTTACACCCTACACAAAATTTAACTCAAAATGGATTAAAGACATGTAAAACATGAAAATTAAAATTCCTAGAGGAAAATGTAGGTGGTAAACTTGACATTGCTCTTGGAGATGATTTCTTTTAATTTGACACCAAAAGCAAAAATAACCAAGTGGGATTATATCAAACTAAAAAGCTTCTGCAAAGCATCCACATAATAAAAAAGCAACCTAATGAATGGGAGGACATATTTTCACATCATGTATCTATTAAGGAGTTAAATAGATAAAGAACTCATACAACTCAATAGCAAACTATAAACTATTTAATCTAAAGGGTAATGATCTGAAAAGACATTTTTTTCAAAGATGACCAATAGGCACATGAAATGGTACTGAACATTATTAATCATCAGGAAATGCAAATCAAAACCACAATGCGATATCATTTCCCACCATTACAGTGGTTATTATCAAAAGGACAAGAAGGCACAAGTATTGGTGAGGATGTGGAAAAAAGGGAACCTTTGGGCACTGTTGGTAGGAATGTAAATTGGCATACCACTGTGGAAAACAGTATGGAATTTCCTCAAAAAAGTAAAAATAGTGCTCCCATTCAAGATGGCGATACAAGGGAATCCTGAAATCTCCTCCTCCATGCACATACCAAATCTACAGCTACACAAGGAACAATGTTCTCTGAAAAAGTCCTACAAACAGGCTGAGTGACTCCCATACATTGGTTGAATGAGAGAAGGCACATTTCACAGTGATAGGAAAGGCTGGGACACCATCTTGCCATAATCCCCACTCCCACAGGACAAGGTGCCTCACAGTCAGTACAGAACTTAGTGAGAAGCCAGATCTTCTCACTAAGGAGTGAAACATTTGACCCCTCATGAGGCACCCCCAATTTTAAGATGTGCATGTAAGAGACAAACCCCTAAAACTTCTAGCTTTGAAAAGAAATGGGGCCAATGCTCATGACACCCACAGAACTAAAACAATCTGAGAAATGGCAATTAAAGGGCTTGTGTGTTTGGACTCACCCAGCCCAGGGTCCAGACCAGAAGTAGCCATCTAAAGGTACCGAGACTTTGTGTGAGAAAGCCTCATTTGTGTATCTTACAGCTTTGGGTATAGGGGCAGGTTTTAGGTTTGGCAAACATCCAGGCATGCTCTCAGTGAATGCAGGCTGGTGCATGCCATCTCTGTGCTTTCCCTCTGCCTTCATACAGCTCACTGGTGTCTCCCAGAGGGGAGCTTATGCACTTATCTAGAGCCCTGATTTTTCAACCAGTGACCAGTGGATACTCTAAATCACCTGGTACTGGTGAACAGCAGGGCTTACACTTATGGTACCCTAAGATTGTATATATTTGCATACATTAAAAGTTGTGTCTGAAGGTCTTATTCTAATCACCTTGATCTAGGTGTTGA
Organism: Nasua narica; assembly: GCA_028533885.1. NCBI lineage: Eukaryota > Metazoa > Chordata > Mammalia > Carnivora > Procyonidae > Nasua > Nasua narica. The sequence continues at coordinate 41,803,077 of CM052799.1, forward strand.
CTGAAATCCTCCCCTTTGGGACAGGTCTTGATGTACCCTCAACTCCTAGGAGTCACTAAAAATAGTTTCCTTGGACAATCCCAAAGGTTTGAGAGAAAACTGAAAGCCAGGGCAAGTTTGAACAATAAGGTTCACCTCCTACATAAGGCTACTACTCCTTCAAGACTAACAGAAGTAACTATTTTACCTAATGCATAGAAACCAATAGAGAATCAAGCCACATGAATAAACCAAGAAATACATTCCGAACAGAGCGACAAGATAAAACCTCAGGAAAAGACTTTAATGAAATGGAAATAAGCACTTTACCTGATGGTTAAGTGTAAGCTCCACTGCTCACCAAACTCAGGATAAGAGACGAACACAGTAAGAACTGTAGCAAAAAGAGAAAATATAAGAAAGTACCAAATAGAAGTCACAGAGCTATAGAATACAATAACTGAACTGAAAAATACATTAAAGGGCTTCAACAGCAGACTAAATGAAGCAGAAAAAAGGATCAGTGAATGTAAGGAGAGGGCAGTGGAACTCACTCAATCAAAGCAGGGGAGGGGAAGTGAAAAAGAAAGTGAAGATAGGTTAAGACACTTACAGGACACTATCAAGTGGACTAATGTTCACATTATAGTGAACCAGAAGGAGAAGAGAGAAGAAAAGGAGCAGAAAACTTATTTAAAGAATTAATGACTGATAACTTCCTGAAACCAGAGAAGGAAAAAGACAACCAGACCTAGGAAGCCCAGAATGTTTCAAATAAGATAACATACAATTAAAATGTCAAAAGTTAAAGGAGAGACTCTTAAAAGCAGCAAGAGTAAAACGACTTGCTACATGCAAGGGAGCCTCCATAAGGCTATCTGCAGAGTTTTCAGCAGAAACTTTATAGTCCAGAAAGGCGTGTCATGGTTATTCAAAATGGAGAAAGAAAAAAATTCCGACAAATAATACTCTTTCCGACAATGTTATCATCTAGAACTGAGGAGAGAGTTTTTCAGATAAGCAAAATCTAAAAAAGTTCAACACTACTGACATTACAAGAAATACTAAAGGGACTTCTTTAAGCTGAAAAAGAAAAGGTACCAGTCACTTATAAGAAAACATGAAAGTATAAATCTCAATGGTGTAAGTAAACATATAGTAAAGACAGCAATTTATCTCTTATAATGCTAGCATCAAGGTTAGAAGACAAAAGTAGTAAAAATAACCTTGACTACAAAATTAGTTAAGGGATACACAAGATAAATAGATGCAAAATTTGACATTAAAAAGAAACTGGGGTGGGGAGAGTAGAAATGTGGAAATGTGGAGCTTTAGAAAGCTTTACAAAACTTTTTTTGGAATCAACTTAAAATAGACATAAATTGTTAAATGTAAGCCTCACAGTAACTCCAAAGCATAGATTTGGAGATACACAAAATTTACACAAAATATAAAGAGAAAGAAATCTAAGCACTAAAGATGGCCATTAAATCACAAAGGAAGAGAGCAAGAAAGGAATAAGGAACTGCCAGGAAACATTTAACAAGATGACAATCGGTATTTATCAATAATTACTTTAAATTTGAATGAACTAAATTTCCCACGACATGGGAGTGTCTGAATGACTTTTAAAAAAAAAGACCTGTCTATATGGTGCTTATAAGAGACTTACTTCACAAGGGCAAAAATGAACTATTGGGACTTCATCAAGATCAAAAGCTTTTGCACAGTAAAGGAAACAGTCAACAAAACCAAAAAATAACCGACAGAATGGGAGAAGATATTTGCAAATGACATATCAGATAAAGGGCTAGTATCCAAAATCTATAAAGTACTTATGAAAATCAACACCCAGGGTGACTGGGTGGCTCAGTTGGTTGAGCGACTGCCTTCGGCTCAGGTCATGATCCCGGAGTGCCGGGATCGAGTCCCATATCGGACTCCCAGCTCTGCGGGAAGTCTGCTTCTCCTTCTGAACTTCTCCCCTCTCATTCTCAGTCTCTCTCTCTCTAATAAATAAAATCTTTAAAAAAAAAAAAAAAAAAGAAAATCAACACCCAAAGGACAAATAATACAATCAAGAAATGGGCAGAAGATATAAAAAGACATTTCTCCAAAGAAGACATCCAAATGGCCAACAGACACATGAAAAAATGCAAGCTGATGCAGCCACTCTGGAAAACAGTAGGGAGATTTCTCAAAAAGTTGAAAATAGAGCTACCCCATGACCCAGCAATCACACTATGGGTATTTACCCTAAAGAATACACTGTAATGATCCGAAGGGGCACACGTGCACTTGAATGTTTATAGCAGCAATGTCCACAATAGCCAAACTATGGAAATAACTTAGATGTCCATCAACAGATGAATGGATCAAGAAGATGTGGTGTATATATATGCAACGGAATAGTATGCAGTCATCAAAAAACCCCAAATCTTCCCATTTGCAACGATGTGGATGGAACTAGAGGGTATTATGCTGAGCAAAATAAGTCAATCAGAGAAAGACAATTATCATATGACCTCTCTGACATGAGGAATTTGAGAGGCAGGGCAGGGGTTGAGGGGAGTAGGGGGTGAAAAATGAAAGAAGATGGGATTAGGAGGGAGACAGACCATAAGAGACTCTTAATTTCAGGAAACAGAGGGTTGCTGGAGGGTGTAGGGAGAGGGATAGGGTGGCTGGGTTATGGGCATTGGGGAGTATATGTGCTATGATGAGTGCTGTGAATTATGTAAGACTGATGATTCACAGACCTGTACCCATGAAGCAAATATTATATGTTAATAAAATAAAATAAATAAAAATAAGAGACTTACTCCAGATGTAACACATACAGACAGAAAGTTAAGGGATGAATAAAGATATTCCATATAAATGGGAACTAAAAAAATGCTTAAGTATTCTACTTATAGCAGACAAGATAGACTGAAAACAAAGACTGTAATAATAAAGAAAAGCATTATAATATGAAAAAGGGTCCACTCCAACAAGAGGATATAACACTGATAAATATTTGCACACTCAACATAGGACCACATAAATATATATGGTAAACATTAACAGACCTCAAGTGAGAAATAGACAGCAATATGTTAAAAGTGGCAGACTTTAATATCCCGCTTATGTCAATAGAGTATCCAAACAGAAAACCAATAAGGAAACATCAGTCTTAAATTACAGGTTAAGCCACATGGATTTAATGCATAAATACAAGACATTCCTTCCTAAAGAAACAGAATATATGCTTTTTTAAGTGTACCTGCGATATTCTTTGTTAAGTCATATGTTAGGCCACAAAACAAGCCTTTTAAACTGAAGAATACTGAAATCATATCAAGCATTTTTACAACCATAATGGTATGAAACTAGATATCAATTACAAGAAAAAACTGCAAAATGCACAAATATGTAGAGATTAAACAACATGCTAATGAACAAGCAATGGTCAAGGAATCAAAAGAAAAAAATTTGGAAATTGATTTTCAATGAAAATGGAAATACAACATTCCAAAAGTTATGGGATCCAATGCAAGAAGTCTTAGTATAGACATTCACAGTGATCAATGCATACCTGAAGAAATAAGAAAGATCTAAAATAAACAACCTAACCTTATACTCAAGGAATTAGAGAAAGAATAACAAATTCCAAGTTCAGTTGAAGGAAGAAAACAGCATAATCAAAGCCAAAATAAATGAAACAGAGATTAAGAAAACAATAGAAAAGATTAATAAAGCTAGAAACTAGTTCTTTGAAAAGATAAAGTTGACAAACCTTAGGTAAGCTCACCAAGAAAAAAAGAGAGGACTCAAAATCCAAAATCAAAGAGGAAACATTACAACTGATACCACAGAAATACAAAGGATCAATAAGACTACTTTCAACACTTATATGCCAACAAATTTGACAACCTAGAATAAATGAGTAAATTCCTAGAAATATACAACCTACCAAGAGAGAATCATGATAAACAGAAAATCTGAGCATACCAATTTTTAGCAAGGAGATTGAGGCAATAATCAAAAACCTCATAATATAAGCAAAAGTCCAGGACCAGATGGCTTCACTGTTGTGTTCTACAACAGGCATTTAAAGACTACCAATCTTTCTTAACTCTTCCAAAAAAAGTGTAGAGGAGAGAACTCTTACAAACACATTTTATAAGGCCAGCATTACCATGATAACAAAACCAAACAAGGATGCCACAAGAGATGAAAATTACAGGCCAATATCCCTGATGAGCAGAAATGCCAAAATCTCCAACAAAATACCAGCAAACCAAATTCAGCAATGCTTTAAAAGTCTCATACAGTGTCATCAAGTGAGATTTATTACAAGAGATTTATTATGGTTCGACATATACAATTCACCCAATTTGATACACCATTTTAACAAAACAAGAGTAAAAAATTATATGATTATCTCAAGAGATGAAAAAAAAGCATTTGAAAAAATTGAACATTGATTTATGGTAAGAACTCTCAACAAAGAGGTATAAAGAGAATTCACCTCAACATCATAAAGGCCATATATTACAAGTCAACAACAAACATGATACTCAGTGGTCAAAAGCTGAAAGGTGTTTTTTTTCCTAAGACCAGGAATATGATAAAATATGTACACTTTGGGCACTTTTATTCAACACAGTATTGAAAATACCAACCAGAACAGAATTAAGAATTCAGTAAACCTACAGGATACAAAATCAGTATCCAAAATCTGCTGGATTTCTTTACACGAATAATGACCTCTCATAAAGAGAAATTAATGTGGATGAAGCTAGAAGGTCTTATGCTAAGCTAAATATGTTGGTCAGAGAAAGACAAATACCATATGATTTCACTTATATGTGGCATTTAAGAAACAAAATGCATGAACATAGGGGAAGGGAAGGAAAAATAAAATAAGATGAAAATTGAGAAGAAGGGATACTATAAGAGACACTGAACTTTAGGAAACAAACTGAGGGTTGCTGGAGGGCAGCTGGGTGGAGGAAAGGGATAATTGGGTGATGGGCATTAAGGAGGGCACTTGATGTAATGAGCACTGGGTGTTATATGCAACTGATGAACTACTAAATTCAACCTCTGAAACTAATAAAAAATAAAACTTTAAAAAAGAGAAATTAAGAAAACCATTCGTTCATAGTTACATCAAAAAAGAATTCCTAGGAATAAATTTAACCAAGGAAGTGAGCGATCTAGACACTGAAAACTATTAAAAAGTTAATGAAAGAAATTGAAGACACAAATAAATGGA
>CM052799.1:41808818-41884730 GCA_028533885.1 Nasua narica
GCCATGGCCACAATAGCCAAACTTTGGAAAGAACCAAAATGCCCTTCAACAGATGAATGGATAAGGAAGATGTGGTATATCTATACAATGGAATATTATGCCTCCATCAGAAAGGATGAATATCCAACTTTTGTATCAACATGGACAGGACTAGAAGAGATTATGCGGAGTGAAATAAGTCAAGCGGAGAGAGGCAATTATCTGATGGTCTCACTTACGTGTGGAGTATAAAGAAAATTATAGAGGGCATTGTGAGAAGGAAGGGAAGGGTGAATGGGGGGAAATCGGAGGGGGTGATGAACCAGGAGAGACTGTGGACTCTGAGCAACAAACTGAGGGTTTGGGAGGGGAGGCGGTGGGGAGGTGGGTGAGCCTGGTGGTGGGTATCGAGAAGGGCACGTACTGCATGGAGAACTGGGTGTGGTGCATGAACAATCAATCTTGTAACACTGAAAAATTAAACATATTTGGGGAGAAAAAAAAATACTAGTAAGGATGTACAGAAAAGGGAACTCTTGTGCACTGTTGGTGGGAATGTAAATTGGTGCAGCCACTGTGGAAAACAGTATGGACTTCTTCAAAAGATTAAAAATCCAACTACCATATGATCCAGCAATTTTTCTTCTGGGACTACAGATAAAGGAAACAAAAATACTATGTTGAAGTGATATCTTTACCCTCATGCTTATGGCAGTATTATTTACCACAGCTAAGACATGGCAACAACCTAAGCGTCCAACAACAGACAGATGTATAAGGAAGCTGAGGTGTGTGTACACACACACACACACACACACACACATATTATTCAGCCATTAAAAAGAAAGAAATATTGTTATTTGAGACAACAGGAAAGGGCCTTGCTACGCTCAAAGGAAAAGGAGATCAGGGGCGTGGGGGTGGCTTAGTGGGTTAAAGCCTCTGCGTTCGGCTCAGGTCATGATCTCAGGGTCCTGGGATCGAGCCCCGCATTGGGCTCTCTGCTCAGCGGGGAGCCTGCTTCTTCCTCTCTCTCTGCCTACTTGTGATCTCTGTGTCAAATAAGTAAATAAAATATTAAAAAAAAAAGAAAGAAAAAGAAAAAGTAGATCAGATTTATTGTTACCAGAGGTGGGGTGGGGAAGAGGAGGGTGAATTGGATGAAGATGGTCAAAGCTATAAACTTCCAGTTAAAAGATAAGTACTATAGTTGTAATGTACAACATGATGACTATTGTTAATACTACTGTAGGGTATAACTGTAAGCTGTTAAGAGGGTAGAAACTAAGAGTAGTCATCACAAGGAAAAAAATTTTTCATTTTCTTTTTTTATATGCATAGAGATGATGAATGTTAACAAGACTCATTATGGTAATCATTTCAAAATATAGTTCAGTCAAATAATTGTGCCACACAACTTAAACTTAACACAGTGCTGCATATCAATTATATTCCAATAAAACTGAAAAAAAAATCCCACCTCACATAGTTCTTAACATACACCTGCTACTCTTAGCTTTTAAGATAGTAATAATAACTGACTTTTAGCATTTTGTAATTTTTTTCCAAGATGCTTAAACATATGTTCATTTTAGCAAGTTTCCATGAGTCCTCAGAAATACGTACTATACAACTGTCTTGGGTTTCCTCACTGATTCCGAATTCTGGTTTTCATACATGGAGTCAAAATCTTTAGAATAGTTATTGCTTAAAATTTGGTATCTATAAAATGTACCTTTTTGATAATAAACTATAAACTTAGAAACAGTGAAGAAAGTCAGATATCAGAAAAAAACACATGAAACATTGGTTTGTAAATAAAAACAGTACATATCTACATTCTTTCTCAGTAGAACTGTGTTTAAATTAGGAATTGTAATTATCAGGAGACTACTTGACCTATATAGAGAAGGATTTAAAATTGAAGTCAGTTTTATGAAGCAAATGCAATATAATCATTGAGTATATGCTGTACCTTGGATGTCCAAGATAATTTGTCCACAAAAACATATAACTAAGAGAGATTTTTTTTTTTATTCTGTAGTAGGGGAAAAAAAAACCCAAAACCCATTCTTCTTGATTCTGGTAATAAAGTTCCCATTTTCTTTTGCGAAACTATTCTCCATTATCAATTTGTTTGAAGTTGTTGGAATGTGGTAATAGTTTAGCTCATCTCAAGTTCCAACATCCTGACCACCATGAAATGACCCAAAACTACTAGAACAAAGAAAAATGCCAAGAATTTGTTGGTATTTAAAGATAAGAAGGGAGTTCTTTCTACTGGGATTATAGAATTTGGTAGGAATGTTACTGTCGGTTTAAGAACTTTGACATGGAAGATTACATAGAATAGGAGCCCAGAAATGGCACAAAAGCCCCAAGTTTCAGCCAACTCTAACACAAACCAACCTTGTGTATTTCAATTCAGTTCCTCTCCTGGCCTGATCCAGTTTGAGTTCATTTTTTTTTCCTGCCATAAAAAGGCCTTATTTATTTACTTAAAGTTTTATTTAAATTCCAGTTAGTTAACATAATAGTGTTACATTAGTTTCAGTAGAATTCTGTGGTTCATCACTTAGATACAACACCCACTGCTCATCAGAAGTGCCCTCCTAAATACCCATCCCCCATTTAACTGATCCCCTGACCCACCTCCCCTCCAGCAAATCCCAAATTTGTTCTCTATAGTGAAGTGTCTGTTTTATGGTTTGCTGGTCTTTTTTCCCCCTCATGCTTTTCTGTTTCATTTCTTAAATTCCACATATGAGTGAAATCATATGGTATATGTCTTTCTCTGACTTACATCTCTTAGCATAATACACTCTTGTTCCATCTATGTCATTTCAAATGCCAAGATTTCATTCTTTGTTGTGGCTGAGTAATAGTCCATCACACACACACACACACCACAGCTTCTTTATCCATTCACCAGTCGACGGACATTTGGGCTCTTTCCATAATTTGGCTATTGTTGACAGTGCTGCTATAAACATCAGGGTGCATGTGCCCCTTAGAATTGATATTTTTGCAACCTTTGGGTAAATACCTAGTAGTGAAATTGTTGGGTTTAAAATAGTTTTATTTTTAACTTTTTGAGGAACCTCAATAGGATTTTCCAGAGTGGCTGCACCAGTTTGCATTCCCACCAACAGTGTAAGAGGTTACCCCTTTGTTGGCATCCTTGCCAACATCTGTTGAGTCCTGAGTTAATTTTAGCCATTCTGACAAGTGTGAGGTAGTATCTCATCATGGTTTTGATTTGTATTTCCCTGACGATGAGTGATGTTGAACATCTTTTCATGTGTCTGTTAGCCATCTGGATATCTCCTTTGCAAAAATGTCTATTTGTGTCTTCTGCCCATTTCTTTCCTTTTTTTTTCTTTTCTTCCGCCCATCTCTTAACTGGATATCTGGTTTTTAGGTGTTGAGTTTGAGGAGTTCTTTATAGATCTTGGATATTAACCCTTTATCAAATATGTCATTTGCCAATATCTTTTTCCCATTCTGAAGGTTGCCTTTTAGTTTTGTTGGCTGTTTACTTTGCTGTGTTTAAGACTTTTATCTTGATGAAATCTCAATGTTCATTTTTACTTTTGTTTTCTTTGCCTCAAGCAATCTATCTAGTAAGAAATTCCTACCACTCATGTCAAAGAGGTTGTTACCTGTGTTCTCCCCTAGGATTCTGATGGTTTCCTGTTTCACATTGAGATCTATCATCCATTTTGAATTTATTTTTTTTTGTATGGTGTAAGAAAGTGGCTCAGTTTTATGCTTTTGCATGTTGCTGTTCCACGTTCCCAAAACCATTTTTTGAAGAGACTGTCTTTTTTCCATTGGATAGTCTTTCCTGCTTTGTCAAAGATTAGTGGACCATATAGCTGTGGGTCCATTTCTGGGTTTTCTTTTCTGTTTCACTGATCTGTGGATCTGTTTTTGTGCCAATATCATACTGTCTTGATCACTACAGTTTTGAAAAAGGCCTGATTTATACTGCATTTCATATAACTGACAAACAAAAGGGAAGCTCAGAAACAGACCCAATCTAATTTTCTGCTCAGAAAGTTTAAGTCTAATTGTGCTTATATAATAAAGGAGGGGACATCATTTTCAAATAGAAAATAACTGATAATGCATGCATCTTCTTTTCCGGTATGGTTTTAATTACCAACTACAAAATAGATTGCAGACCAGTTGAATAATTTTTAAGACATTTAGATATATTAGCAAATCCCTTAACTTAGTCTCAGAAGGGTGTCATATAGGTTTTTCTTTTAAAATCAGCTATCATTTCTAGGTGATATTTTACATCTACTCATGACTGGGAATGGTTTTAATTTCCCAAGACCAAAACACACCATGGGAAGAGGATGATTTCAGTAAAACATATAACCAAAAGAAATTATTTTTCTTAGTTCTCTAATAGAAACCTTTTTTTTTAAACAAAACAAATGGAATCATGGTTTGTTAAATACTAGGTAGCAAGTGGAAAGGAAGTAGTCTCATTTGAAAGCTCAAATCTCAACATATAATGCTTATCTGGATGGTGAAAACTGACAGCAGTGTAAAAAGGAAAAGGGCAACCAAAAAGGACCATAGTTTACAAAGTACCTTTGCTAGTTTCCTGAAATTTCCTCAATTTCTGGGGAAAAAAAAGAGAGAAAAGCTTTATAATTTATTTTTATGTTCATACCTAGAAGTAATAAGCGATGGGATAAGTCTGCTGAGATAAAACAAAGTAGAGCACTGAGAGTTATTCAGATGATTAATTCCAAAAGAAAGTGATTATGGAGAAGGAACATAAATTTTGGAGAGAATTATACTAGCTATGCAAATTTATTAAATCGTCTGTGTAACTTAGTCATTTCTCTATCACTTCGCCAGAAAGAGCTCCTGGTTTGTAAGTTTTCCAACACAGCCCGATACAAAACAGATTTAATAACCGGTGAGTACTATCCTTACTACTATTGTTGATATGTTGACCAGGTGAGAAGTTAGATCACCTTTCATTTTTACGTATAGCACATATTATATGTAGGTAGCATATATTATATTTACGTATAAAATTTCCAGATGATATACATAACACATATTATGTACACATATTCCATATTACATAAATACTATGCATGTATACTTATAATATGTATATCCATGTTATACATAAATATGTGCATAGCATATATTTGCTATTAGAATTCCCAAGTAAGATTCACATGTTTATAATTCACAGATTCACACGGTTGGCAGTAAAAATTGGAGAAGTTGGTAGAAGGGGGCAGAGGATTAAAGCAGACATGGAAATTTCTGAAGCAACTACCAGGGTTTGCTGCTTGGGTCTGTATGTACCAGCCTGTGTCAGCTTCATCTCTCTGTCACGTGCATGGGGTCTCTGCCCAGAGATCTCCTGAGTCCAAGGTACATTCCTCAGAGCTGACCAATCTCCAAGGAAAGGGCTGTTTATCATTTTTGCATTTATTTATCCTTTGCACTCCAATAAGTCAGTGGATCGGATGGATATTACCCATCCCGTTTTAAGGCACTTCTGTAGATTCCCTCCCTCAGGCTTATGTATCTGGTTCATTGTCAAAGAACATTTTTGTCATCTGCACAACAGCTAATTCTCATTTAAGGGGTCTGCAATAAGGGCTACGTCCAATGTTTCTAAATCTTGTCTTTTCATTTATATAATAGCTTTAAAGATAATGCAGTTTTTCTGTTTGCTTTTTTTTCTTTTCCTACCTCACTTTATAGTGATGTTATTTTTGGTCTCATTTGCTTGTTCTCTGCTCAACTTTAAACTTTGGAGTTTTTCCAGTATTCAGTTTTTGAACTTATAATTGTTCTCTTCCTAAGTAGACTCATCAGGTCTCAGGGTTGTAATGCCATCACAGGCTGACTCCAAAACTTATTTCTCTAGCCTTCACTGCTCTCCATGCTGGGGCTCAAGTGTCCAATGACATTGTCACTTGACTATCTAATATGCATCATATATTCATACATATATAAATGTATGTATGTATATAGAGTTACTGATTCCCACGATCCCTACTCCCCATGTATTCCTTCTCTAGAATTCTTCATTTTAGAGAAAATGGCCCTTCCTTTACTCAAGTCAAAAAACAGGAAGTTTTGGGGCACCTGGGTGGCTCAGTGGGTTGAAGCCTCTGCCTTCGGCTCAGGTCGTGATCTCAGGGTCCTGGGATCGAGCCCCGCATCGGGCTCTCTGCTCAGCGGGGAGCCTGATTCTCCCTCTCTCTCTTCCTGCCTCTCTGCCTACTTGTGATCTCTCTCTCTGTGTCAAATAAATAAATAAAATCTTAAAAAAACCCCTGGAAGTTTTGATTTTTACTTCAGCTTTCATTCCTTTTAAATTCATTAGAAGTTCTGATTCAATTTCTAAAATATATTCCAAACCCAGTATGTCCCTTCATACAGTCAAGAGCAAAACGCTCCAATCAGAATGAAAGAGTCTTTGTTTTATTCTAGTAGTGATTCAAGCTTGAATGAACTACGTAACTGTTCTTACTTTTGTACTCATGCCCTTGATACAATGCTCTGAGCAGTCCATAGTTTTTAAAAAATGTTCATAAGATCCGAAAAAAAAATGTTCATAAGATCAAATAATCCTCCTCTTTAAAATCTTCCATTGACCTTCTATCACTATTAGAATAAAACAAAGACTCCTTCCAATTCCAGTAAACAAGGGTCTGGCTCAACCTTCAACTATAGCCTCCCTTATTTCCATTCTCCAATTTCTTGTGGCCCCACCTTCTTTCTCTGCCTCAGGGCCTTTGCATTTCTTAAGAAGGGCCTTACTTCTCCCGGAATGCTTTCCATTTCTTCCCACTACTGAGTTCTCCTGTTTCAGGTCTTAATTGTTACTTCCTCAGAGAGGCTTTCTCTCTATCAAAAATAACAACACTGTGGTACTCTATCCACATTACCCTGTTATTCATTTCATTTAAAATCAGTTGAACCACAAGAGGTAACAAACATTTTTGTAGTTGTTTAGAAATGATAATTACTTATTATTCAGCCAAATACTATTGAAAATATTCTCATTGGACATTGTGAGAGGGAAGGGAGGGGTGAATTGGAGGAAATTGGAGGAAATCGGAGGGGCGATGAACCATGAGAGACTGTGGACTCTGAGCAACAGACTGAGGGTTTTGGAGGGGAGGGGGTGGGGGGTTGGGGAGCCTGGTGGTGGGTATTGAGGAGGGCACATATTGCATGGAGCAGTGGGTGTGGTACATGAACAACGAATCTTCTAACACTGAAAAAAATAAAGTATTTGGGTGGGAAAAATATTCTCATTTGTTAAGAGCAGAGACTGTTATATATCATGTTCCCAAAGTCACAAACTATGCCTACTACATACATGTATTATGCATAATACATACATAATGTGTAATACTTCTCTCGCATATGTTCCCTAAAATGAATACGTGAATGAATGTTCAGTCTATAAATCATTAGTTGGGAGATTTGGCATAGTCAGAGAAGTCAGCAGGCCTAGTCAGAGAAGTCAGGAGGGCTTCCAAGCTGAAGTGACAATTGAATAGAAGTTTGAGAACATTGTAGACATGATAGTTTTGTTTCTGACAGCGAGTACTGAGAGGAGCAGGAAGTTGAACATTTCTGGCAAGAGTAACGGTATATGCAAAGATCCAGTGCTAAGAGGAAACTTGGTGCATTGCAGGAACAAACAAAGGGTTCCTGTGGGCATGAAGCTAAGTGGACAAGAGGACCGGTGGTATAGGCGGTGACACATTTCCAAGTTGTTCCTCAGTGCGATCTTTTTTTAAGTAGAACTTTAAGTGGAATTCTAGCATCCCCAAGGCTCACCCACACTTCCTGCCCTTTTGTGAGGACTCACAGATATGTGTATAGCTTATCAATTAAACCTGACAATTTGGGAAGGCATAAATTCTTAATGGTGAAGACTGACTTCCTGGAATTTGTTTACGGGGCTGTACTTCTCTGGAAGGAGTGCTTACCTCCTGTAGAGTGCCAAGACCCGGTCTGCCATACAGGGAATTTGGTACTAGAATGCTCTTGGGGAGCTGAGATGGCAGCTCTCAGCTGGATGTTAGAACACATGGACTTTCATCCCAGGCTTACTTTGTAAGATCAAAACCCTCATGCCTTCATGTTAAAACACTGAAACCCATTGGTCTCATCTCCCTCTATGGCTCATATAAAACCTACTTTTCAGAGCTCAAGCTTTTGGGGGAAGGCAGCAGAATACAGAACCGATATGTGATTCCAGAGGAAGAAAGACCTGAAATTCAATCCTAATTCTGTCTGTTATTACCAAAATGACCAAGAGCGAAGTATCTCACCTCTCCAAGGTTTGAGAATTAAATGAGATCCTATATTCCCTGTCCTGGAACAGTGCTTGGCAAACAGTGATGGCATAAATGAAATAATCTTATTATTATTTTTGTAGTGACTAATATTACCTTTCTGTAAAATGGTTTTCCAATCAATTCTAATTGATTAGATATTTCTATCAATTAGAATAATTCTAATTCTGTGATCACTCTGAAACAGTGATTCTTGCCTGGAGGCAATTTGGTTGCCGCAGGGAATATTTAGCAAGCCCTTTGGACAGTTTTGTTGTCACAATTTGGTGGGAAGTAGTAGCTTCTAGTAGATAGAAACCAGAGATATTGCTAGAACAGATAATGCATAGGACAGCCCCTTACCTTACCCCACAGCACAGAAGTATCAGACATAAAACGTAATAGTGCTGCAAATAAGACACTCTAACTACACTATCAGTCACTGTAACTCTCCCAGGGGAGCATAAAGCTTGGGCCTTTGTCTTTGTTTCCATATTTGCTTGCCTTCCCTGGCTCCCACTGACTAAAGCAATTATGCCTTGTCTGAATATGGTAGGCAGGAAAAAAATATTTTGATTAACTGAATGCAGCAAAAAAAAAAAAAATGGTTTATCTCCCCGTACCCCAACTCAGTTAATTTTTGCAAGGAATATTTAGCGAATTGAGAGTACATCTGTAGTTAGAATTCAGATTACAAGGTTTCTGAGTTGAATTAAATTGGCCTTTCAGCCTCTTTCTCTTAATTTACTAAGTGTTTAGAAGCAGAAGTAAATTTTAATAACTGCAAACCTCTTAGGCAAAAATTTCATCTCTACTGCATGTCATTAATTTAGCTATAGGGTTAAATTGTTTTACTTTATTTGTTCCTTTCTGTTCCCTGCAAGAAAGATACATTTGAAAGAGACTTTCTGCTTGAAAGACTGTTACAAAAGTAACCTGATATACTCTTGAAGGGGAGGATGCTGAATTAAGGGAAATGACAGTTTCATGTACCCTACAAAAGGTTTAAGAAACTCACAGGAAGTCAAGTAAAATAAGGCTATTTTCAAGACGCAGAAGAGCACTCAGGTACTAATGAAGATAAAATGGGCTGAAGTCTGTCCTTAATTCTGGCTGCATATAAGAATCACTTGGGGAGGTTAAAACCTTACAACGCCTAGACCCTCCCCCCCCCCATTTTAAGCAAAATCTCTGGGTTAAGTCTAGGTAGGAGAAGGTTACAAAGCTCCCCATGTGATTTGTATATACTGCCAGGGTTGAGAACCTTTGGTTTAACTGAAAAAATAAATGAATCTTACAATAACATTTGAGCTATTTCAGAGAGCTATACCAGGCAATATTATGGGTTTTTAATTTGCAACATTAATAGACGTCTTGCTATACAGAGGACCAACAAATTTTGCACAGCATCGTTAATATTACATTTGTATTTTCACTGTCAATTTTCAAAGCCACATATATATTTAATTCTCAAAACTATCTTCAAGAGTAATCAGAAAACATATTCCGTTTTTTTTTTTTTTTTTTTTTTTTTACTGGAAAAAAAGTGAGCTCAAAAAACCCACTGGCTTACCCAGATTCGAATTAGTTGGTTTCTTCCTTCTTTGTTCTCCTTTTTTATTTCTTCAAGCACATATCCCGAGCGTCTGTGTGATGCAGGCTTATGAGTTCACTACTTCAGGAATTACAGCGGCAGGATCCAGAATTTCAGGCAGGAGAAGGCCCCAGGGGCGTCAAGAACATGGCATCATCAGTCAACTGAAAGAACAGGTGTCCCGTGAAAAGGTTTCCGTCATGGGGTGCTGTGGCAGAGACCTTACAGTTTTTAGTCCACTGGAACTGGTGTTGTCGGCTCTACTGATTTCAGTTCCTTGTCTTCAGCATTTATGACCTTCTCTCCAATCCAGGCATTCAATCTGTTTCCAACACGAAGTCCTCTTTGTTGGATTTTTGTTGTTTGCTTGGTCCCGCCATGGTTCTGACTCTCTCCACACGTTTTTCGGCTCCAACTCTCAGAGCGTTCTGCGTCTTCGGCCACTATATTGAGCATGTGATCAACGGCTGGCCAATCTGGTTTCTCTGCTCATAATGAACTGTCTAAAATGGGCGTGTTTGTTTCCAGTGTGGCCAATCATAAATCTTTTATGGGATTTCACTTGAGGATAAAAGGAGACAATGTATCTTTTTCTTTCTTCAAGATCTTGAGCTGTGAAATGCCTTCTCTCTTTTTCTCCTGAAGAGCGAGTTGTCTGTGGCAGGAGACACTCAGGTCAGCTAGAAAGAGGAGGCACGATAAGCAGAACCAGGTGGTGAGAGAGTGGGAATTGGAACTATCTGGTGCCGTGCCCTAGATCCACCTGTGCCTTGGATTTCCTAATTACACTAATAAATGTCTCTTGGAGTATCAAGGGAGTATGAGTTATATTTTTCCGCTTTATAACAAAATAATATGATCATTACACTTCATGTCTTAAAGACTTGGGGCATTTGAGTATACATTTGCTTAACCAGTTTTAACTCGTAATGGTGCTGTTACACATAATTGAAAATCTTAAGGACGGTCCTCCTCCAACCATAACTTTTAGCCTTGGATACAAAGGACATTCCTCTAAGGATCATGGAGTATGAAGCATATTTTAGTGCAGTGATTCTCAAAGTGCTGTCCTGGACCAGCAGCATCAACACCACAGGAGAACTCGTTAGAAAAGCAAATTCTCAGGCCCTCAGGATTTACTGAATTGGAAACTCTAGATAGAGCCCAGCAATCTATGTTTTAACAAGCCCTCCAAGTGATCCTAATGCATCCTAAAAGTAGAGAAGTAATGTTGTAGAATCAAAACATGCCTCCCTCTTTTTATGAGAGGTATTTAAAGCATATTTTGAGTGGTGATATTTAAAAATGTGTCACACACACACACACACACACACACACACACACACACACACAATCTTCCTTGACTAAACAATTTGCCAGACCTAAATAGCCTGGAAATTTCTTAAACTATTTCTTTCAATAATCACAATAAACAGGAGCACCTGGGTGGCTCAGTTAGGTAAGCCTCTGACTCTTGGTTTTTGCTCAGGTCATGATTTCACGGTTATGAGATCAAGTCCTGCCTCATGCTTGTGCTCAGTACAGAATCTGGGATTCTCTCTCTCCCTCTGTATTTCACCCTCTCCCCACTGCGTTCTCAAAGAATTTGTAAATCAGAAAGACTGCCCATACATGTGTGCATACAAACTGGTTACTGTCAAGTTCAAGTGGTGGGGCCTGCAGAACAAAGTGGAAAACTTTATACATAAGCAAGAAAAGCGTCTGTTTACAAACTTCCACAGGCAGCTGTTCTGTTGGCTGGATAAGTGGGTCGACCTGACTATGGACGACATCCGAAGGATGGAAGAAAAGACGAAGAGACAGCTGGATGAGATGAGACAAAAGGACCCAGTGAAAGCAATGACCGCGGATGACTAAAGGCACCCCTCCCTCTTCTGCACTTTTTGCAAGACAGTGGTCAACAGGAAGGCCCAGCAGCCTCGCCCTCCCGAGTGACAGGCCATCTTCGGACGCAGCCTTTCTGTGCCCATTCTTCAGGCAACTTTCGATCCCTTACTGTAGCTAATTCTAGATGCCCTTTAATATTGTGAACAAATAGACCGTCTGGTATTATGAAGCCCGTGCGTGCGGGAGCCTGCTCCTCCGAGATATATGGCGTGTAGGCTGCTGTATTTATGGCGTGTAGGCAGCTCCTCCCTCTCCAACCGTTTTGTTCTCAACCCACTTCTGTGTGTTCCCCGCCCCCCCACCGCCCTGAATTTCCAAGTGACATTTTTAGTCTTTCAAAATTAAAAATCAATCAATCAATCAATCTTTGAGTAATAAAAATAAATAAATAAAATCTTTGAGATATAAAAATAATAACAATAAATAGTAAAAATAATAGATGCTAAACTTCATTGAATGCTTATTATGTACCAGGGATCATACCACTTTCTTTACATGTATTACCTCCTTTTTGAAAGTTGGTAGGGTAGAATTTTGGGGGGTTCACTGTCTTGATGAAATGAGTTCTCAATATCTTGGTAATAATCCCTAGATTAGTGACACAGTAGGTACATTTCCTCTATTCGTGGGATGCATTTTTATGGCCCCTCTTATTCTCTCAGAAGAGATGACATTATTTGAAAGAACCAATGAAAATTTGTGATGGGGATAAAGAAGAAGTTTTGTAAGGAGATTAGGAATGGCAATTTCTTGCAAAGAATTCAGTATTTGCTTGTTATTACATAAGCATGTGTGACCCAGGTGGCATCATGGCACAATTCACAAGACAACTGTTAAAAATATAACCTGAAGCTAATAACAATAGTCTGGTCTATTTTGGAGAGGGAATCATATGCTATTTATCTGGTTGTTGTTATTTTGAACACTTGGAAAATTAGAGAGATTTTACTGTAGTAGTTTTAAATGCTGATCCATACCAGCCAGCTGAGCATCTTAAGAATTACCTAAGGGCTAACGGAAGGTATACTTTTCTTTCTGTTTTTTAAAAGACTTTATTTATTTATTTGAGAGACCATGTGTGTGTGTGTGTGAGAGAGAGAGAGAGCATGAGTAACCACGAGGGGCAAAGGGAGAGGAGGATCAGACTCCCTGTTGAGCAGGGAGCCTGAAGTGGGGCTTGATCCCAGGACCCTGAGATCACGACCTGAGCTGAAGGCAGATGCTTAACCAACTGAAACACCCAGGCGCCCAAGTATACTTTTCTGACTCTGAATCAGATGATCTGGATGGAGCCCAGGAATCCATATTATATGAAAAGGCTTTTCAGCTAGATGAGGGACGGCTCTAAATCAAGATCATTGGTTTACAAACTGTGCACTGATTGTTTGGGGACTCATCATGAGGGCTATGGGCCATCTGTCAATGCTGCTTTTATCTGTTTTATATTCTGAATTTTGGTATGAGAGTGTATTTAAAGAAAGATGTATTACAATTTTTTTAAATTACTATTTTGGTTTATTCTTTTGTTTAAGTTTATAGGGGAATTGGGACCAGAGTCCAAGCCTTTCGACTCCCATTACAGTGCTCTCTGCCTGCACCAGAAAGCCATTCAGGATCAAGTATGATTGTGGAGAAGAGTTTTCTCGGCGTTTTCTAGATTTCCAACTGTGAGGCAAGTTAAGGGATATGGTAATTTGGTCAGGTCCTGCGTGGTTTATAACTTGCAATACCATTTGAAGTCTGACCCTTTCTGACCTTTAGGCGTTCATTCACAGAAATCTACTGAGACACTGCTACTATATGAATACGCCAATGTCCTTTGGGTGATAGCTGGAAGGAAAATAAAGTTGTAGTAAGCTTAGGGTTTAGAAGCAGAGAAACTTGCAGTTTTTTTTCTTCCTTTTTTTTTTTTTTTTTGAGGTTCTTTCAATTTGGATGTGCATCTTTTTGAGGAAATATACTAGAACACAGTTTTAAGATTCCTGTTCTGGAAATAAAAATAAAGAAACCCTATTTTATAAAATTTTGAAAGGGCCAGTATCTGATTATGAGATCTCAACACTGATTTTGGAGAGGAACTGAAAATCCTTCATAGACAAACACAGACATCAAGATATTTAAGGCAGAGGTTCATTAAACTGGGTTCCATGGAAAAGTCAGGAAGAGATTTGCAAATATGTACGTATTATCTGTGTACAACCTTCTCCCTCCTAACACTTCTCCCTCACCACACACACGCACACACACACACGCACACACATATTCTGTCTCTCTTTTTTTCTTAAAAATTTTATTTATTTATTTGACAGAGAGAGAGAGAGAGAGAGAGATCACAAGTAGGCAGGGAGGCAGACAGAGAGAGAGGGGGAAGTAGGCTCCCTGCTGAGCAGAGAGCCCGATGCAGGGCTTGATCCCAGGACCCTGAGATCATGAGATCATGACCCGAGCCTAAGACAGAGGCTTAACCCACTGAGCCACCTAGGTGCCCCAGAGAGGATGTTTCTGTCTCCTTTGTAAATTGAGACAAGCAACAGAAAAATAATTGTTATGGTTCTTTTTAAGAACTAGGATACCTTCTGTTGGTGACTCCATATGTCCATCTAGTAATCCACAATGGGCTGGTTTAGTGCTCAACAGATGACTGCAGGGCCTTATGATATTCCTTTCCTTAAACAGCATTGCCCGTTTGGGTTTTCATTCGTTTTGTTCAAGTGAAAAGAAAAGATATGTAACCTGAAGGAAAAACTAAACTTATTTTACTGAAGGGGGGTGTTCAAGTACTTGCTGCAAGCAGTCCCAAGCCAGGGTATTAGGAGCTGTGCCTCTTGTTTAGATAACATGTTCTATTATATTACCCAAAGGAGGGGGTAACAAGTCAGAATTCTTCAGAGAAACAGAACCAATGGGATGTACATATATTGAAAGGGCTTACAAGGAATTGGCTCACGTGAGTATGGAGGTGAGCAAGTTCTAAGATCTGTTGGGTGGGCCAGCAAATTGGAGACTATGGTGAGTCAATGATATAGTACCTGTGCAATCCAAAAGCCTGAGAGCCAGGCCTTGCAGAAGAGAAGGTGGGTCTTTTATGGGCTTCCAGCTAGTAAAAAAATGATCAGAACCTCACATGTAGGCAGACTCTAAGGTTAAGTGAAATTATTGGAAGTGTTCTAAATTATACTGTGTTTCTTCAAACCCTAGTGTTAGGAAATTAAAGTCACAATAGTATTTAAAGTAATTTCTGTGTACTTTAAACATTAGAATTCATAAGTTTGTCATTAAATAGTTTGACATAACTTTCCAAGTAACTTTATGGGATCCCCAGAAATCAAATTTGTCTATAAATTATTCAGAGCAAAGAGAGATGATGATGGAGGGGACTTGTTTTCATAGTACAATAGTTTAATTTTACCTAGATCTGTAATATATTGTTCCTTTAATGGCCTTGGAGCCCCGACTCTCAGTATGGAGCCCTATATGTAGTTGGGGTGCCTGTGTCTGATGAAATTCTCTGTTGGCCTAGCAGATTATTTCCAAACACCTTCATTCTTTTGTGCCTGCTCCATAAATCCTTATACCACCACACTTTGAATGTGGTGTAAGTATCAACCCACAAATAAGAAAGTAGATTCTGACAGAGCTATATAATCAAAAGTAATTTTCCTTTTGCAACTATTCCACAAAGAAAAAAAAAAGAACATTTGAAGTTGTTCAGTTACTTCCATTGTCTTATACTAGTATTCTTTTGAGAGTTGTCAGATAAAGCCAGGGCAGAGCTGAAATAGTAATAAACTGTATCATTTTATTTTTTATTTTTGTATTTCTCCTCTAACTTACTGCCTGTCTCTTTTCAGTGTTTCCCACCATCCTGTTATATTGCCTGCTGGGCCAATCTTTTCTCAAATCAAACAGTTGAATTTTCTTATTATGTTTCAAATATCTTAAAGATGCTCCTGTAGTTCCACAGTTCCTCGAAGCTAGGCAACAGTCCCATGAGCTCCAGCACACACAGGGAGGAGAGTGTGTAGCTTGGAAGGCTTGGGAAAGGAAGCAAGGCTTGAGTGCTGGGATCCTCTATCTGCTGACTATAGTTGGGAGGTGAGTTGAGATGTAGGTGAAGATAAAGACAGGTTACAACAGAGGCATTTGGAGTTTTTCAGAGAACACGGCGCAAGTTTGTCTTCCAATGAAAACAAATGAAAAACAGAAATATAAGTTGTAAAAGGTAAATCTTCAGAGAGGAAGTTTCTCATCTCAACCCCAAATCAGGGCACAGCAAATTCTAAGTTCAGAGATACAGATGCAAGTGTGGTGCTCTTTAAAGTTGGCAGAGAGAGGTGATAAGCCAGAGCAGCCCTGATAGATTTGCCTGGCTCAGAATGTGGATGCTTCCGGACACCCGGGAGTTGAGGGGGACAGCCTAGCACATATCTCATGCAATGAGAGTCCATAGGGCCATAGAGCAAGAGGGATTTGCCTTATGACCTAGAGCTTATATTCTCTATGCTGGTGCCCCAACTCCTTGACTTGGGAATGATGCAGCTATTAATGTAGATGCAATCTGCCTGCCTGACCCTCGACATAGCTGATGGCATTCCCTTGTGCATCACCTTCCAACATAACTAGAAATAATAGTAGCAAAAACCAACCTACGTTGAATGCTTAATATTTGTCAGGCACATTGATAAGTGCTTTGCATACATTAGCTTACTGATCTTCCCAGCAACACAGTGAGCTATCACTATGACCTCTCCACACACAAGGAGGTGAAGTTGAACAATATGAAGTACATTGTCCATTTAGCTACAGAGTGTGGGAAAAGGAATATGATTCCAGCAGAACCAGTTACATAACTGGCAAGATCCTTTGTTGGAAAATACTGACATTTGAAACAGCTTTGTTGAGGTATGCTTGATATTGAAAACTGCACATATTTAACGTATACAATTTGATGTGTTTGGACGTAGGCCCCCAACACAGTACAACATTTACCAGGACACAACAAGAAATAAAACCTGGAATTATCTGCTCATTCACAGCTATTCCTCATTATAGAGATAATAATGTCAGGGCGACTAGAAAACAAAATCATGGTGGATTTGGAAACTCTGGCTTTCTAAATTCACTCCAATGTAACTGATTAACTCTCTACAACATGTCTCTTTCATTCTCTTTCTTGTATTCTTCTCTCCCCTTCTATTTATGCCTAACCCAAGACTCTCCTCTCTCGTGTCTCTACTCTGCACTTCTGTATGCCAACCTCACCTCCTATGAAGTCCATTCTTGTCCTCCCGTTTTCTCCCCCTCCTTCCTCTGAGTTATTTTTTCCTCCTCTACCAGTCTGTAGCCCTGGGCTTTCATTCACCACCGTGTTAGTCTCTGAGAAGATATTCACTCCAGTGAGGTATCAGTGTTTTACATTTGGGGTATTTTGTTCTGGCAATCATGTTATTTTCCAGTGCAAACATAGTGAGGTTCAATGAGCTATATTAAAGTGTACATGCCCTTTGAGGCACTGTGTAAATCGAATCAGGTATTTCCATTATCACAACTTGAGTAGCAGCAACCAGCAGTACTCTGTCCTTGAAGTGTGTTTTCTCATCTAGGCCTGACCATGCATTTATGAGTTAATATTTGAATACCACAAGACTTGTTTTTTTACTATATTTGAAAGTAGAAAAGTGATGGTGATTTTATCTTTTTATTTCCATTATAAGGGACCACCGGTGGCATCTACTATGGCCCAGACATGCATATTACTGGAAGATGTCTGCTATTTTTATAGTTGTGGCTTGGAGCTTTCATACACTGCTAATGAGATGAAGTACTATGCTCTTAGTTTCTGTAGTAATTTTCTCATCAGTCATGGGATCTAAAATACCTGCAGGAAGACATCAGTGAACAGTTGCTCCAGGCAGCTTGGTCTGTTTTCCTTTCCTTTCATTTTCCTTCATTTTTATTTATTATTTTACTTATTTTGAGACAATTGAATGTCTTATTGGGGCTAGGTTTGCTCTAAGAAAGTTAAGACTATTGAAAAGAACTATGCCCATCAAATTTTAGAGAGAGGAGGAGGTAGAAGGGGGAGGAAGGTTACAAAGAAAAGAAGCCTGATGATTACATAAATAAATTAGACAAGAGTTAAAAAAGATTTCAGAAGAGACAAGGGATCTATCAATCAGTTTCCTCTCTCTTCAAAAAGCTTAGCAATACAATTTTATGTCTTTCAAATAGATTCTAAACAGTATTCTTCTAAATCAAAAGTTTGAAAAAAAAAGTGGAGAAAGAAATAGACCTCCTTTGGCAGTAAGTACACTTGAGCAATGAAAGAACCCTGAGTGGGAGGAAAGGGGCAGAGGAGCAGATTTTTAGAAAGTAATAGGCGGGGCACTTGGGTGGCTCTGTTGGTTAAACATCCAACTCTTGATTTCTGTTCAGGTTATGATCTCAGGGTCTTGAGACAGAGCCCCACTCTGGACTGTAGAATCGGGCCCCTCACCAGGTTCTCATCTGATTCTTTCTTCTTCACTCTGCTCTTCTCGCCACTTGGCATGTGCTCTCTAAAGAAATAATTTTAAAAAATAGTTTTGTTTTATAATTGAGTCGTGAGTTAACATTTTCAAATTGGTTCCTGGTTCTTTCTTTCTTTCTTTCTTTCTTTCT
Source organism: Nasua narica (assembly GCA_028533885.1). NCBI lineage: Eukaryota > Metazoa > Chordata > Mammalia > Carnivora > Procyonidae > Nasua > Nasua narica. Next base: position 41,827,308 of record CM052799.1, read on the forward strand.
TTCTTTCTTTCTTTCTTTCTTTCTTCCTTTCTTATTTTTTTTTAAGATTTTAAAAACGAAAGGAATTTATTACTGGCTTTATTGCCATGATCAAATATTCCAGGTATTCTTGTGCCTGAGATTTCAATTTTACACAAGGTACTTTGCTTTCCAATTGCCGGAAGAGATTGGTTTATGAGATATGAGCAAGTTCAATTTGAAAAAAATATTTGAGCTTTTGGTCTAGGTATATAGCACTGGACATTATGGAGTATACAAAGAAAGGAAGATTTCATGATGTGGCAATGTGGAACAGTTGGCTCTCTGAAACAGCCGATGCTGGAGTTCAAGTGTGGCAACACTGTAATTACTTAGGGAGAGTGGAGGAGCAGAGGCTTGAAGAAATGTTAAAAGGTAAGACTGTTTCAAATAAGTCCCAAAGGAAAGAAAGAGCCCTGTGGGCATGGCAAACAGTTTCAAACCAGTCTGGAGGTGGGTAAACTTCATTTGAATTTATAAGGCATGGTAAGGATTGTTGCCACATGTCTCAGATGGTATGAACAAGTGCCCTCCAAAGCTAGTGAACAGTAGGCGAAAATGAAATTGTGTATGTGGGAGATGCCTCGGTGGCTCAGTTGGTTAAGCATCTGCCTTGGGCTCCGATCATGATCCTAGGCTCCTGGGATTGAGTCCTGCATTGGGCTCCTTGCTCACTAGGGAGCCTCAAGGAGCCTGCTTCTCCCTCTGCCTGCTGTTTCCCCTGCTTGTAGGTCCTTTCTCTCTCTCTCTCTCTCTCTCTCTCTCTCATTCATAGATGAGATAGGTAAAATATTAAAAAAAAAAAGAAATTGTATATGCAGAATACACACTAAATGTCTTGTGGATACTGGGCATCATTTTAACAATTGGGGTTACAAAAGTAAGATGGATTTGATACTCTAGAGTCTCAGTATCTCCTGAAAGAATCAAACAAGCAGGTCAATAATCACAAAATTAGTATAATATGTATAAGAATAGAGATTTTTAACATCTCCTAGTGGCAGTAAGAAAGCATGTTTATCTAAGTAGTGATTGCTAGAAATAAACATAGTTTCTTTTTCATTATAATGTTCAGATCAGAAAACTGGATTCAGGTTCTTTTGTCTGGATGTCATGGGCAAAATCCTAAGTGGGAAAGATGTGATTTGTTCTTCCTGCAAATCATGTTCTAATGTGTCCTGACTCCAAAGCAGTGGTCCTTTCATCTGGCCCACTCAGCCTTAGCATCACTGATAACAATTTGGGGGTTTGACAAACTTAGGAAGGAGGAAAAAAAGAGCCTGGAATCAAAGAATGTTTTCGACTCTTAGGACGCATTTATAATAGCACATACCCCCACTTAGAGCAACATAAGCTCTGCAGTCTCAGGCTTCTGTCGTTTGAAAGCCAATTGGATTGTTTGAGGGAATGTGGTTTCTGCTGATAATTGGAAGAAGGATAAGAAGGTTATAAACAAACAATAAGCTGAAAAGTAAACAACATTTAGAGGACAATTTTATTTGGTATCTCCATTTCTTATAATTAACTCTCCGCTCAGTAATTTGTTTGGAACTCAATTTTCAATAATTTTTTTGCAAGTCATAGGATGCTAGGTCTATGGCTACACTGTGTTAAGCTACAATGCTGAAGTTAAGGTGGAAGAAGTGAAAGGTGATGAAGTTTTAACAATTGCGTACTATGTGATTGGAAAATTGTTGTCATCGGGAGAGGGGGGAAATAGGTCACTTTATTTGGAGGCATTACAAAAAAAATCAGTATTCATTCATTCATTCATTCATTCATTCATTCATTCATATATTCATCCATTCACTAAATATTTATTATCTTTCATTAGCCAGGCATTGCATTAGTCTCTTGTTAAGATTTTAGGATCAGACAAGTTTTGTCTCTGAAATCCAGTTACACAGTTTGCAATAGTTTATTGTAGTAGTAATAATTCTAGCTAACATTTACTGTACCTTTACTATGTACCAGGCACTTTTCTAAGTACTAACTTATCTAATAATCATTCACATTTTATGAGGTATTATTATTATCTTCTGTTTATAAATGAGGCAACTGAAATTCAGAAGGAAGAAGAAACCTACCAAGGTCACAGAGCCAGACAGTATTCCAGTCCAGGCGGCCTGCCTGGAATCTGGGCTCTTAAAAACTTTGATAAATGGAGCACACATGTTTTCCATCAACCAGCAAGAATGTATTAAATGTATCCACTTTGTGAATCTTTCAAGAGCAGAGACCTTTTCTATATTATCTCCTTATGCTCAGCACCCTAGTATGGAGACCATAATAGATATTTAATAAATGTGATTAAATAAATACTTCAAGGAATATCCAAAATATAGAAGAGAAGCTTTCTATTTCAAGCTATTTATAGCCTAATTACCACTGTGGCAATACATTATATTTGTTAAGAAAAAAATTACAAAACTTGGAAATAAAGCAAAAGCATTTATAATCCATCCATTGAAAGTCATGCTACTGGACTGCTTAAAAGGCCCATCCAAGAATTATTAATAATAATCATATAAGTATTTTCTAATTAGTCAGACTTTATACACCATAAACATACATGTTTACTTGTAAATTTATGTATGATAGAAAAGATAACGCAAAATGTTACAGTTTTATTTCCATTATAGGGCAGTAACTAGTTTCCTAGCAATCTCTAACAGTGATTTTTTCTTAAGACATAAATAAATATTCAGTTCCTTACATGATCTTGGCATCAGCTTTATCATCTTACTGGTCCCCTCATAAATAAATCACTGTCATATAATCATTCTATATTTGTGTAGGAGTCACTTTAAAGTTTTAAATTTATATTTCGACCCTTTCTTCATCAGAATTTAATGCAAAATACAGAGGATGTCATCTACATAGTTGTTTATACATTATACAGTAATGATAATCATAACTCACAATTATTAAGGTACTATTCTTGGGGTGCCTGGGTGGCTCAGTGGGTTAAAGCCTCTGCCTTCAGCTCAGGTCATGATCTCAAGGTCCTGGGATTGAGACCCACATCGGGCTCTCTGCTCAGCAGGGAGCCTGCTCCCCCCTCTCTCTCTGCCTGTCTCTCTTACTTGTGCCTGTCTCTCTCCTACTTGTGATCTCTCTCTCTCTCTCTCCCTCTGTCAAATAAATAAATAAAATTTTTTAAAAAGGCACTATTCTAAATGTACTCTATGGATTATCTGATTTAATCCTTAAAGCAATGTTGTGAAGAAAGTGCCATTCTTATTCCCATTTAGATGTTGAGGAAGAAAGAACATGAGCTGCTTAAGGTCACTCAACTAATGTTGGTGAAGTCTGGAGGGATTTGAAGTCAAACAACCTGATTCCAGAGACTATCCTTTGATAACTCCTCGAAACATATGATCCCTAACATTCTAATTTATTAATTACATTGATGGTCATTAATAGATGAACATACAGACAATGTGCTAAACAATGACAAGTACCTCTTGTTGAATGTTTACCATGTAAGGCAATGTGCCGGTGGTTTACATATAATAACATTTAATCCTCATAGAACATTCTGATGTAGCAATTATTGTCATTCCAATTTAACCAAACAGGAAACTAAAGAAATTAGAAATCTAATCTAAGGTCACACCATGAGGGCTCAGATATTCTGGTCTTTATGACACCAAGGCCATTTTCTTAAACCCTTTTATTTGATTCTCAGAACATTATACACAGCTAACATATCTTATAAAATCCCTCATATTGTTGGAGCTGGTTCCAACAAGAGAGGTCATTCAGGTAAACAGTGTTCACATTAGCAGAGCATGAGTTAGAGCCACTGAAGTTGCTCACATTCTTCCCTAAGCTTATCACATAATCTGGACAAATGAGAATACCAATGGTGACTGTTAAACCAGAATTTTAGTCATTTGATATATAGGAGAAACTATAAGCAGACATTTGAAGATTGTTAGCAAGCAGTGACAAGGATACTAGAAACAAGAATCATTTTTATGCAATAAACAAGGATAATGTTTTACAAGTTAGGGTGGGAAAGTTGAAGATTAAACATGCATGATGTGAAAGACATTGGACACTTAAGAAACTACATGATTTATCTCAGGCACAGAGAATCTATCTGGCTCTGCCACACAGCCATAGTCACACACATGCACACACGTACACATACACTCACTCCTGGAAGAATTTACCTTGTCTAATTACCATATTGTATTCATCTCTACTTCTTGTAATTCCCTGGAACATCTTTGCACCTCCTTTGTACTTTCTACTTATCTAAATCTTACTCACTTGTCCAGATTTGTTCCATGCAGACTTCTCTGGAAACTCTAGCCCTCAATCATGTCCCAATTCCTTCACCTTCCTATGGCAGAGATTCTCAGATTGTTTAAAAACGCTGCTGCTTTTTTATTAAAATGCAGACTGGTAGGCTCCTCACCCAGAGTTTTGAATCAATAGGACCAAGGTGAGATTTCAAACCAAGAGATCCAGGAATCTGTAATTTGAACTAGCCCTCCAGGTAATATTGATCCAGGTCATCTGAAAACCAGATTTGTGAAAAGTGCAGTCCTGAGCTTTTAGGATTCAGAGATGAGATGTAAATGCATTTATTTGACCAAAGTGTGAGCATTTCTAAGCCTTTTCCTCCTTGCTCTCTTCTGTATTTGCCTGCCCATGTCCCTGAATTTTTTATTAAACTGAACCAGGAGACTAGGTAGATAGAAATGAGACTAGAAGACCAAGAGAAAAAGAGGAGTTTCTCTGCTTAAAGTCCCAAGAAAACCAGAGAAAGATAAGAAATAGGAAGAATACAAAAGCAGTTATATAATGAGAAATGGAGAGAAAGATGGCAGAGAGAAAGTCTGGAAAGAGAGAACAGAGAAAAGGGAATAAATTAGGAGGGAAATAGTTTTGGTACTAGGGCAGTGGTGAGATGTGAGATCCTTGGGAGGGAAGAGGAGAGCCTTGGAGAAGACTTGTTGTGGCTAATGAATGGGCCCCCTTGGCTGGATGGTCTTGGGAAGACATAATAAAGACTGGGATTTGTTTTATTTGTTTTTAAAGATTATATTTATTCATTTATTTGAGAGAGAAAGTGAGAGAGAGGGCAAGAGAACACAAGCAGGGGGAGTAGCAGAGGGAAAGGGAGAAGCAGGCCTCCTGCTGAGTAATCCCAGACTCTGGCATCATGACCTGAGCTGCAGGCAGATGCTTAGCCAACTGAGCCAACCAGGTGCCCCCAGACTGAGATTTCTTTTAAGTTATTATTTTTTTTTTTGCTGTTAGACTACTAAGAGTTTCTCAAATGCAATTCTGTACAGTACTGAGCCACATGAGAGCTCCAAAATTTATCAAAGTTACAGGAAAAAGTAGACTATTCTCAAGATGCTTACTGTCTGGTTGTGGAATAAAACATGAGTACAAGTTTCGAAGAAGGCAAAAACACTAATTCGAGGGAATATATATACCCTTATGTTTATTTACAATAGCCAAGGTATGGAAGTAGCCCAAGTGTCCATCAATAGATAAATGGATAAAGAAGATGTGGTATACACTCAAAATGAAATATTACTCAGCCATAAAAAAGAATGAAATCTTATCATTTGCAACAACATGGATAGATCTAGAGGGTATAATGCTAAGTGAAGTAAGTCAGTCAGAGAAAGACAAATACCACTTGATTTCACTCAAACGTGGAATTAAGAAATGAAACAAATGAACAAAGGAAAAAAAAGAGACAAAACAGGTGGTTACCGAAGGAGTAGGGGGTGGGGGGATGAATGAAATAGGTGATGGGGATTAAGAGACATTCATCCTGAGGAGCACCAAATAATATATGAAGTGTTGAATCACTATGTTGTACACCTGAAACAAATATAACACTGCAAGTTAACAACACTGGGATTAAAGAAAAGAAAGAAACATGAATAAAAGACATGATTCCAAGTGTACTCCAAGTGTGGTAACTGGCCTCACAGCCATGCCCTGGTGTAACTAGCTGGGAAGTGAGCACAGATGGGAAGTGAGGGTAGAGAGGTCTCCGTGGTGGCTAGTCTCACTGTTATCTAATTTCCATAGCTCTCGCCAGGGGCAATGTGGTCAGACTTATCAATCTGTACTACACTTACTCTTAAGTAGAGGGACCATGATTTACTCATCTTTATATCCCTATGGCCCAAGAGAGTGCCTCCATGTCCACACTTTCAGGAAATTCAATCAATATCCCAAGTAAGAAATAAGGCCAAGTTGAGTTTCCTGTGAACCCATTCACCCTTGTTTCACTCTTCTAACACAAAAAGATAATGGAACTGCTTTTATATAGTGACTGTAAGCTTTCTAATGTCATAAAGAATTAAACAGAGATATGCTTCTGTTATCTGTTAAAATAGCCACAGACTACATGAGAAGGCAGAGGAAAGATCATAATGTTAGATGGAATCCAGACCTATAATAGTTCCCTTGAAAGTATGGTATTACTCTCTGTTTGTTATTTTTTTTTAACAAAGAAAATGAACATCACAGACATAGAATAAATTTAATGACACCTTCACCGTTGCAATTAAAAAAGATAACTCCTAAAGAAGTGCATGCACGAGAGAAGAGAATATGAAGAGATAAAAACATTCCCCAGGATTAATTCTTATCCAGGGCACATAGTATATGCAGCCTCTGAATCGCCTTAATTCATCTCTGTCTGTTACTCCGATTCAGATGATAGAGTGGCTCGGTTAAATTGAAATTGAGTTAACTTGACAGCAAAAGAGTGGCATTGTTACTGGCTGAAAATCATTAATTTTGATGTGATAAATTTCTTTCTAATGGGGGCATTTTTATTATCTGGTGTTTTTGTTTTAGTGACTTTTTCCAATAATGTCAATATTTCAAGCAAGCCAGAGGAAAAACAAAACAGCCTTACACTTCTTTCTCCATTATCATTATACTTTAAAAATTCCTTGCTGCCCTAGTCTGCTTAAAGTAAAATGAAAAATTAACAGGATCAAGCACACAACAAACTTCTGATTGTAATGCACTGATTAATTCTGAGGGTTTATCAGCATATAAACATGGAAGCAAGTGTGAGATAGTCTACATCTGGAGATTGGTTGGAAGAGTAAACCAACTGGGAATAAAAACCCAGTCATCTGGCAATGCCTTAATCAGCAATGTCCCCCTTTTGGAGCCTGTTTTATAATTAGTGTCTTTGTACCCAGAAATTTAAGGATGCATTCCTTATTTAGGTACAATGGGTCACAACCGTGACTGTATACATTGTCTCCAGAACTTTAAAAAAAAATGTTGCTCCCTAGAGATTTTAATTTAATTGGTCTGTGGTACAACTGGGCAATAGGTTTTTGTAAAGATCCCTGGGTGATTTACTCTGAGCATCAGTACACTAACTGAATGGGGACTTGTCTTTAGTGTGTTCAGTTGTCACCTCTGAGTTTAGGCTCCAAAGCTTTAACTGAGAAATTCTTCACACCATCATTATGGCAAGTAGGTCTCCTCTTGCACAGTAACTTGTCAGACTGGCAATGGCTACCTGGAGCACCATATTGAGAAGAATACTAAAGCCACAGATGGCCTCATGAGGACATGGTGCTATGATTTACTAGGGAAGGGAAGAACGAGTGCTACTGTAAGTACCACATTTTGCCCACCCTGAACTTGCAAATATATGAGCGTTTAAATAACATTTAATTTAGGTGGGATTCACATTTAAGACATGATATTAACTGACCAAGGAATCAGCACACTCTTCTTTTAACCCAGCTTTTTAAAGGCAAAGATTCTCCCGGTCCTGATTTTTTTTTTTTTTTTGCTTCCTATTTCTTTATTTCCACAATTTCAGCCTTGAATAGGTGACGATAAAAAATATTGATTAAGGGGCGCCTGGGTGCCTCGGTTGGTTGAGCGACTGCCTTCGGCTCAGGTCATGGTCCTTGAGTTCCGGGATCGAGTCCCGCATTGGGCTCCCGGCTCCGCAGGGAGTCTGCTTCTTCCTCTAACCTTCTCTCCTCTCATGCTCTCTCTCACTGTCTCTGTCTCTCGAATAAATAAATAAAATCTTTAAATAAAAAAATATTGATTAAAAGGGTCATAATATTCCCTTTGGACTGTGAGCTTCTTGAAGTAAGGCATTGTGTTTTATAATATTTGTATCTTCAGCACCTAAAACAGGATTTGGCATGTGGGTGCTGATATAATTAGTATATTCGAATGACTTCACTCAAACCCACTTTCTTTTTTTTTTTTTAAAGATTTTATTTTATTTATTTGACAGAGAGAGAGAGAGCACAAGCCGGCAGAAAGGCAGGCGGGGTGGGGGGGGGGTGAGGGGGGGGAAACAGGCTCCCTGCTGAGCAGAGCCCCATGTGGGGCTCGATCCCAGGATCCTGGGATCATGACCTGAGCCGAAGGCAGAGGCTTTAACCCACTGAGCCACCCAGGTGCCCCTCGAGCCCACACTCTAAAGCACATGTCTTCCTATCTTTTTTTTTAATAATTTTTTTTAAAGATTTTATTTATTTATTTATTAGGAAAGAGAGAGAGTGAGAGAGAGCACGAGAAGGGAGAAGGTCAGAGTGAGAAGCGGACTCCCCACGGAGCTGGGAGCCCAATGTGGGACTCGATCCCGGGACTCCGGGATCATGACCTGAGCCAAAGGCAGCTGCTTAACCAACTGAGCCACCCAGGCACCCCATGTCTTCCTATCTTTAAAAGCCACTTCTGGGGACGCCTGGGTGGCTCAGTTGGTTAAGCAGCTGCCTTTGGCTCAGGTCATGATCCCACCGTCTTGGGATCAAGTCCCGCATCGGGCTCCTTGCTCTGCAGGGAGCCTGCTCCTCTCTGCCTCTGCCTGCCTCTCTGCCTGCTTGTGTTCTCTCTCTGTTAAATGAATAAATAAAATCTTTAAAAAAAAAAAGCCACTTCTGCCTTTTAAACTAACCTCTACCTATATCCCTTTGTGTTTGTTTATTTGGGCATTATATTGGCATGGCTGGATACAAGGTGTCTTTGGTCAGGAAAACCTTTATTTTTAGTCTGGTGATCCCCTTGTATTGTCTTGGTTTCTTTCTTTTTTAAAAATATTTATTTATTTATTTGAGAGAAAGAGAGAGTGCACAAGTGGGGAGAGGGGTAGAGGGAGAGAGAATCTCAAGCAGACTCCATGCTGAGCAATGCAGGGGGCTCGATCTCGTAACCTTGACATCACGACCTGAGCACAAACCAAGACACTTAATTGACTGAGCCACCCTGGAGCCCCTGTATTGTCCTGGTTTCTTATGTGTCTTGCCCCACTGCTTTCTAGGGACTGTCTGACTGTGAGGCATGGTGAATTTGCAGAAGATAGCTGTCAAATTATCTCCTCCTTCTTAGCTCCTCTGCAGTGGGGTCTGGCTACTTCTCTCTCAGGAGGAATCTAGGCAGCTTCTGTACTGCTTGGACTTATAGATATGGGGGAAGCAATGCTATACCTGCTTTGAGCATAGCCCTTCGCTATTGGGGAAGCTTCATATGTCTCCCCCTTAGAACTCAGCCACCTCATAAGAATTGCGTCTGCCCTGAGACTCCCATGCTGTAAGAGCCCTAAGCTACTGTGGAAATACCATGTAGTGAGAGAGAGAGGCCGAAGAGTGTCAAGGTGCCAGACATGTGCGTGAAGGAACCTTCACAGTGTATCTTCACTGATTCAAACTGCCTAACTGAGCCCTTCCTGAATTTCTTGCCCATGAGATTCTGAGCAAAATAAAAGTTAATAAAGTATTTTTAAAGTCACTAAGTGTTAGAGTAGTTTGTTATACAGTAATAGCTAGAAGGGACAGATTCTAACCAATTCCTGTCATGTGTTCTCTCCACAACACTATGCTTTCTGTCTAATGACCTCTACCTGGGGACATTTCAAATCACTAGTGCTTGACTACGCGGTCAAAATATTTCTTCAGCCACAGAGATCTCTTTGACTCCCTGCTCTTCCTTATACTAGGTGTATGACTTTCGACATCATATTCCTTTCCTGAACCCCAATCTTCTTGTTTTGTAAAATGCAGTGAAAAATAAATGATAATCATGTTGGGATTTAAGTAAGATACTATATATGAAGCTCTAAGCCCAGTACTTAACTCATTTAAGTGCCTAGTAAATGGGAATTACTAAAAACTGCAAAGTGATTGCAGTTTTCTACTTCTGTTTGTTGTTGTTGTTGTTCAGTTCATTATTGGATTATTGGCCAAACTGAGCAGCTGTACCTCATGCATTATCTTAACTTCATCCTAGTTACTCTGGGACACTCACATTCTCAAAACTTGGACATATCATGTCCTCTTTGGAACTTCAGCCCATGATGATTCCTTCATGCCCACTCAGCACGAATCCCTGCCCCATCATTTAAGGTAAGAAGGAACAGCTTCCAAAATCAGTTGCCTTTGGATAAGTGCTCTCTAAATAAGCAGCAGATTCTCTCCTCTTACTCGATTTCCCTTCTTATTGAATAGAATGTCCCTTTCTCCAACAGATATGGGATAAGGGAGGAAATGGTTGTGCTTAATATGCAAAAGTTATGGTTGGCACTTAAGATTATAACTACTGTCATGTATAGAAGCTATATATGGACAAACCAATGGCATTCGAAGACACGTGTTTGCTGAACTCCTTATCCAGTATCATTGGCTATTATTTTAAGCATCTTATTTCCTCAACAGCCTATGAGCTCCTTAAAGTCAAAGGCAATGCCGTTGACTTGTGTATGTAGATAGCATTCTCACAATTATAAGTAACATTTAACATTTATTTGAATAAAAGATACACTCAAATGGATAGAGAATGTCTAGTGAGAGCCAATTTTGTCTTAAGCCTTCACATGTTATCTTATGTGAAATACAGATTCTAAAGTACCATCTTTTTTTTAAGATTTTATTTATTTGAGAGAGAGAGAGAAACAGCGAGCGAGCGAGAGAGAAACAGAGAGAGGGAGAGAGAGAGAGAGAGCACCAGCATGGTGAGGGGCAGAGGGAGAAGGAGGAGCAGATTTCCCACTGAGTAAGGAGCCCAAAGTGGAGCTCGATTCCAGGACCCTAGGATCATGACCTGAGTCAAAGGCAGATGCTTAACCAACTGAGCCACCCAGGTGCCCTTGTAAAGTACCATCCTAACTGAGGTAGGCAGTGCTACTATAGTAAGTAGACACTGAATCTATAATTGCTCATTCTAAAGCAGTGTTTCTGGTCAGTGGCTGGTGAATGAAATGCTCAGTCTCTTTCCACTTGGTGGATCCATCATCAGTTTAGGTTTTGCCTATACAGGCAGCATAGCAGAAGAACCACATACCTACTGTCTTAAAATTGCCAGCCAATAAGCAGCACAGATCATTTCTGCTCAATTTCTGCTGGGTAGACCTCAGTCATACAGCTTCACCTAAATACTAAGAGCAACATTCAAGGAGGCAAAAGGGTTTACATAGTTCTTCACGTAGGAGATGGCCTGTAGGATATTTAGCATCATACTTGACATCTACCCGCTAATTCCAGTGGCAGCCCCCTCCCTGGTTCCTCCTCCCCTACATCCTACCTCCCCACCACCACACTGTTTCTGACTCCAGAAAATGTCTCCAGATGTTGCCAAATCACTTTGGGCTGGGAACTGCTAGACATGTTTCATGTGCTGTGGTGGAACAGAGATATGATGATTACACACAAAAATCTCCCCATTTAAAAAGAGAAGAATAGGGTGGCTGGGTTATGGACACTGGGGAGGGTATGTGCTATGGTAAGTGCTGTGAAATGTGTAAGCCTGATGATTCACAGGCATGTACCCTGGGCCAAATAATACATTATATGTTAATAAAAAAATAAATTAATAAAAAAAAACAAAAAACAAAAAAATAAAAAGAGAAGGATGCAAAAGTCATCAGTCTGGTCCATTGCCATGATGGGATCCTGGGAACAGGTATTGTGAAGTTCCCTGGCACTGGAGGAAGTTCCTTGACTAAAGTCATCACACCCTCCCTCTGCTCTCTGGGAGAAACCTCCCCTGAGTTGTTTTCCCTTGCTTATTTCTCCCCTGGCCACATCTCAAGTGCACATCATTGCCCATATGGAGCTTTTGCAGCCTGCTTGCTACTGATGCAAGTTTTGAGTTCTTGGGATGTTTTATGGCTTGAAGAGTAAAAGGCATCTTTAGGCCAAGCTTGTGCTTTTGCATTGGCAATAAAACTCTCTTAAAAACTTAGTAGATTTCTGATCTACTTGCTTCTAGGGGGTTCTAGGTAGCAGCAACCCTGTCTTAGGTTTTTGCCTAGATGTATCCTCCATATTTCTTTTTTCCCTTGTCCCATGTCTCTTTCTCTCAAATTAATGGCACTTACCTTGAGGCTATCTGAAACGAAAGATGTGGGCAGAAATAAAACAACTTCAATCTATCTTTGCCACAAGGCTGAGGTTTTGTTTTTTTTTTTTTAACTCAGAAGTCTTAATGGGCCTCCTTTAAATTGTCTCCTATTCTTTGCACTCTGCAAGAAACTGGTTTCTTCAGCCCTATAAATTCTTTAATTTCTACTTGCATACCTTTGCTTATAATTACTTGCTATAAGCAGCAAAAAACAGCCAATAAGCAACCGATCTTCTGACGTATTTCATTCTGCTGCTTCCGAACAGACTCAGAATGCACGTGATCTCCTTTCTAAATGATTGTAGGTGACAGTTTTACCAGACATGTCTCTATCTTTCTAGACTGCAAAATCTACTTCTGCTCTACCTTGTCCAACAAATTCTTCATCACTACATATTTTATCACTTTTTGTTAAAGCAGTTCTTCACATGAAAATGTTAATTCCTGTGTTAGATGGAGTAGACAGAATTGCTTTAACACACAGATAGTATGTGTTAAATATTTAGATATTTATATTAATAACTAATATCATTTTATTAACATACCTATATAAAATTTATATATCTATATTCTATGTGTATATTATTTATATAATATATATCAAAAATATAAAATAGTACAAACACACAAGAAGCTTATTTCTTGGTGATGTAACTATTTAAGGCAGGCAATTTATGGGTGACTTTATATATTTGTATTAATATTTATTAACATATTTACTATACAAATTTATTAATATATCTAATATATATTAACTTATATAACATATTATAAAAGTATATATAATGGTTCAAACCATTAAAACATAAAATAGTTCAAACATACAAGAAATTTATCTCTTGATCACATAACTGTCAAGGAGGGCATAACCTGTGGATACTTTTTGCTCCTTTTTTTTTTTGAGAGAGAGGGGAAAATGAACAGGGAGGGGCAGAGGGAGAAGGAGAAAGAGAATCTCAAGCAGGCTCCATGCTTGGCATGGAGTGCAATGTATGGGTCGATCTCACAACCCTGAGATCATGATCTGAGCCAAAAATTAAGAGTCATATGCTGAATGGACTGAGCCACTCAGGAGTCCTGCCTTTGCTCCTTAGAGTGATCATAATACATTGGTTCCTTCTAATGTATGGTACCTTATCTCTGGGGCCTCAGGAAGGGGAAGGAATTAGAAGAGTTTTGTAACATTTCCACTCAGACTTCACACACTAGACGTTATTCATACAATTATTATCCAGCTCAAAGGCTGGCTGGAACATGTAGTCTAGTTGTGTGACCAGGCACAGTAAGTGATAAGGATCTAGACCAAGAGAGCTACTCCTCCAGGTCCTCTATATTTATGTAAGCTCTGATGCCACTCTGAATTTCTGATTTCTGCACATGGATGTTTCGTACTCAACTTGAAAACTAGAAGAATATGCTAACCCAAAATAGGACTATAGGAGTTCAAGACATGCCACCTCAGAATATGCCACTTTAGCATATTGATTATTTTGAGGCACATGAAAAACAACAAAGGCATGGAGAGGCTTTCTCTGATCTCCCTATCTATCTAAAGACAGCTCTTCCAAAAGGAATTCGATTGTCATAAATCCCCTCTCCAGGAGTTCTGTCAACAGGAAGGACTGACCCATGACAGCAGAGGAGACTAGAAGTCAACACCACATACCCAGACAGACTTTGTCATGGACTATCTTGTCTGCAGTCTATTCTAAGGGTTTAGTTATCTTTCCTAAAAATTATTTACTCTTTCTGAAAGAGGGCTACATTCCCTTTCCCTATTAAAATGGTATTTAATCCTAAAGTCTAAACCACCTTGGGGAGCTATTCATTTTCCCCTGGGTGTCTCTAATATATAAATGAGCTTCACATGTTAGTACATTTGTTTGTTTTCCTTTTGTGAATCTCTTTTATCACAGGGGTCTCAGATAAAACCTCAGAAGGGCAGAGAGAAAATTATTTTTTCTCCCCAACAAACTCAAAATGAAATCATGTCTTCTCCAGCTCAATAAATGGCATGATCATCCACTTAGTTGCTCAAGTCCCCAACCTTAAAGTCCTTTCCTTCACTTAACCTTCCTATCCATTTACAATACCTATCTTTTGTTTGTTCATTTTAAGCACAGCTAAACAGGATTAGATTAATCATAATCCTCAATTCATGAAATTCTCTGTGACTTTCCCTATTCTGCGCTCCTATATCCCCATCTGAAGTAACTACTATCTCTAGTCTTTTCTTTGCTTTTTCTTATGATATTTCATCATATGTATGTATTCCAAAAAGCATATTCTTTAATTTCTTTGAATATTTACCAATAAAAAAAAAGAGGCTACTTTTAATCCACTGGGACTTAACTTTTTACTCATTATTGCAATGTTAATATTTCTCTATATTGTTGCATGTACCTGTATCTTAAGAAAATATTGACTGTTGCACAATATCCCAAATATATAACAACTTTATTTACACTCATTTCATTGGGTATTTGGGTTGCTGTTATAAACATTATAATTTTGTATAATTCTGTGTATGTATAAGAGACTTTCCTGAGTATGTACCTTAAGAATTCCTTGATTGTAGGATATGAGAATGTTCAACTTTACATAATTATTCTAAATTGTGTTTTCCAAAGCAATCATTCCAATTTAAACTCTTATCAGAAAAAAATTAGGAAATCTTGATGATTCTCAAAAAATTAAAGATCTAAATACCATATGATCCAATAATTCCACTTCAGAGAAAATGACAACACTAGCTTGAAAGATACATGGGCTCCTATATTTATTGCAGCATTATTTACAATAGCCAAGACATAGATAAGCATCCATCAATAGATGAATGAATAAAATGGATAAGAGGATATATGAATTATATATACACATATATATGAATTATTACTCAGCCATAAAAAATGAGATCTATGTAGACAGATCTACTCATATATCTGTTT
Source organism: Nasua narica (assembly GCA_028533885.1). Lineage (NCBI taxonomy): Eukaryota > Metazoa > Chordata > Mammalia > Carnivora > Procyonidae > Nasua > Nasua narica. The sequence goes on from CM052799.1 coordinate 41,842,649, forward strand.
TTCTGTGGAATGCCTCTCAATGATCTATATGGAAGTTCTTGATTTTTCCATGAAGACTAATATATCATGTACAAATAGTAAAAATTTTATTTCTTCTTTTCTAATTCTTATTAGAAAGACTGAAATGTCTTTTTTCTGTTTTGTTCTGCTGGCTAGGATATTCACTACAATACTGAATTGAATAGTATGAATTCCTTTTTTCATTATGATTTTAAAGGAAATTCACACTATTCCATTTTAAAGGAAATGCTTCAAACATATCACGGAGTTTTTGAATGTTATCAAATGATTCTTCTCCATATTTTGAGATGACATTATAGATCTAAAAATGTGTAATACACATTTTAGGCCATCAGAGAAATTAGAGTTACCTAGGGGAAGAAATACACAAAAGCACTTGTAAATGTGCGTACACAATATTCCTGTAAAACAAATGAATTTAGTAGTTGCTCATCTTTGAAAAAATTTTCCTTTGAGGAAATATGGAAAGTGGCCTTTAACATGGGTTTTGAAGGATGGATAAATTTTGAGAGAAAATTATGCGATGGGATGAGGAGAAAAAAGGGAGAAAAATTATTTGGAAAGTCTTTTATAGGTGATGGTATGGAGTTGGGAAAACAACAGAATGTTAACCAATTATTTGATTTCATCAAATTATGTAAAGGAAATAATATTGGATAAATCTGTTGGTATTGTGTTTTGAAAAACAATTCATTTCAGAATGAGAATTCTAGAAATAAATTTTATTGAAATTGAATTTTAGAAGGTAAATATTTTAGTTAGATAAATCTAGCAACATGCTCTATGTTCAAAAATGAACCTGTTCTCTCAAAAAGGGATTCCATTATTATTATTTTTTTAAGATTTTATTTATTTATTTGACAGAGAGAGAGATCGCAAGTAGTCAGAGAGGCAGGCAGAGAAAGAGGAGGAAGCAGGCTCCTGCTGAGCAGAGAGCCTCCCAAAGGGGGGGATGGGGGGCTTGATCCCAGATTCCTGAGATCATGACCTGAGCCAAAGGCAGAGGCTTTAACTCACTGAGCCACCCAGGCGCACGGGATCCCATTATTGATAAGTTTAAGTAAACACTGCATAGTCTATCCTACAATCTTGATTATGATATTAAAAGCACTAAGAATTCCTGAGGTTAAATATCTTTTTAAGTTTACATTTGTCAAATACTACTCAATACTGAAAATCTTTTTTCATGTAACATATTAACATACATGGAAAGGACTTTGATTTGAGCGAGGAGAGGTTGAATGTAGTGAGATAGAATGGGAAGCACATTTAGTAATCCTTGAGACATGTATTGAAGGACTTGCTTTTGAAAGTAAGTAGGACTGGGCAGCAAATTGGTGTCTTAGGAAAGAAAGAAAAGCAGGGAAGGAAAGAAGATTCAGAGATGAGACTAGGTTTTGGAATGTGATAAATGAAAAACTGGAGCCATTGAGCAAGAATAGGAAAGATGAGAAAGTTTAATTCAGTTTGAGCTGTTCCACGTTTGAGTCACTTGTGAGAGTTTCAGATGATTTCCAGAAGCCAGTTAGATATGTATGTCTGTACCTAAGGAACAAATTAGAGATTTGGGAATCACTTGTATAAAGCTAATTGATGAAATGAAAAGTGCGTATAAACTACCATTGAGAGAATGAGAAATCCCCATTGAACTCCTAGTCCAAGAAAAGGTTATTGGGGAATCATATTTAGAGGGACAAGAAGAAAAGTAGTGAGTAAAGGAGGAAAAAAAAAAACACAGAAAACTTAGCAAGCCAAGGGGGAGAATCTACAGTTCAGTGTCCTAGAAAAGCTCATGAAAGATGATAGGAAATGTTGAGGAATAGTTGAGAATGATGAATACTGTCTTTATCACTTTTTTTTAAAAATAATTCCACTTTCATTTTCTTTTGAAGAGCTATACTTTTCTCTTCAGAATATTCTTGTTGGGTTTGGGATTCGAAGTACATTTTATTCTAAAGACCTCTGTTACATTGTGGGTTATGAGTTAACTCAGGGTTATCTCAGGGTAATCATGGTACCAATAGCTTATCTGCTCCTGTGACCCAACTGTGTAAAATATGGAGAGAGATGAAGTATTCATTTACAGATGGAAGCTCTTCAATTTATTGTCACAGGGGAGTTCTGCACCATCTTGATACACATGCAGCTAAGCCCCAGGACTTAATTTAAATTGGAAAATTGAACAGTAATGATTTCTTCTAGCTCAGAGAGCATGAAAAGCATTAGTTTATCATCATCCATACCATGTCTCAGAACCCTCTAAACGTGAGGAGGAATCATGGATACATCCCAGGTGCAAAGAATATGTTTTATGAATAACTGTTGGTCAGGGAAACCTGACAAATGGTTGAATAATTGAAATTGAACTCATCACTGCTCAATAAACTTTCCATTCTCATTAGTGATACATATCATGAATTTCTTGCTGGTATCCAATTTGGAGCTCATGACCTCACTGCAACTTACATGGATCACAGAAGTGATCGTTGACAAAGCTAGCTAATGAGGGACTCTCTGGAATATTGTCAACACCACAAGCTGTGTCAAATTTCCATTGGGACCGATTTTATGAGAATAGCCCCAAATTCAAGCATCATTAGCAGAGCAAGTAATGCATTGTCAAAACCTTCCAACTCCCCAGAATCTAGGTGATTTATCTCCTGGGAAACTTCTATAAATGGACCACATTTTCCCCGCACAAGGAAGAAAAATGAAAGGCCCCCTTATACTCACAACTATGTCTTCAGAGGAAAAAAATGATGGAGGGGCTTACTTATGAAGGAAGATTAAAAGAGCTTAGGGACAAATACAGGGGGAAATAATGATAGCCTGTGAATATTTGAAAGAAATAAAAACAGATGAGAGTGGAATTACAGTATTTAGAATGGCCCAATAGGGGATAACTAGAAGTAATGGGATGAAAATAATGGAAACAGTTGGGCTTACTCTCAGCAACATCTTCCTGGCAGTGTTAGACGATAGACTCATCTCCTGAGGCAAATGGCAGAATTGCTGTCACCTGGGGAATTTGAATCTGGAGTGGAAAATTACAGATTTGGTGGCAGACAGCAGCTCTGCAGTAGCAAAGACATGGAGTCAAACTCATTTGTTCTCAATTTCAATTTTTTTTCTATCTTGAGATGTTGTGATTCTTGAAGACAAAGCATGCTCAATGATTGTCCTTGATCATCTCAGCATCTGTATGTGTGTCATTTATAAAGCTTCATGTGTTCCCTCAGAGGATAATTTCACTGATTTATGCTCTTGTACGGGATCATTTTTTTTTCTATCAGCAACACATCTTCATTCTAGTTTTTGGTCCTTTCCGTTGTTCTTGACATATGAATCTCATGCTTATGATTACAATGTGGATCCTCAGATATGTGGAAATGTACATGAAAATGACACCACCTAAACAACAAGGAGCAGGTGGCAGAGTATACCAGAATGCCACTACTTGCAAAGACACGTAGCATACAGAGGGGATTGTCTTCTGGTGCCACTGGCTAAACTCCACAGGTCTCATGGACCCCCTCAAGCAGTATGAAATATTTTGTGTGGCTAGAGGCTCCTTTTCCTTTGGAAAGTATCTGTAATGTTCTTTAGCTTCTAAAGAGGATAATGAATACCAAATTTAAGGAGTAAAAAAGTGAAGCTAAACATTTGGAGCAGATAGTTAATTGAAATTCCATTTCTTTAGGTTTTAATGATGATGTGAGAAAATGTGCAAATATCTTGACTTATGTACGTATGTATGTATGTATGTATGTATTTAAAGGACTAAAGACTTTTTGCATTACAGTCTAGTTCTCCCTGGAATAATCTCTGATCACAATTGTAGAAAAAGGAAATGAGATATTTGTATGCCTCATCTCAGAATATGGGCCACTCTCTGTCTGATTACTTTTTTTTTCTGACTACTTTTTAAAAATAAATTTATTATTATTATTATTATTATTATTAAAGATTTTACTTATTTATTTGACAGAGAGAAAGAGATCACAAGTAGGCAGAGAGGCAGGCAGAGAGAGAGGGGGAAGCAGGGTCACCACTGAGCAGAGAACCTGATGCGGGGCTGATCCCAGGACCCTGAGATCATGACCTGAGCCAAAGGCAGAGGCTTAACCCACTGAGCCACCCAGGCGCCCCTAAATTTATTGTTTTTGTGAAACTGGTGCACGATCTTATTAAGGAATTAAAGGAATGTAGAAAAGCACATGTAGAAAATTTAAAAATCACAAAAACCAATTCTATTCTCCAGAAATAACTATTACTACCATTAGGTGAATGTCATTCCAAAAGTCTGTGTTTATATGAAGAAGGATCCATCATTACAAAACCAGAAAAACTCTGTAAAAATGACATCATTATATAAGAGCTAATTAACAGAACTATTAATTTAATTTCATGCAAATGTTAAATCTGAAGTATAAAGCAATTAAAGAAACTCAAAGAAATAGAAGGAATTGAACATCAAAAAAATCACTCACTCTGGTGCCTGAGTGGCTCAGTCATTAAGCATCTGTCTTCCACTCAGGTCGTGATCCCAGAGTCCTGGGATCGAGCCCCGCCTGGGGCTCTGTGCTCAGTGGGAAGCCTGCTTCTCCCTCTCCCACTCCCCCTGCTTATGTTCCCTCTCTCGCTGTGTCTCTCTCTGTCAAATAAAGAAATAAAATCTTTAAAAAAACAGAAAAAAAAATCATTCACTCCACACAGTATTCTCAATAATCTCTCTACAGTTTTAAAAAATAGTAATTTGAAAACATTGAGAAATTAGTATTAATAGTTTTTAAATTATATTTCAATTTTATCTATTAATTTCCTTATTAAAAATATTAGAGGGGGACGCCTGGGTGGCTCAGTTGGTTGAGCAGCTGCCTTCGGCTCAGGTCATGATCCCGGCGTCATGGGATCGAATGCCGCATCGGGCTCCTTGCTCGGCAGGGAGCCTGCTCCTCTCTCTGCCCTGCCTGCTTGTGTTCTCTCTCTGTTAAATAAATAGAAAAATCTTTAAAAAAAAATTAGAAAACTAGCATTCTCCTACTTTCTCCAACCACCACTCCCCAATTTTCTGATATAGTTTTATTCCTAACTGGATTTTAGCTCTGAAGTTTCTTTTTTTTTAATTCTTTTGTCTTGAAACTCTTGTTTTTAGTTACTTAATATGATCTTCTCTAGTACAAAACATTCATGGGGTATTTTCTTGTAATTCTTTGGTTATTTTTTATTCTAGATTGGCTTCATTAGCTATTATTTCTATTTCTCTCTATTGGAGAATACTGTCAGTCTAGTTGTTATACTATTTATTTTGACCTTGCTTATATATAGTGTGGGCTGCTCTGTTTAGAAATTGCACTTACTCTGTTGTAGTGTGAGGTAACTTCTCCTTGACTTGCTTCCTGCTCTGAGGTCGATTCCCAGCATAAGTCATGTATAAGGACTGTATATTCATGTTCGGATACTTTTCCTTAGCCTGAAGGTATGAAATAGGATGGGAGGAACACAGCTGAGGCTTTGTGTAGTTTTTGTTGGGATAACATGCCTTTTCTCTCTTCTATCATACAGTTACATCTTGGGCACCAGTTTTTACTTAACTCAGTGCAAGAGTGTGCAGCTGGCATCTCCAGAGTCTCCACTGTGAGCGATCAGATTTAAGAACAGAATCCACTCTGGTTTTCAGTCTTCCTCACTGCCTTCTCATTGCTAAGAATTTCTGGATCCTTCTACCACATAGCAACTTGGTTCATCTTTGTTTCTATTTTGCAAATAACCTTCCAAATTCTCTTCTCAACTTTATGACTTCTATTCATCTGCAATTTTAATTTCTTGCTGGATGTGCTTACCTTGCTATTTACATACTTTCTTGTTATTGCGTTTTCCCCTTCTGTTCCACTTCCAGTGGATTCTTCTCCATCTATAATGCAAGCCACCGCGAGGATCTAATGGATGTAATTGATCATTATTGTTCCTAATCAGGAAGATTCTTTCCATCCAGACTCTGATTTGTCACTTCCCAGTCTATAGATTAGGTGTTTTTTTATTCTTGTAGTTCAATCAGTTGTGTTCAGAGTTTGGTATTACAGGATCAAAATTATGATCATTTTTGCCTAAGGGACTATCTAGGAACACTTTTTTCTAAATATACCATAGATGGTATTATTAGAATGGGGTAATTGCTATGCCCTGCCAATTGTCTAACACCATTGACCTTGATAAGATACAGAAAAGATCTAACAATATTTAATTAACATAAATTTTTGTTTTTGAAAGAAAGACCTTGCTTTGCAACTGACATAAGAAAGCTGTGTCTGTACCATTCACCAAGTGATTTACAAAATATCTGGTTAATTGAATTCAGACAAAATAACCAGGTTTCGGGCGCCTGGGTGGCTCAGTTGGTTGAGCAACTGCCTTTGGCTCAGGTCATGATCCTTGAGTTCCGGGATCGAGTCCCACATCGGACTCCCGGCTCTGCGGGAAGTCTGCTTCTCCTTCTGACCTTCTCCCCTCTCATTCTCAATCTCTCTCTCTCTAATAAAAAAATAAATAAAATCTTTAAAAAAAAAATAACCAGGTTTCTTTTCATTCAAAAATGAAATGGATGATTATTTATATTCAAACTCTTAAGACATTCAAGTAGTTTAAATATAGAGAAATACTTACTTATACCATGACATGGGAAATAATGGACATTTTTAACTTTATTGAGAAATAATTGCCAGACATCATTATGTGTATCTAAAGTATAAAATGTGATGATTTGATATACATATACATAATGGACATTTTGACTAATAAAAGGTGTTACTGACTGCTTGAGACAAAATGTTTTTTAATACTTTAGTTAAGCCAGCATAAAATGTATTTTCATTTTTCATCATAGGCTATCTAAGTCTTTACACAGGAAACTGTTCAAACTCTGAGTTCTACCTCGTCTACACAGAGAGCACCAGGAATGCTGTTAATTATCGGCCAGTTGAATGAAATCTACACAAAGCTTTGGTCTTCCAACCTAAAAGGAGTCACGAAATATCAGAGCTTCAGCCTGAAAACCAGCCTACTCAAGTTGTTATTACTCCAATGAGGGCAAAGAAGCTCAGAGTAGAAAGGAACTTGCTTGGGGTATATGAGAGCAGAACTTGACTCTTTTTGCTCCTGATCTAGAATCTTTTCCACTTTGCCACACAGCTTGCAGCTCAGATCAATGTTTTCTCAAATACAGGATACCCGAGAGGCTCTTAGGCTCTTTCAGGGGAAATGAGTTTGTGAATGGGTGATTTATAGCAGCAATAATGCTCAGCCTCAAAATGCCTAAGGAAAGAGAACAGATTGTGATAGGTACTGCATGAATGAAACCCACAGCCAATTTATACCTAGACACTGTGGCTCCTTCATCAGCAATGAGAGGATAGGGATGGAGAATAATTTAGAAAATATTGAAGAGATGACTGAGGGGATTTTTGAAATATTGGTATTGCATATTTCTGTTTGGTAGAAACAGAAAACAAAAGACACTCTCACCCAGATGAGAAAGGCATTAATTTTAGGCATGACTGGGAGCAAAGAGATGGAACAATTTTTCTAACAGGTTGAATATACTTAAATCAACTTAAATATTTGTTGTTAAAAAGTAATATATCCATACCAAGGAATAATAACATAGTAAAAAAGTAATAATCATAAGATATAGATGTTGAAAATTTTGTAATAAAATAGTACTAAATGAAAAGAACCAGAAAAAAAGAACCAAGGTGCAGAATAATATGTATAAAAGATACAATTCATATTTAAAAATCCATATATAAATATATACTGAAATGCTATATAATAATGCATGGTAAAAAGTCTCAAATGATATACTCTAGATAGTAGTACTAAACCAGAACACATTTAGTGCCCCCAGGGGACATTTGGCAACATCTAGAGACAATTTTTATTGTTATAACTGGGGATAGGAAATGTGTTCTTGGCATATAGGATACAGAAGCCAGGGGTGCTATTAATTATCTTTCAGGCCTGCCCCACAACATATTGTTTATGTCAACAGTGCTGACATTCAGAAACCCAGGGTTTACTCTGAAGGGTCAAGTAGAACCTGAATTAGAATTTTGAAACTCCAGGGCTCCAGGGCACCTGGGTGGCTCAGTTGGTTAAGCAACTGCCTTCGGCTCAGGTCATGATCCAGGAGTCCTGGTTCGAGTCCCACATTGGGCACACAGCTCCATGCGGAGTCTGCTTCTCCCTCTGACCTTCTCACCTCTCATGCTCTCTCTCACTCTCTCTCTCTCTCAGACAAATAAAATCTTAAAAAAAAATTGTTGGGGGCTCCTGGGTGGCTCAGTGGGTTAAAGCCTCTGCCTCTGGCTCAGGTCGTGATCTCAGGGTCCTGGGATCCAGCCCGCATTGGGTTCTCTGCTCAGCGGGGAGCCTGCTTCCTCCTCTCTCTCTGCCTGCCTCTCTGCCTACTTGTGATCTCTCTGTCAAATAAATAAATAAAATCTTAAAAAAAAATTTTTTTTGAAGATCCAAAGCAGAACTTCCACCTTACTTGTATCATTTGTACTTCTCGTTCTAATGAGAATGTATTACTATACTACTAGCATTTTTTTTTTTTTTGAATGAAGTCTCTAATACAATAGATACCCAAATTTGGATTTCTCTTTAAGTCCATTCACATGAGAAACATGACCAAGTTGGGGATAATTGATATTTAACAGCACAGTCTGGTGTGTTGAGAGCAATGCAAGCAAATTCTGCTTCTCGAGGGTGAGTGCAGAATGTAATTTACAGAATGTAATTAGGAAAGACTTCTAATTTCATTCATTATGCTACAGTTTTGCTTTATGAAGGAGGCTGATGAATTTACAGAGCAGATTAGGGAAAATTCTAATTTCTATTTGTAGGATCTGTTGGATGGAAAAGACTTTGCCAATTCTGTTGACACTTTTGCAGTCTCTAATACATATCTCATAGGGCTTGTACAGATACCTGTTTAGATCCTCTCCTACCACTACTCTTAAGTGTGTATTTGTGTATATGTTCTTGAAAGTATATAGTTGAGTAGTTTTAGTGATGAGACATCTCACAGGCCAGCTTCTTATATTTTTTATTATGAAATATTGTGGTTGGTTGGAAAGTTGAAGAAAATACTGTATTAAACATCTACGTAGATATCAGCTAGAATGAAGAAATGTTAATAATTTGCCATAATGAATTCAAATTTCACTTCCCCTCTCAATTGTTTTTTCTTTATTTGGAAAATACAGCATTACATAAAACAAAGACCCATTTATTCCTCCATCCTCCCTACCCAGAAGTAACCCCGGTTCTGAACTTGATGTATAGTCCTTCCCATATATGTTTCTATCTTTCTACACATATGTTTCTGTATCATACATATACATACTTAAATTTGGTTTTGCTTTAAAAGTTTAGGTGAATGTTGTCCTTCTGCATTATTTCATTAAATAATTATATAAATCCATGTGAACACAAAAAGTTCTGGTTCATTCATTTGAAATGCTACATGTATCATATTCCATCATGTGGCTATATCATGGTTTATTTATTCATCAGTCATTTATTTTGTTTCCTTTTTTAAAAAAATATTGTAGGGCACCTGGGTGGCTCAGATGGTTAGGCATCTGCCTTTGGTTCAGGTCATGATCTCTAGGTCCTGGGATCAAGCCCCACGTCAGACTCCCGGCTCAGCAGGGAGTCTGCTTCTCCCTTTGCCTCCTCCCCTGCTTCTGCTCTCTGTCTTTCTCTCTCTCTCTCAAATGAATAAATAAGATCTTAAAAAATAACAATAATATTGTAAATAATGTTGCAATGAATATCGTTGTTCATGTTTCTATGGGTATATGGATGATAGTTCCTTTAGGCAAATATTTCCAGAAATGAAATTGCTAAACCATAAGATGTGCATATTTTCAATGTTACTGGATAGCAGATAAATATTCTGCTCTTCAGAGTGTTTCAACTTACTTAGAGTCTACCAAAAGGGTGTAAGGGTTTCTGTGTCTCCATACCCTCGCCCTACCAAGTTTGTTAAGTTTTTTTGACAAAAACTGCTCTGATGGCCGTAAAATAGTATGTCATTTTTATTTTGAGTTTTTCTGATTAGTACTGATTGAAAAACTTTAACATTCTTTAAAAGATTTATTTATTCATTTATTTTGACAGAGAGAGAGAGAGAGAGAGAGAGTTCGTTCACAAGTAGGCAGAGAGGCAGGTGGGGGGGAGTGGGGAAGCAGGCTCTCTGCAGAGAGCCCGATGTGGGGCTCGATCCCAGGACCCTTAGATCATGACCTGAGCTGAAGGTAGAGGCTTTAACCCACTGAGTCACCCAGGCACCCCTTAACTTTTTTTTATCTATGTGCTTATTTTGGCTGCTAATCTTTTGTCTATGATATGTGTATCAACTTATTGATATATCTTTCTATGGATTGTGCTATTATTGTCAAGTCAAGAATTTTTTGCTCAGTCTAAGATACCAAATATTTTCTCTTTTATTATTTTTCTAAAAGTTTTATAATTTTTTGCTTTACATTTAATGATCCATTTTGTGTTGATTATTGTATAACATGTGAGACTAAAGCCAAAGGCTCACTAAAAAAGCTAAACAAAAACCAAACAAACAAAACCCTCTAGATTGTGGCTGTCCAATTTTGCCAGAACCATTTGTTATCTCTTGACTTTTTTGTAATAGTCATTGTAACAGTTTGTCAATTTTTTCCCCCAAAAAACAACTCTTAAATGCATAGAATTTTTCATAGTTTTTTCTATTGTTTATTTGATTTTATATGTTGATGATATTTGTGGGTACTTGAAAATAATACATATTCTGCTATTGTTTGGTGAAGTGTTATATAAATGTTGATTAGATCCTATTGGTTGATCACACTGTTGATTTCTCTCTCACTGATTTTCTTTCTAGTTTTCCCATCCATTTTTGAGAGAGGCATGTTTTCAGTTTCCATAAACAGTTCTGGATATTATATTTTTCCTTTCAGTTTTATCCATTTTTTGCTTCCCATATTTTCACCTCTATTTTTTGGTATATAAACATTTTAGATTATTGTATCTTTTTGATGGATTGACTCTTAATCACTATATAATTCCCTTGAGGGAATTTGTGACATTTTATTGCTCTGAAATCTATTATCTGATATTAATGCAGTCATTCCTGGTTTCTTTTGATTAAACTTGATTATGTATATTTTTCCATCTTTTTCTGACAACCTGCTTATGCTATTATATTTGAAATTAATTTCTTATAGACAACACAGAGTAGAGTTATTATTTTTTAGTTAACACTGTCAACCTTACGCTTTATATTATTTAGACCTTCTATATGAAATGTAATTATCAATATGTTAGGTGTTAAGTCTGTCTTTTTTTTTCTTTTTGTTATCTCTGTTTGTCTTTTCTCTTATTCCTTTTTTCTGCCTTTCTGTGGGTTACTTTGTGATACCATTTGGATCTATCCATGATGTTTTGATGTATCTAAGTGTATAGCTTATTTAGTGTACACTTTAGACATTATATAAATAAACCTTATCAGTCAGTTGGTGTCCTCATTTACCAATTGGAGTGCAGTATGAAAACCCGTCCTCCCTTTTCTTCCTTATTAGTCCTTCTTTATAATTTAGTTGTATTTAATATTTCCCTTATATACTTTAGAACCACATCAGACAATGTTAATTCTTTTTTGTTTGTTTCCACTGTCAAATATAATTTAGAAAACTCTAGAAGAGAAGGAAAGTCTGCTATATTTACCAATGTTTTTAAACTGCATTTAAAAAAATTTCTTCCTGATGTCCAAGATTCTTTCTTTTATCATTTTCTTTCTGTTTAGGGATTTTTCTTTAATTATTCTTTTAGGGTATTTCTGCTGGTGACAAATTGTCTTAATTTGCCTTCATCTGAGAATGTTTTAGAATTTTAAAGCTTAGTTCTCAAAAGGATTAGCCTATAATTTTCTTTATATATAATAAATTGCCATGTTGGTTTATGGAATAAAGTTTGTGTTGGCCTCTTAAAACAAGTTAAGAAGGGATTCCTACTTTTTTTCTGGACGATTTTGTTCATAGTGATGTATTTCTTTTAGATTTTTTTTTTCTTTTAGATTTTGAAAGGAGTTACTAGCTAAGCCCTCTGTACCAGAATTTTCTTATGTGTTCAATCTCCTTAACACATAGAATTATTCAGATTTAAATATTTTCTCTGTATTGGTTTTGGTAGTTTATGCTTTTCTATGCTTTCCCCCACCAATTTCTTCCATATTTTCACTTTTAAATTTTATTTACATTATTTTATTTACATAAAGTTATTAATAAAAACCTCTTATTCCTTGTAATTCCTGTATAATCTCTGTAATGACTTTTCATTTTTTTTGTCAATTTTTTTTGTTCAATTTCATTGCTTTACACTTTATATTTATTTTATTCTATTTTCTTGGATTTAATTTGCTATTATTTTCTTTAGGTGAATATTCTGTAAATAAGTTTTAGACTGCTTATTATTCTAACATATGCATTTAAAGCTATAGAAATCACTATAACTTCACAAGTATCCCATAAATTGTTTTATTTTTGTTACTATTAAGCTTAAACTTAGTAATTTGTACAGTCTAATTTCCACTCAGATTTCTTCTTTGACTCAAGTTATTTTGAAAGTCATCATTTATTTTCCAAGTATTTGGGTTTTTCTAGATGTCTTCTGGATACCGACTTCTGGCTTAATTCCACTGTGGTCAGAAAACATGTTCTGAATAGTTTCCTTTTTTTTTTTTTCAAATTTGTTGATAATTGATTTCTGGTTTAGCATAATGTAAATTTTTGTAAATGCTTATAGATACAGAAAGAAATGTGCACTCTTCCATTGTTGAATGCAATTTTCTATATTGCTAATTGGTTGATATTATTCACATATATGTTGCCTTCACTTTTGTTTATTTATTCTAGAATTATCAAAAAATATGACCAAAGTTTACTCTGATTATAGTTTGGTCTCTGTCTCCTCCATGTCCTTTATTTTTGCTCTACTTATCTTTAAGCTACGCATATTCTTAGGTGCCAACAAATGACATTTAAGTTTTTATGGTTTTGTCTTGTTCTCTCTACCAACTTGAAGTGCTTTTTGTGATTGCAAGTAGTATTTTTTGCCTTGAAGTCTAATTTGTGTGATTTTAATATATCTACTCTGACTATCTTTAGATTAGTATTTGCATGACAAGTCTTTTCCATTCTTTTATTTTTTATCTTTTGTATCCCATATTTAAGGTGTTAGAGTTTTAGCTTTTTATCCACACTGACCATCTTTGTCTTTATTTTTCCTCTGGAGTAGTTATCCATTACATTTGATGTAATATAATTTAAATGAATTTAACTCTACCGTGTTACTCTTTTTACATTTGTTTTCTCCTGATCTACATTCTTTTCTTCCCTTTTCTATGTTGTCTTCTTTTGCCTAACCGTAATTTTTTTAATACTTCATTTTCTTCCCTATGTTTGTTAGTTACAAAATACTTTTATTTTAGTGGGTATCCCAGAGGTTACAACCTGTGTCTTAGATTTAACATATAGTAAGAATATGGTAAGAATTAGTAAGAACATATAGTAAGAATATAGTAATATTACTTTAAAATATAGTAAGATTTTTACCAATTCCCAGACGATTCTAACATATTTGGACTATTAAATCTTTTTTTTAAAGATTTTATTTATTATTTATTTGACAGAGAGAGAGAGATCACAAGTAGGCAGAGAGGCAGGCAGAGAGAGGGGGGGAGCTGCTGAGCAGAGAGCTCAGGGCTGATCCCAGGACCCTGAGATCATGACCTGAGTGAAAGCAGAGACTTAACCCCCTGAGCCACCCAGGTGCCCTGTCTGATTTTGATATGTTATGCAAACAAAAGCGTTTCTTACATGCTCTTTTTAAAGATTTTATTTATTTGGCAGAGAGAGAGAGAGAGATCACAAGTAGGCAGGCAGAGAGAGGAGGAAGCAGGCTCCCTGCTGAGCAGAGAGCCTTACATGGGGCTGGATCCCAGGACCCTGAGATCATGACCTGAGCGGAAGGCCTAGGCTTTAACCCACTGAGCCACCCAGGCACCCCTGGACTATTTGATTCTATTTAATTTGTCTTGCACCTTGTGTTATTTTTGCCTTGAATTTTAATTCCGTACATAGTTTAGTCACCATAAGACACATTTAATTATTTACAATAAGGGTCCATTTAGATTTAGCCACATATTTGTTTTTTTCAGTAATTTTCACCTCTTCCTTTTTATCTGTGCTTCTGTCTGAGACCATTTTACTTCTCCCTGAAGTATTCTCTTTAGTATTTCTTTTAGTGAAATGCTTCTGTTGACAAATAGCTTTTGTTTGGCTAGAAACATCTTTAGTTTGCCTTCCTTTTGGAGAGACATTTCATAACTCTTAAGACTGGATTGGAAGTTAGGCAATTATTTTCTCTCAGCAAATTAAAAATGCAATATCACTGCCTAGCAGCTTTCACCACTTCTGTTGTGCACTCAACTATCAGTCTTGTTGCTTTGTTCAAAGTGATGGTTTTTTCCCTCTTGCTGCTTTTAAAATCTTCTTTTTGTCTGTAGCAAATTATGGTTTCCAGAGCAAATCTGGCACACTGTTTCTGTAAAGTTTTATTGGAACATAACCCTTTGGTTCATTTGGTTACAAGTCACTTATGGCTGCTTACAGCAGAGTCGAGTTGTTGTAAAAGGGATAGCATGGCCTTCAAAGACTAAGGTATTTTCTATTTATTTTCTCCCCTTTATAGGAATAGCCTGTCGACCCCGAATGTATAATTTTCAACAAGTGGAGTTACAATATGCCTACCGTGCTTATTTATTTTTTTAAATCATGTGTGAGGTTTGTATAACTGCTTGAATCTTTAACTTGATATCTTCCATAAGTTTGGGGAACTTTTTTTTTTTTTAAGATTTTATTTATTTATTTGACAGAGAGGAGAGAGGTCACAAGCAGGCAGAGAGGAAAGCAGAGAGAGAGAGGGGGAAGCAGGCTCCCTGCTGAGCATTGAGCCTGATGCAGGGCTTGATTCCAGAACCCTGAGATCATGACCTGAGCTGAAGGCAGAGGCTTTAACCCACTGAGCCACCCAGGTGCCCCGGGGAACTTTTCAAATACTATTTCTATACCATTCTTTCTCCATTCCTTTTGTGACTTCCATCACCTTTATGTTAGACATTTTCAGCATTTCCCATGTGTTTGTTACACTCATTTCTCTATTTCCAATTTTTTATTCAACTCATTCAAAGTGGATATTTTATTATTGATAAATTATAGCTAATAAGTCCTTTTTTCTGCTGTGATGAGAGGTTTTTATATATTTCTATTTCATTCTCCACATCCACTGTTATGTTTTTATGTTCTTTAATTTCCATTTAATTCTTTATTAATTCTATTTTTCTGGTGAAATTTTCCATCTATTTTACTGAACATATTAATTGTAATTATTTTAAAGTCAATTTCATAATCTTCTAAGGATTTGTTTCTATTGTCTCTACTTTTCCTCTTGTTTTGGTGTTATTTGTCCCTGTCTCTTGTTAGGGCTGATAACTTTTGACTGAATGCCAGGCTATTGCCTGTGAAAAATTGTGATTGTCTGAAGCTATGGCTGATATTATTTTCTTCCACAGAGAATTTATTTTGCTTTTTGACAGTCAATTAAACCAGAAACAGAACACACAATCCAATTTGGGATTGAGCTTGTTTGAATGGAATTTCGTGTTTACTAATCTAATTCACTTGTTCACTCTTGCTCCTATGGAATAGCCTTTTTAGGGTTCTAATTAAAAGTCTTGATGTTCATCAGACTCCTCCTTCTTGCTTGGCCCTGAATTCCAATTCTTGTTTTCCCAGGCCTGTAAGCCTCTAGAAAGCTCTGCTCTACTTTCCAGATCATTTCTGCTGCCTTTTACTCTGCTTCCTAGGGTCTCAGCTTTGTACTACTCATATATTGCTAAATGCCTTGAAAACAAAAAATGTCACGAATTTGCTGACTGAGTACTTTCTTTTTGTCTGTGATGTGAAATCCTAAAGTCCTGGCTACCTTCCTAGTTCTCCAACACTTTCAACACATTCAAAAATCATTTTTGGATAAAATTTTTAGTTCTTAATAGGAAAATTGATCTGTAATAAACTACTCCACCATCAGTAATAGTGGGAATCCCTTACCTTCTCCTAATTTTAAATTTTCTTTAGAGTTTAGTCCAAGAAAGTTTGTTTTCTTTTTTTAAAAATTTTATTTTATTTTTTCAGTGTTCCAAGATTCATTGTTCATGCACCACACCCAGTGCTCCAAGCAATACGTGCCCTCCTCAATGCCCACCACCAGGCTCGCCCAATCCCCCACTCCCCTCCCCTCCAAAACTCTCGGTTTGTTTCTCAGAGTGCACAGTGTCTCATGTTTCGTCCCCCCCTCCAATTTTTCTTCATATACTTTAAAATTTGCATTTCCAAAATCTGGAGCATGTAGTTTGTTTATAGTGAGATATCTTCTAAATGATTAGTGACCCTTTTCTGTTTGCTAGAGTACTTTCAATAATTGGTTACACAGACTTCATCCATGGTGCTTTATATTAAATTGTGCAAAACCCCTTTCTATTTATGGGCAGGCCATATTATTAGACAATTACAGCTGATCATCAGAATTTGTGATCTGCATGAATGATAAACATGCCAGAATTTACTTATTCCAATGGAAATGGTCCCCTTGCATATAACACTTCAGAGTTCTAAACATTGATTCCAGCACTTCTGTCTGATGCTTGAAATCTTTTGGAATATTTGGAATAATCCTCAGAGTACAGTCTTGCAAACATACTTAGTGGTGCAACTCTTTTTTCTTAGAGGATGGAATTAATTTGTACAATAGCCTACAGTCATCCAAGCCACATCTGGCTAATAAAATAGAGGATCAAATCTGTAAAGTTTGGAAGTACAATCTGCTAAGAGACCTGTAAAATTGGTTTCTATTTTTTTTAAGATTTTATTTATTTATTATTTAACAGAGAGAGAGAGAGAGAGAGATCACAAGCAGGCAGAGAGGCAGGCAGAGAGAGAGGGGGAAGCAGGCTCCCCACCGAGCAGAGAGCCCGATGCGGGGCTCGATCCCAGGACCCCGAGATCATGACCTGAGCCAAAGGCAGAGGCCCTAACCCACTGGGCCACCCAGGCGCCCCTGGTTTCTAATTTCTCAGGTCTAATTTATCAACTTATTTTTAAATTAAAATTACTGAGTGCCGAATACTGTATGCCAAGCACTATGTCAGAAAGAACAGAGAAAAAGAAGTAATTGTTTGAATAATTAATTATTATTTCACACAGTAAATTGCCAGCATGTAGAGAGGTTATACACACATACATGTTATCCATATGTATAGTCGTACTTATGTATGCTTGCTTACATGTATGTATGGGTAAGTAACTGGAACATGCAACTGTCATGTTCCAGTTGACCCTGGAACAATGTGGGGATTAGAGGCACTGGCCTCCACTGCCCCCCATCACCATAGTTGAAAATCCATGTATTACTTTTAAATCCCCCCGAACTCGATAGCCTATTGTTAACCACAAGCCTTACCAATTACAGAGTTAATTAACACATATTTTGTATGTTATATGGATTATTTACTATACTCTTACAATAAGTAAGCTAAAAAAAGAAAATTTTGTTTAAAAAATCGTAAAGAAGAGAAAGTATATTTACAGTACTATACTATATTTTTGTAAAAAAAAAACCACCACAAAAAATGCATAGAAGTGGACCCTCACAGTTCAAACCCATATTTTTCAAGGGTCAACTGTATAAAAGTACCATATGTTCTCATGCATATTTCATATTGATTTGTTAGGCATGCCCCATTAGTTAGACTGTCAACTTTTTAAGGAAGTTTTGTTTCTCCTGACAGTGTCTATTCTGGTATTTTACATATACTGAGAACTTGATTAGGGTTGACTGAATGATAATCTATAAGTCAGCACTTTTAAATAAAACTCAAAATTGCCACAAGCACAGGAGTTGTTTTATTACAATATTTCTTGCTGACAGTTGGCTTCTTAATATAATCTATGAGCAAAATATTTACTGTGAATTGTAATGCCTTCACAGAAATTATGACAAAACTCTGATAGATGGAGCCCAGGCAACAACAGGGGAAAGAGCTAACATATGATTCATAAAAAAAAATGCATGAATCAAAGTACATGGGAATATTTGTGAGTACTGACTGACTCTGACCCTACAGAGTTCACTTTCATATGTGTCACTTCTCTTAAGGAGAGGGCAGGTTAAAACACACACACACACACACACAGGCACAGGCACATGCGTCATTCTGTACATTCATTTTTTAAAGTATTTATGTCTCTTTTTGGCGGTTAAACATGTTTTCTTAAAAAACACATTCACATTCTGCTTTTCTTAGCACTTAGCACTTTAAAATAAAAACAAAAAGAATGAAGTGGAAATCTAAAATGATACTCCAGAAACAATGAATGGTTAGGGTTAGAATATAATAAATTACATGCCTCAGTTGTAAACAATAAAAATACTACTGCATTTTTGCTTTCTGACCTACTTCTACATTTACGTTTCCAATAAAATAACTTAGTTGGCATTTAACACTGAGATATGAACATGTCTCGGGAACAATTTCTATAATCATACATTAGCCTATGTATGGGAATAAGCCTAAAGCCTTAATTATTCCATTGAATACATCACTCTTTCCTCACATACATCTCCTGGACCATGAAATAAAGAAAAATTTACATATACTGACATAACTTCCCCAAACAAAGTATTTGCTTCCATTTTGACAAGTCTGATTATAGCAGGAATACAATTGGGATAAAGTTTTCTTGTACCAAAAAGTAATAAGATAAAACATATTTGTAAAAACCATTTGACCTTGTTTTTTTAAAATAAATATTTTAGGCTGAATTAAATGTCATCATGCTACGAATACATTATCAGAAGAAAACTAGATGGGTTGCAAATGGGGATAAAGTCTTCAAGGAACCCAGGAAATTAAAAATGATGTAGGAATAACGGAGGCTCTATGTGCCAGGCATCCTGTGGGAGAAAGGTGGATCAGTGAGTCTGTAAAATTCTATGCAACTTAATATAAAGTATTATGTATCTATCAGGACAATCAAAGTTTGTTTCAGTAATAAATGACCCCCAATCATAGTAGCTTATGAAAACAAATCTTTCTCACTTGCGTTTCATGTACACTGTGGTTCAGGTGTAACTCTACTACACATCATTGTCCTGCTGGGTCCCCAAATGACAGAAATTCCCTACTCAATATTATGTGTCTTTGCAGGAGAGAGAAAAGAGAGGATGATAGAGTAGGTTCTAGCTCTTAAAGCTTCTACCTAGAAGTGATACCTACCAATTCTTTTACATTTTATTAGCTATGCAAATCAGATGGTTATGCCATAGTTGAAAAAGTGGGATGTACAGTCTTCTCTTATAGAAGGGTAGTGCCTATTTGTGAGCAACGATACGGTACCAGAGTACCAGATGGCGATGGAGACTGGCACATTGTATTTTAAAATGATACAAACGTAAGTACATAGGAAAGAGTACAGGGGAATTGAGAATAAGAGAAGTTGACTGGATGCTAGGGTAGGAGATAAATGGAAAGAAAGAATAGTTGTTTCAGGCCAAATTGTGGCAGACTCTGAATGTCTAACCAAAAGAGTTGGATAGTAATGTTACTCTCTAGAAACACGGTTGTTTTAGGTTAGGTATTCTCACAAGTAGAGCCTTGGGGACTGCAATTTGTTTATCTGAGAGGTGATCCCAGGAAGCAAAAGTGAAGGAGCAGGAAAGAACATAAGAAAGGAAGAGTAGCCAACAGCAGATGTATTATTGAATTGGTCACTGCTGTGGGCAATTCCAATAGGGATAAATTGAGGACCTGTGTCAATCTGTGTCCTCCCAGAAGGATACCCCAAGATGACATTAAACATGAAATCACTTTACTATGGGAAAAGTCTGTGAGATAAAGTGAGGAAGGCAAATCATCCCAGACTGCCACATAGTCCAAAGAAATTTCACAAAGGTTGTGGGAAGTGCTAGAGTCAAAGTTGTTTGTCAAAGGATTCTCATGACGTCTAGGAGCAGATTTGTCAGTCCTTAGATGGGAACAGCCAATGGAAAGCATGGCCTCAGTGTATACAAGGAGATGGATTTCAGAGCCCTATAGCTTGGATCCTCGGTCAATTATGCCCCTTGTATTTGAAGGTCTGCAAGGTACATTCCCAAGGACACCACAGGAACCATATAAAATTGGCCTTAGAGTTAACTCTTTAAAAAGAGTCAGGCTGGAGCATTTATCTACTAATTCACTTTCTCCATCATTTAATGGTTGTTATAAACAGTGTTAATCCTCATTTTTCCATGTACATGGAATAAGCAAGCTCCTTAAGTTTTGGAGAAATTAATAAGGACAAGCAGCAGAGATATGTGGTAGGTGTTTAAGGTGGGTGCTGTCAGAATTCACAGGAGCCTTCTAGGACATCTATGTTTGGAATCAAGAATGAGTGTATGGTTGTGATACAGAACCTTGAAAAGCATCTGTTCAAATGCTAATGGAGGGTATATAAGTAGATTGAAGATACAACCAAAAATATATTTTAGAATGATTTATTTACCTGGAGGACATAGGAAAACAAACAGAGTGTGGACAAGAAGACCATAGTAATTGTCCTAGTATTAGGTCTAGAACTATTGTGTGACTCTGTAATCAGATATATCAGGCTTGAATACTGACTCCTGGGCAAGGTACTTAAATTTTCTGATACTCAATTTCCTCATCTATAAATGGGAATATAATAATACCTACCTGATAATTTTTCTTGCTGTGGGGAAGTTATTAATTTTCTAACCTTTCCTTTGTTTATCTGTAAATGGGGATATACAAATACCCACCTAATAGCACTGCTTTGAGGATTAAATGAGATAATAGTGTGGCAGATTCTATTTGTTGCCCAATGAATCTCAATTCCCCAGTTTTGCCTTTCTAAAGAACCAGATTTGCGGGTGTGAGAAGGCAGTAATTTTCTTAGAATACTTCATCATTTTGCTTCTTTGCATGGAGGAGTGGCTATTTGATGCAGTATGGCCAAAGAATTGTGAGATACTACTGAATGCAACTTCTAGGAAAGCTCTTGGCTTGGTGATAAATGAAACAGAGTCAGCAAAAGACTCATTTGGCATATGCATTTTGCCTTTCCCCCTTAGTTTTCTTTATGACCCAAAGGCCAAATGAACCCTGGGCCTTGAATAGTCTTTTTTTTTTAAGATTGTATTTATTTATTTGACAGAGAGAGATCACAAGTAGGCAGAGAGGCAGGCAGAAAGAGGGGGGAAGCAGGTTCCCCGCTGAGCAGAGAGCCCAATGCGGGGCTCAATCCCAGGACCCTGAGATCATGACCTAAGCCAAAAGCAGAGGCTTTAACCTGCTGAGCCACCCAGGTGCCCTTTGAATAGTCTATTTATCTGTGTGAATAGCAAAGCCACATTTTAAAGATGATGGTACAGTAAGAACCTGGATCTCTGATGACTTTCTTGGCTAACTAGATGGACCTGGATTAGCACCTCCAAACATTTTGTCATATAAAAAAAAAAGCCCATATTTCATTTAAACCATTTCAGTTGGGTTTGTTACACATCACTGAGCATAGTCCTGACTGAAATCAATAAACAAGGTGCTTTGCAGAGTGTCTTACATATATATTTATATGTGCATATGTATTTAATGTATATTTATTATTTATGTTATTTGTATGTGTGTATGTATATATATATATATATATATATATATATATATATAAATCTCAGCTACTACCATTAGTGTATTAGTGTTATGGTTGTTTTTAGTAGTGAGAAGTAATTATGGTTCTAATCCAGGGGTTATAGAAAGATGGTGATTAAGAGACAAACAAGTGATATATCAAAGTAGTATCTAAAATACTTGTCCACTAATGGTTGAAAGGAAGAAGCAGGAGCCCAATGATTCAAAGACAAAAAATGGAGATCTGAGGACTCAACAATGATATTAACAAATAGCTAACAGGTTTTAGTGCTCAGTATGTGCCAGGCAAGTTTTAAGGACTTTGCTAGGCTTAATTACGGAACAATGAGCCACTAACAGACAGGGCAGATGCGGCAATGCAGTAACGAGGAAATGATCAGTTTCACTTGGGATGTGGTGACTCTAACAGGGTTGCCAAATTTTCAGGGAAGAAGGAAATGTGTGTCTGTTTCTCGGTAGAGTAATTGGGATTTGGGATATGTGTATTGGGAATAATCCGCTTACAGTGAGAATTGAAGAGAGTAGAATAGAAAGGAGGGCCAGAGAAAATTCCAGAGGGACAGAAGAGAGTCCAGAAGAGAATCTGTACAGCTGAAGTGTAAAGGTCAACTCTTTCCCCCAGGAAGATGCTCTGAGTGGTCCTATTGCCGTAGATGTAATAAGGGGCTGAAACTGGGACCCATGTCATCTTCCACAAAACACTATCATGAATGGTCAGGGAGTGGGATGTTCTACTGGAAATTAAAATGTTTGAAATCTTCCCTTACTTCAACTCTTATTAATAAATATGATCTAGTGAGACTAACTATGCCCTTATTTAATTATTATAGAACTTAAAGTATGTCTGGATAGCTTTACTAGGTATTTATAATATATGACAAGTATCTATAAATGCCAAACTTTGAGAGATCATGGGGATTTACAGTGATTCCCAGAAACTAACATATATATGGTTTATTTTTGTAATGATTTACTTCTTAGTCCACCATGATGATTCAAGAAGGGATTCCAGAAAATGAAGGACATTACGGCTCATTGGAATGTTGTTAATTTGAGATTAACTTGGGTGTTTTCCCACAATTTTCACTCTAGTGTAATGATTGTGCTCACTTATGTTTATTATGTAAGTATCCGCATCTGTTAAGTTTTATATAAATTCATTTTAACATATTTCATTGTATTTAATGTATTGATATAATGAAAACCTACAGCATCTGTGATGTTTTTTAAGCCAAATTAAAAAGAATTTTTTTTCGAATAGTAGAACTAACCAAAATCATGATGGAGACAAGATAATACATCAGTGTTGAAAAGTAATTTTCCTAGCTACTCTAATAGGCATCATGCCCAGCAAAGTGCTGGCTGCTAACTGCAGGTTGAGAAGGCTCATCAGCAAGTGTTATAATGGGTTGGAAGCAAAAGGGGAAGAAGAGATTCATTGTCACTCTTTCTGCCTCTGAATAAAATGATTCACACCCCTTACAGCTCCTGTGGGTTTCACTAGTGGCACCTTTCAAAAATAGAATTACCAAATCTCAGCACTGGAAGCAATTTCAAGGGGGTCACAGCAAAAGCTCTTATACCTTATGGGGAATCTCTTTTATATCTCTTTACGCCTCTATGGCTTTGAAACCTCTTGAGGAGGTTAACTCACAATCTCCACATTATGTAGCCCATTCCATTTTAATTTAATTATTTGAAATTTCTTTCTTTGAGGTAAAATCTTCCTTTCTGTAAATAGTATTAACAGAAGCAATAGCTACTGATGCTTGCATATGTTGAACATTATATTTAGTTGCACCTAACAGAATTCACTCAAGCTACTTTCAGAAAAAAAAAGTGTTTTTGAAACAGAGAATTAGATACTGACAAAATTAGAAAGGCAAGTGGAATAGGCAGGGGGCAAGGTTTTCAGGAATTGCTTCTCAAACAAGATGGAAGAACTGGTCTACCAAGGGTACTACCACCTCCATTTAAACAGGAAGAGGGGAGAAGCAGAAGCCCCAGTAATTCTAGGACTGTACCACTTCACTTTTGACACAGGGTGAAACAAACAAAGAAAACAAAGCAAAGCAAAGCAAAGCTAAGCTAAGCTAAGCTAAGCTAAACTAAGCTAAGAAAGCCTTTCATCTATCTTGATCTACCTAGCTCTAATCCCTTCCACTATTCCACATATGTCACAGTCCCCAGATTTTGTCTGTGTCTTTGTTGCTATAATTACTTTTAATTCCCCTCAGAAGGGTGCTCATGTGAGTCACGCTGTTCTACAGTTGTGACGGGTAGAACTGAATATAGGGACATCTGATCCAGCAAGCTGGAGAACTAGTCCTTTCTGTATGCCATCCATCGATTCTTCAATTTTTTGCCAAATTTTGAATTTGTTAAAAGAACCCACCAGAATAAACTGTGTAAGGAAACACAAGGATTGGGAAAGATGAAAATAAAGGTAATGCTTTTACTCTTTCCACAATTTCTCTAATGATTTTGGTCTACTCTGATAGCATTAATTAGTTATATTTTATAATACCCTGTGTAGTAAGAGGTAGTATACTAACTTTAATTATGAATAAAGGATGAACAAGATTAAGTGGATTTCCAGAGATTGCATACTGAATGACAAAACTGGAAATTAAACTGAGGACTTTCCTCACATCCATTCCATTTCTGCCAAGGAAGAAAGAGAAGAGCCAGCCCATTTTCCCACATTAAAAAATCTGAAGCTCATCACACTTCTGTACGTATCAGTAGTGTACTTAATGGATTTGACAATCAGAACAGATCATTATTTGATATCCCTTCTCCTCCCTATGAAAGGATAATAATCTTAAGTGAAACAAATAATAATAATGACCAGAAAAAAATGACCAGTGAAATATTTTTTGATTGAATTTGTATAATAATAGCGGTTAAAAACATATATGAACAACAACAAAAAAAATTAGAAAAGAAAAAGAAAGAAGAAACATTAGTATATTTTTTTCACAAGGAGAAACCTTATACTTTGTATTGGCTTGCACTTATAAATAGTATCACAACTTCAGTTTTTTGAGACTTCATTTCTGCAGATTTGTCAATTACTTTTATAAAAACTGATCTTTGCCTATTCATGTTCAAGAAATGATATTGCTAGATTTGTCACTCTATCTTCACTTATGATTGATCAATGTATGCTTTGTAATCAATTTTTATTTCAAAAAGCATTTTTCACATAAAGCACAGATATACCAATTGATTTTCAACAAAAATAAAACTTCAAGTGTCACATAGAAGGAGAGAATAAAACCAATGTAGGTTCTGTTTCTTTTCTCCCTCCCTCTCTCTCTTTCTTTCTATCTCTCTACCAATCACTGTACTTTTGCTTTTTATTTTAAAACCTGCTGTTTAAATGCAGTAATATACAGCTTAACAGGGCTAGTTGACAAAGCAAATGGACAATTAAAACTGTGCTTAGGGGTGCCTGGGTGTCTCAGTGGGTTAAAGCCTCTGCCTTTGGCTCAGGTCAGGATCTCAGGGTCCTGGGATCAAGCTCCGCATCAGGCTCTCTGCTCAGCAGGGAGCCTGCTTCCCTCTCTCCCTCTGCCTGCCTCTCTGCCTACTTGTGATCTCTCTCTCTCTCTCTCTCTCTCTCTGTCAAATAAATAAAAAAAAAAAAAATTAAAAAAAAAACCTGTGCTTAAAGCAAGCTCATGCCATTCCAAAGCATTATTTTTGAAACAAATGCATGTGCATGAGTCCACATGCATCTGGGAGTAATTATTTAACTAGGGGTTCTCCAGTTCTCTCCATGTCCACTTTCCTCTTGTTCCTTATTGTGAATTTGTCCACCCGAAATGTGGCATTTCCTAGGCTCCCTTCCTGCTGATATGTTCATGCAACTAAGTTTTGTTTCATAAGATGTAAGCAAAAGTATATGCAGTGCTGTACTTCTAAGAAGATTCTTTAAAATATAAATGAAGCACACTTATTTTTTCCTTCTTCCATCCTGGAGGTGATAGTCTAATGGATATGTACTGGCACGTCATCTTAGATTTAATTCGCATTTCCCCAATGACTAATGATGTAGCATCTTTCCATGCACTTATTGACTATTAAAATCTCTCCCTTTTTCTCTATCTGTCCCTCTGCCTCTCTATCTCTGGCTCTGTCTCTTCTCAGTGAAGTTCCTTTTTAAAATCTTTACCTTTTTAAAAAAATGTTTCGGTCTGTTTGTCTTATTTTTTAGATACATTTTTGACATAATCCCCTAGCTGATACAAGTGTTACTAATGTTTTCTTCTAATCTGTGGCTCGTCCTTTTGTTTCCTAAATGCTGCTCTTCAAGGGCAACATTTTAAACTTGGATGAAGTTTAATGTCTCATCTTCAATGTTTTCTGGATTTTTAAATGTGTTCTATATGCATGAAAATGGAAAACTTAAAAGTTGCAAATATTTGTCTAATATTTTATTATAGAGTTTTATAGTCTTAGGTTTTACCTATAGGTCTGTGATCCACTTTGAGTTAATTTTTACATGATTTGAGGCAAAGGTCTACATTCATTTTTTAAATATATGTATATTCAGTTGATCCAGCATAATTTGCTAGAAAATCTTTACTTTTTCTACTGAGGTGCTTTGGTACATTGGTTAAAAATCAATTGATAAGTACGTATAGGGTCTATTTCTGGACTATGTATTATTTTCTATTAATCTATTTCTAGTCTCACTATTATTAAATTGTTTTAGTATCACATAAAGTCATCTGGCTTTGTTAATTTTTTATTTCCTATTTTTAAATAACTTTGGTTATCATAGAATCTATGCAGTCTCTCAATTTCTTTAAAACAAAAGTTTCTCAATTTCTTTAAAAACAAAAAACAAAAAACAATTTTTTTTTAGTTCTTAAAAAAAAAAGTTTCTCAGTTTCTCAATTTCTTTAAAAAAAAGATTATGGAATTTTTAAGTGGAATTCCATTGAACCAACCCATGAATCAATTTTAGGAGAATACCTATAAAATACCTATTTTAGGAAAATACAATTTTAGGAGAATTAATATTAATTCTGCCAATCTGTGACATTGATAAAGGTATTTGAATATTTCTCTCATTAATGTTCTGTGTTTTCAGTAAAGCAATTTTGGATGGCTTTCTGTTAGATTTATTCCTACATATTTTATGGTAGTCATATCATCCGGAAATAGGATAAGAGTTTTTGCTGTTACTAAATTGTCACTGTTTTCTTGCTACCCACTTTCATGATGGCTACCTTCTGCTCCATGTTCTGGAAAACATAAAACATTTTGTTTGTCCTGGGTTTCTTTAGGTGGACTTGCCACTTTTTATAATTCAGTTCACCCATTTATCTTGTGACTCTAGTTCTCTAATAGTCTAAGAAAAGGTCACGAGTTTATAAATTATCTGACTTTCTCATTATTGGAGTAGAATAATATTCTCTGTGGTTTCTGTATCCAAAACAATCAGAACTGTTCATCAATTTTGCTATACTTTCATTATTTTCAGATCGACATGCATTCTAATTTTCATTATAATTTTTTCCATTGATTTATGAGATTTTTAGAAGCATGTCACTTAATTTATCATTAGATTAATTTATGTTTATTATTTTATCATTGACTTTAGTTGAATTCTATTGTCTTAGGGAACATGTTTTGTATGTTTTAAGTTAATTATAATTTATTGGGCTTGCTTTGTGGAATATTGCTTATCTGCACTGGGCTATGATTTGCCACCTCAAGCTCTTGGCCACAGTGTCCTAAAATATAAATTAAAATAATTTAGTTAGTAGTTTTGTGCACATCTTCTATATCCTGATTGATATCTCAAATATTTGTTTTATCAATTTGTCTATTTCTCTGCTAGTTCTGTATATTTTTTTATTTGAGACTACACTATTAAATAAACATTTAGCATTGCTGTAGCTTTCTGATAAAGTCATCACCCTTTGTAATACTGAAATATACTTTATCTCTGGCAATATTTCTTATTTTGAAGTCTATTTTGTTCCACATTAACATAGCTC
Source organism: Nasua narica (assembly GCA_028533885.1). Classification (NCBI taxonomy): domain Eukaryota; kingdom Metazoa; phylum Chordata; class Mammalia; order Carnivora; family Procyonidae; genus Nasua; species Nasua narica. The sequence continues at coordinate 41,870,564 of CM052799.1, forward strand.
TGCAGTTAATTTCTTCTAATTAGTGTTTGCATGGCATATCTTTCTCATCTGCTTGCTTTCAAAGTACCTGAAGGTACCAGTCAGTGTTCTCCTAGAGAAACAGAACCAGTAGGATAGATAGATAGCAGGCATTAGAAATATCTAAGATTTGTCATTTTAGTACCAAATTTCTTGTATTTTGTTGGACGGAGGCCCTGCCCATGCCTTTATCCATCTACTGAAATATTTATTAAGGGCCAATACTATAGCCAGCACTCAGCTGCAATTTGGGAAGATATTAATACAAATGGAAACTTCCTGCCAACAGAGTATTTCCTAGCATTTAGCATTACACATAGATCCGTTGACACAAAGGCTCACACATCTTAAATTCTACCCAAGGTTAGCCACTTTGCTGAACTGAGGATGCCACTGTGTTTCTCACTTTTTCTGTAAACTCTTTTCTTTCTTGATGGGGAGCTTCAAGCTCACTGCTAGAAACAGACAAGTAGACCCAGAATGGCCAGGTGTTATTATTCTCTCATTTTATTTCTTACAGGTTATGTCAACCAAGTGAGCTGAGGAAAAAAAAAAAGAACTCTAATGTCAATTAAAGTACTACATGCATACATATTTGCATGTAGTAGACATAGTTAAATTAGTCAGAGTATAAATTATCCACAGGGACTGGTTCTGATCTGAAATTGAAGACCTAGTCATAAGGGAATGAAGGGGGAAATAGGCAGTCCTTTTAAAAATGAGCATAGCTTTACTTCAACTTCAAAATCTAGGAATAAGATATGCAGTCATTAATTTTGGCTCTAATAAGTCTATTTAATAAGCAGACTATAAGATCACATAATTACTAAAGATTAAGAATATTTAAAACCACATTGTGCTTAATTATTATGGTATACAGTATGGAGCAGTGTTCCATTTTAATTTTGAGAATTAGCTTTCCTCACACACTAATAAATTAATAAACTGGTTCTTTACTGATCCAACCATTGTTTCCTTTCTTTGAGTTTGGAAATTTTAACAACTTACCTTTGATTATTCTTATTTGATGGTACTTTCCCAACCCACCTTGACACTGTCATATTTCTATGTTTGTAAGACTATAGAAATCTTCAGGCTAATATTCCTTGAGTAATTCCTTATGATATTTTTAGTGCTACATGTGTCTAGGGACTGCTGACCCTTATGGATTACTCAGTTGTCCCTTTGATCTTGGGAGAGCTTAGAAGACCTTGAACTGCATTTCCATCTTGCACTAAATTTGCTGGTTGTGAATGTGAATTCTATTGTCACATTTAGCTAAGGAAAGTCAATCTTTCAACACTTACCAATGGCAAGCAATTTGAGCATTCTTTGTCTTTCCATTGTGAAGCATAAGGTGGTACGTGTGTGGAAATTCTATTCAAACTAAAGCAAACTTCTCTTAATTGTTATAATTTAATTTAAAAATACTTTTTCCACACCTGCTCTGTCGATAAACATGGTCCCTGCTATTTTAGAGCTTGTATTTTAGTAGAGTGAGGCAAAAATTAAAAAAAAATAGCATTTTAGATAATTATAAAAGATCTAAAGATCAAAATAATAGTGATTATATTATCAAGCAGAACTACCTACATAATTTGAGAGCCCAGGGAAACATGAAACTGTGGGTTCCCTTAATAAAGAAAATACATTGAAAATTTCAAGACGACAATACAAGAACATGAAGCCAGCCTTTAGAGACAGGTTTGCAAAGCCAGGGGGATCCAGGGAAGGTGGGAGGGGGGTGAGCAACAGGGACTTTATAAAGGACTTTTCATCTCTTTAGGTAAAATTTCAGAGTTGACACGAGAAAGAGAAGCCATGCCAGGAGGAGTGAATTCTAAGAGTGCAGCCCCTAACCTGCTTGAGGAACAGAATGGTCCGAGGGGCCAAAGTATACAGGCCAAGTGAGAGAGCCACTTGAGATGGAGCCTGAGAGAGTGGGAGAGAGTAGCTCATATAGGGCCTTTAGGTGATGGCAAAGAATTAGAAAATGACGAGTAAGCCCTAATAAAAGCTTTAAGAATTGAAAATCGGTATATCTGTTTGTGAGCCTGAATAGTATGCATTGATTCTGTCTTAAAATTTGCAATGTCCCTCTTCAACAGTCTTTCTTCTGCACTTCCTGGAAGTAGGGATAAAAAAAAGACTGAATGTTTCTGTTCTCCCCTCTTTCTCTCCCTCCCTTTTTTCCTTCTGAAGTCCTATTGGTAGAATATGCCAAAATCATAAGTAGTATAGGATATTTTACATATATGGCACAAATAACATATATATGTATATAATACCTATGCATATAGATATACATATATATATGTATATACAAACATACTATTTATATCCATGTATATAATATATAAATATATTACATTTGGTATCATCTTGAATATAGTACAAATGGTGGAAAAGCAGAAAACTTGATTTTTTTTTCTATTGGCAATCTAAATAAAAACTTATTGATTTAAATTAAAAATAAACTGTTATTATTGCTTTTAGGTTTTGTGTACCTTCATAGGGCATCAATATAGATAAAATTAGATGCTAAATTAATACTATCCTTTTAGTTAAAATGATTTAGAATTCATTTATTCATTCACAATTCCTTTATTTATTCATTCATTCAATAGCTATTTATTAACTACCCTCAGTGGACCAGATACTTGCCAGACTATGGTTCCTGAAGACAAAAACTTATCCAGTATAAGTGATAAGAAAACTCAAAGAGCATTTTAAAAGGAGAGATCATTGTTTAACAAGACAAAAGACAAAAAAAAAATGAGCTTACACAATTATTAAATCCAGACTGATTCCAGAATGGATCATTCTGATGTCCCATGATAATGTGGGTGATAAAGGATTTCTTTTTTTCCCCCGATAGGACTTTAAATTTTCACATAATTGGAATATAGCTCTAATATGTTTCTAATTCATTGTTTCAAGACAGCATCTAAGAATGGGCAACATTTCCAGAGAGTTCATTGAAAATTACAATTTTAAACTTATTAATGCTTTAAAAATCTTTTATCTAGGATTAGAATGAAGACAAATGTCACTTGAACTTATGAGTTTTTTGTTACAGATAAATGTGGTGAACTCGTTAACTCACCTGTGTCCTTCTTATGGATTGTGGGCTTTTTCTTACCATTGGAGAATGAAAATCTGAAAGTGTCATCACTAGCTGTTGTTTTTGTTTTACCTTTAGCTGACATGGGTATTGGCACCTCAAAATAGTAGCACTATTTTCTCTTTTTTTGTGTGTTCCTCCTCAGCACTAGTAGGGAGGTGGTAGCAGCTTTTCTCATTGCTTGGTGCTGACTGATGAAGTAGCATGGTGCCAAATTTTGAAGATCTAAACTCAATGATAATATTTGAAGACTGAATACCTTTTTGGTGCTACTTCTTTTAAGACTCATTTATGAATTGCAATATTATTTAATAGCAGCTCTTTTTTATACTTAGGCAATTGGAAAATTTTGGAATAAACTTTTGTTTTGTTACTTTACCCTACAATTGAAATCCAAATATATGTATATATTCAGATGTGATCTATGCGCTTATGTTGGGTGTCCAAGGAAATTATAGGGCCAGAGCCCATTTCTCATCTATTTCCAAAAATATCAGAAATTTTGATGTAAGAGGGGAAAAATACTGGGGCGCCTGTGTGGCTCACTGGGTTGAAGCCTCTGCCTTCGGCTCGGGTCATGGTCTCAGGGTCCTGGGATCAAGCCCCGCATCGGGCTCTCTGCTCAGTGGGGAGCCTGCTTCCCCCTCTCACTCTGCTTTTCTCTCTGCCTATTTGTGATCTCTCTCTTTCTCTCTGTCATATAAATAAATGGGATCTTAAAAAAAAAAGAGGGGAAAAATACTAATAAAAGATTTATGCTATTTAAATTGATGACATGGTAGGTATTTAGAATATTAGAACAAATGGCCATGTAATATAAGTAATTCAGCATGAAGGGAAGTTTATTATCTCCCAAACTATCCATCAGTCAACTTCTGGTAATAATTGCACGCCCTTATTAGCACATGCAATAGTGCCTAGGCAAAATTAACAGTTTGGATAAAACACACACACCTAGGGAAATTTGAAGATAAGTACTTATTTATTTTCCTGCTACTCTATCATTAATATAAATCATGCTTTCTGCATATGTAAATTTTAGAGAAACTGGTGCCTGGGGGAAAAATATATGATTGCTGCACTTGCTAGAAGGCTTCTGCCTGTTACTGCATCCTATGTACTCTTCAGGGAAGCAGAATGTGGTACAGCCCCACACAGAAATGCATAGTTTATAGCCCAGGTTTCCCAACATCATGATCTGAGTAAATCACTCCAAATTCTCTAAGGTTCAGTTTCTTCGCCTCAAAATAAAGATTAATATAAAAAAATGCTTGCTGTGATATGACTTATCAAAATGACAGGTCCAGCTCTGTGGTGTCCTTTTATTAATACATGTTTTATTAGTCAAGAGGTTACATAATAACATATTTTTATTATATGGTTAGATGGCCAAGTCTGGAAGAGTCCCACCACTGCTATTCTAGGACTTCCCACTTTGTCCAATTAATTTCCATCTTGCATCTTTGTTATATATTCTTAACCTGAAAAGTACAAGTGATTTGAGATTTACATGCAAATCTAAATAACTTTGAATATAGATCACACATCAATGCTAGAATGCTAACCGGGTGTTTTGCTGTCATTTTTAATGGATATTTGCCAGGACTAATTTAAGAGCTAGATTAGAAGCTACATATGAGTTGCAACTGTGTCTTACTGATTTCTCTATCCCCTGCACCTAGGTTAGGCACATAGAAGATTCCCAATATATGTCTGGCCTGAAGTAGGAGCCATAAATAGCTCTAAGGGTAAAATATAGCCATGATAAGTTTGTATAAAGTCAATGCCAACTGTAGGCATCTCTAAGAATGGAGATGTATCTTCTTACTCTCCATGATACCTTCTACAAGACACTTCAATGAAGGGATCAGGAAGGGGAAGAGTTCATGTAATAGTAAACATTATTGTCTGAGTAAAGCAGAGATTTGGAAACAGTTTTACAGTTTCATTGACTAATAAAAACATCTTTTAGTTGGAACCTACTTTTCCCTTTTCTATTTTAATACCCAATTTTCACATGAAGTGAGAAACTCTATTTTAAAATCATTTCAAATTTTCCTAACACAGTGTGGAAGCTATTTTGGAGACATGGCATTCCCAGAAGAATAAAGTACAACCGAGTAAATGCTAAATAAGTGTATTTAAAAAATAGATTAAAGGCACTCAGGTGTTACCACCATTTTGAAGTGATCATCACCTAGAATTATAACTTACTTGTTTTACAAGTCGGGTTAATAAATGCATAAAATATGAATCACTAATAAGACTCTTTTTTGGTGTCACTGAAAAGGTAGTTGATGGTGCATGGAAATGCAGTGTCTGCTAACTAGCATGTATTTTCTCAGGACTTTCAATGACAAGTATATTGCAAGGATTTAGATACCATTTACCAAGTTCAAAGAAATGGTTATTCTTCAGTGGTCTCCCAGGTCTGATAAGAATAAGGCCAGCTTCCTGGAAACAACATATATAAAACCTAAGCTAAGAAATGGATCCCAGGAGATATGAGATTTTCTGAACTCTGTATTTTTTTTAGCAGCAGTTCTTCACTCTTGTTGTATATCAGAGTTACCTGGGAAGCTTTACAAAAGTGTCAACATCTGGGTGCATCTAGAACAATCAAATCAGAATCTTTCACGACAGAGACTGGGTTATCAGTATTTTTAAAAGCTGCCCAGGGTAATGTGTAGCCAATGTTGAGAATCACTGACTTAGCTAGAACAGAGATGACAAGTTCATGGCACCTGGCTTATACTTTCTCCTATAGCCTGATAGAAGACATAGTCAGTATATCCAAATATATATTCCTACAGAAACCAGGTTCAGACTCAGAAAGTTTTTAGTGGTTGTCTCCAGATAACCTCTATGAACATATCAGCATAGGCATTCCAGTTAAAAATTGGTTTGCTGTCTCTGAGAAATATTTGTGCTAATTATGGGGTCCACTGAAGATATTCAATAAATATTTGGGGATTGATCAGATTGACCTAAATATCCCACTTGCAGATTCCCTTTTACCCAACTCATCGTTGACTTAGGTTGGGCTGGCATTTTTGAGCCCAAGAGAATGCATGCCTCTTGTACTTTCAAAATTCACAGACCCACTCCTAATTTATGACTTTGAAGTTTATTTTAGTCTTTGTTCCAAACTGGAATTCTATGCTATATTTCTATTTGATATAGTGAAAACCTGTAAAATAATTAAATCTGCATTGTTATTAAATAGGTAGCCTTTGTGAAACGGTATAGTTCACCAAAATAAAAATAACTTGGATTAAGTAGAGGCTTTTTTTCCACACTACATAACTAATTTCTACATAAGGGTTACCAAGTTAACCAAGTACATGTTGGTGGACATTCTGATTCCTGTTTGCGGTGCTAAAGGATGAACATAGCTTTAAAAGCATGAGCATTAAAGAAGCAATGTCCTTCAGGCTTCAGCCACTGCAGAGTCATTTCCCTAATGTTTAGAAACTTTTGCCCTCTGCTTACACAAAGTTATTATACTTTTTCCCATTCTCAAAGTAAGAAATACAATTCTTAGTCACCTCTCTTAAAGAATTGCATTCTGCATTTCCTTAATAATTTCTACCTCAGCTGTGCTACAGTCTCCTTAATTAATTAAAAATACAGAGTTAGTTTGCAAATATCTCATTAACTCTTGAGTGAGGAGTTCACCAGTGTCTTCTTGACTGGCAGCCTTTATCTGTCCAAATGCTGTCCAAACTCTCTTACTTCTCCTTTTCTGTAAATAGGGGCTTTGGGGAAACCAGCAAATCTTTGATATAGAAGCACTATTTAGCTCCAGCAAGGAATTTAATCTGCTTTATATACATAACAGCATTCTTGAGATACTTTTTGGCACAAAGCCAGACTCTGGATCCACCTGTTTGAGACATGGCGAATCTATATAACATTAGGTAATTCACTTTAAAATGATAGACCCATGGGGGAGCCTGGGTAGTGCATCAGTTAAGCACCCGACTCTTGGTTTTGGCTCAGGTCATCATCTCAGAGTCCTGAGATCAAGTGCCAAGTGGGGCTTCACACTTAACCAGGAGTCTTGCTTGGCCCTCTCTCTTCCCTTTGCCCCTCCCTCAGATCGTGCACGAGCTCTCTCTCTGTCTCAAATAATAAAATCTTAAAAAAAAAAAAAAAAGAGACGGGTCCAAAGTAAGGAACTATATCACATGTTTAAGTGTTCTATGAAGTTAGCAGCCCGTGAGGGGGGCTTCAAATTTATTGTAGCACTCCTATTCTGAAATCACAAAAAGGAAATGATTTTAGTGCAGGTTATCCTTGGGTGTTGTGTGATCTCTTACCTCCTTTGCTACATCGGGCCCCTCAGAGAAGGAAAGGAGTATGGCTCTCACCTCCCAGACAGGAGCTGTGTCACCCCAAGTCAATCACCTGATAGTCTCCCTCAGAAAACCTACTGGATTCAGAGAATATTGTTCTGCCTGGTTCTACTGAGAAAGAAATACTGAGGTAATTTGACACGGTGAAAAAAGTACTTGACACTGTTTGCCAGTGATGAGAATGTCATGGTGAAATCATCCTCATGGAAAGAAGTTCTCTGCAGGTTACCAAGAGAGACATCCAATGATTTCAAAAGTCTGTTAAAGCTCTGAATGGCTCTGCTTCTAGCTGTGCCTCAGTTGCTCACAATCTGGAAATTTGTGGCCAAATCTCATCTAAAAATTATTTATTGTATAGGTCCTGCTCTTCCCTTGCTTGTTTCCACTAACTCCAAGTTTCCAACTTTGGTCATGTACATACAAACACCACAATTATCATCATTTTTACATACCACCTGTACTATTATAAAGGTGGTATTTTTCTTTAAGCTGATTCCATTTATTTTAGTTATATGGACTTATTTTAAAAGGAAGTTGCAGTAAATGTATGGAATGTTGTTATATATTTTTCTAATCTATAATTAAAATGAATTATTAAGTTAAAAAAGGTCTCCCTACATTCCACATAAAATAATTGGTGAATCACTGGAGATACAAAATTAGCACTCTCTAAAAATTATCCAGATAAGGCAAATTGCTTTTTATTTCTCCTATCTTTTTTCTAATTGTTTTCATATATTTAAAAAAATGACTTAGAGGAGGTCACTTTTCATTTATCCAGGTAAAATAAAGCAGAATAGGGTAAGTACATGCCATGGCTATTCGATCAAACCAATGAGAAAAACAAACGTACTGAACACATAATATGTATTCAGCACTACTGATCTTCTTTTAATAGAACTCATTGTCTATATCCTCAAAAAAGACAATTTACATATTTAGATGAGAAACCTAAATGGTAGTTTCATCAGTGCTATTGTGCTCTACATTTCTTCTGTCCTTTCTGACTGCAATATATCCTGGTAGTTTCATCAGTGCTATTGTGCTCCACATTTTTTCTGTCCTTTCTGACTGCAATACGTCCAGGTAGAAGGAAACCTGCACTTAACCTGTAAGAACAAGTATCTGCATTCTTTCCTGGTAGGTCTAAATTATCAGTCCTTTCTTCTCATTATTTATTGCACGGAGGTGGACATCATGCCCCAGATAAGCCTAAACAGAGAATGTGGCATTTGATGCACTGACATCTTACACACAGACAAACATTCTAGTATAGATGAACTTCTTCGAATTAGGGCAGCATCCCACCCTGAATACCCAATGGCATATCCTTAAATTATCCACTAAGTAATTACTTTTGAGGACAGTCTGTCTCAATGAAGGAGAACATCCCACATGGTCATTTTCTTCTTCTTCGTTATTTATTTATTTATTTATTTGAAAGACAGAAAGTGGGGGGGGGTGCATGCAGAAGAAGAGGGACAAGCAGACTCTGCTCTGAGTGCAGAACTCAACATAGGGCTCCATTTCATGACCCTGAGATCATGACCTGAGCCGAAATCGAGTTAGATGCTCAACCGACTGAGCCACCCAGGTGTCCCTGGTCGCTTTCTTCTTGAAGGTTACCCTATAAATGATAAAAGTTCTGATATTTCAGAGCATTTATAAAATCTCTTTAATTCACACCCCCTTATTTGAATATTTGTGTGAGAAATGTAAATGACATCATTTATTTATTGTGTTCTACATTAAGAAAATCTGATATATAAAATTTAGAACTTATAAGTTCTTATATTGCAATGTTTGCATGACCAAGAAACTAGTTTCCTAAAGATCTAATCTATAAATGTGTTTATAGCAAGTCTGCCCTACACTTTGTTCATATGATTTGAGTAATAAAAAATTTATCATTGTATAACTTCTCAGGAAGATATAAATTGCATAATATATTGTGGTCAGATTATTTTTAATCTAGGATTGGCAGGGGAATTAATTAAACAAATGATTTACTAATGTTTTCTATAAATATTGGGTGGCTTATCACTATTTTTATTTTGATTGAACTTTGTCCAGTTTTCTTGCAGATACAAGTATTGGAAGTTATAGTCAATCACTAACTTCCTGTGTTTTGAGTGTAAATATACTAAATATTGAGGAAACAGTGTGTTTCTTTTTTTTTTTCTTTTTGAAATAAGAATTTTGACTCTGATTTTCCTGTTGGCTTCTTAGCTGTTTCTGATCAACAGAACATTCTAACATTCTAACAGATCATTCTCTAATCAACATTAGAGAATACATTTATAGTAAAGATGACATTACACATTACCTGACTTCAATATTTAGAGACTTTTTTTATCTACATGTTCCTTTCTTTTTATTCCCTATTATTTAGTAATTTCTGATTTTCCTCTCTAATAGGACCTGATAATTGTTTTGATCTCTCACAGAAGGCAGAGACTCTCTCAAATGCATGTATATAGGTGGTTGAGAGAGTGCATGGAGGGTAAGATTTGGTCATCAGTAACTCAAATTCATTTCCTAAAGGAACCTGGTCATATGCTATAGAATCCAAGCAATTTGCCAAGGCCATGTAGGAAAATTTGCTTCTCCTGCTTAAGACAAGCTGGGCATAAGTGCCTGTCCCATGGAAAACATCTGATCATTTGAGTATTTTTCTGTCTCCACTACTGGGCTGAGCAACTTGAAGAGATTGATCAAGACTATGATGAAATTACAACCTGTGTTGGCCACTTATCCTGCTACCACTTTGGTTTTTTCTTTTTAAGGATCAGCAGCCAGGAAGCACTTAGAGAAAATACAAGGTATGGGTCTCCATTCTTATATTGGTGACACATGTAAAATTAGTCTGCAGTAACTTGATTATGTCTCTCCATGAAAACAAGATGTTATTCCTCTAACAGTTCCAAAAATCCTCTATTGTAATGCTCAGGATAGAATATGATTTGACATTAGTCAATTAAACAAAACACATGAGGGACGCCTGGGTGGCTCAGTTGGTTAAGCGTCTGCCTTTGGCTCAGGTCATGATCCCAGGGTTCTGGGATCGAGTCCCACATTGGGCTCCCTGCTCAGTGGGGAGCCTGCTTCTCCCTCTGTTTGTGTTCTCTCTCTGACAAATAAATAATTAAATCTTTTTTTAAATAAACAAAACAAATGATTTACAATTCAACCACATGGCAAAGATACATAAACATGTAAGATTATGGAGCATTTTTAGTTTAGGATCAGTGAGAAAATATTGACAGGTTTCTAAATACAGCCCCTAGATATGTGGTGAGCTATTGGTCTCAAACTTCTTGTGCATTCATATCATTAGTTTTGAACTCCCAGAACTATGTTGTCATAAGAAAACCCTGCTATTTGACACGGAACTTGACTTACGACCACTAGAGGAATTGAAAGCATCTTATTACCATGGCCATTTCCCACCATCTTATTGGAGTCAAGTAGTTTTCCTCAGATATTTTATCTGCTGTCATCACAGGTTGGTGAGCTGAAATTGTCTTTATCAAGATTATTGCACCAATATTTTGTTTTATCTATGTCCTTTTCTTTATTGGTTAGTAAATTTCATATTCATAGTTGTCTCTTTTAAATGTATATTTTTCTTGTACTACTGTCATAGTTAAAAAAGAAATTTAACAGACTATAGATGGTCTCTATATGTTTTTCTCTCCTAAATATCACAAATGAGGAACTGCAAATTACCCTAGATTGGATGTTCTAGGGATTCTAGGGGTCCCATCTCTAGGTCCAAAATAGAACTACCTGGAAAGTTTTTTGTAAGACTCTGAGGTCTGGGCCTCATTTCTAGAGATTCCAATAAATGGTAATCTTTCAGACATTCCCAGGTAATTCAAACAGCATCAAAGTACAGAGTCACTGGCCTTGATTAATTTTGTTAAAGGTGTAATCAAATCATTGAAGACTGTCTTTTGTACTTTGATGTGTACAAACGGCAATAAAATGTTTGCTAGCACATGTGTTATATTTTTTTGAGCAATTCATAACCTGATTGTTGCAATTTCTGTCAGAATGAAACTCTCCATCTGTAAAGAAGGTGCTTAGGAACAGAAATGTCAACAACTGAACGTGTCAAAAGTGCAGCTTTTATTCTGAGCTAGGACAGAGGTAATTAAGGCACATGGTTTTCCAAGTTAGTGCTGGAAGAGCTTGAGTTTGTAGGAGAAGCCATCCATCTTTGTTCCCATCTGTCTAAGTGCCCCGAAATATTTACTCCCTAGAATCAACCTGGAATCTGCTACTTATCTTTATCCAGGATTTCACTTCTTCATCAACCAAAGACTAAATGCCTTCAGAGAATGGGGAAAAGGGGAATCGTGAACAATGATCTCCAGACCATGATCACCACATTCTAGCTTGAGGGCCCTGAACAAGTTACTTAAGTTTTCTGAGGCTCAATTTACTAATACGCAAACATGACAATACTTACTCCAGAAGGTCATCATAGGATTAAATGTGACTACTGTGCATGCAAGTGTTTAAAGCAGCCCCAGGCACAAATCCCTGTTATTTTTTAAGTAACAAACAATGGATAGCTACAAAAAAGAAAGGACTATGATAATCTACTGTGGGATAAATCGTATAATTTCACAGATGAAGTGAGACTGAGCAGGGCTTTGGAGGACGTAGACAGAGAATGTGGCCAAAGAAGACATAAGTTGAAGGAACTGCCTATGCAAAGCCATGTGATTTAGAGCTCAGAACAGAACATGATAGGTGACTGACATATTGAGTGCTTACTGATGAAGCACTTAATAGCAATAACAACAGTTGTCGAGTTAAATGCTTATTCTCTACTAAGCACTCAACGAGTGTCATCTGTTATCCTTCAAACAATGCTCCCATTTTAGAGATGAGTAATATAAAATGTTGAGACGCCAAGTAACAGCTGGTAAGGAAAGAGTTGTGATTGGCATTGTGATCTAATGGGTAAGAAAGCCTGAATTCTAATACTACTCTGCTATAGTGCTTCTACTGTAGCTCTCACAGGGCCCTGAGCAACTGAGGACCAAAGGGAGACATTCAACATTGGGGGTCTAGGCACAAAAAAAGGAGTTCTAAAGGTATCAGAATACATTAATCTTTCTTTTATTCAGATCTGACCTAATAGAATTTCCCTTGCCTAGAATCCAGATATAGAATCCTAGTCCTTGATCTGTGTAGGATGTTACTGTTAACAAAACAAAACAAACAAACAAAAAAAAAACAAAACACATGCACATGAAAGACTCATTTCATTCCAATCCCGCTGATATTTTGAGTCTAGTTCATAGAATTAATAATACACATGCATAGCCAGTGGTATCCAGAGAAACAGAATCAATAGAAGGTAGGCAGATAGACAGATAGATAGATAGATAGATAGATATTTTATATATACATATATATCCTATTCATCAGGTTAGTGAATATGGGTGATGTGTGTGTTGGTGGAGAGAAAAAGAGAGATTGAGAGAGAGAGAGGGAGAGAGCAAGAGAGAGAGGGATATCAATTTAAGGAATGAACTCATATAATTGGGCTAACAAATTAGAGATCTGTAGTGTAGACCAGCAGGCCTGGAAATACAAATAAGAGTTGGTGTTGTAGTCTTGAGCCCAAATTCTGCAAGGCAGCAGGCTGAAAACTCAGGCAGTGTTTCTATGTTTTAGTCATAATAAGAATTCCTTCTTCTTAGGGAAACCGCAGTCTTTGCTCTTAAGGCCTTCAACTGATTGGATGAGGCCCACCCACATTATGGAAGGTAATCTACTTTCCTCAAAGTCTACTGATTTAATTTTTCCAAAGGAGTCATAGAGATAGCCAAAAGACACATGAAAGGATGCTAACATCACTAATTATCAGGGAAATGTCAGTGAAAACTACCATGAGATATAACTTCACACTGGCTAGTATCAAAAACACAAGAAAAATCAAGGGTTAGCAAGGATGTGCAGAAAAAGGAACCCTCCTGTACTGTTGGTGCAGTCACTATAGAAAATAGTCTGGAAGTTTCTCAAAAATTAAAAACAGAAATACCATATAACCTAGTAATACTACTTTCTCGGTATTTATCCAAAGAAAACAAAAACATTAATTCAAAAGGACATACGCACCCTTATGTTTAATGCAATACTTCTAACAACACACAAGATATGTAAGGAAAAATATGTGTGTGTGTGCTTATGTGTGGGTGTAATATTACTCAGTCATAAAAAAAATCAAACAGGGTGCCTGAGTGGCTCAGTCAGTTTAGCATTCAACTCTTGGTTTTGGCTCAGGTCATGATCTCAGGGTCATGAGACTGGGCCCTGCATCAGACTCTGCACTGAGCGTAGAGCCTAATTAAGATTCTTTCTCCCACTCCCACCACCCTCCCCCACCCCACTTGCACATGTGCACATGTTCTCTTTAAAAAAAAAATGAAATATTGCCATATGCAACATCAATGGACCTAGAGAGTATTATACTAGGTGAAGAAGTCAGATGAGATAAATACCATATGATTTCACTTACATTTGGAATGCAAAAAACAAAACAAGCAAACAAATAAAAACAGAAATAGACTCAAACATACAGAGAACAATCTACTGGTTGCTAGTGGAAGAGTGGTGGGAGGAGAGAAATAGGTAAAGGAGATAAAGA
>CM052799.1:41885230-41902732 GCA_028533885.1 Nasua narica
CACTGTAAATAGATCATCCATGATCTCAGGACTTAGTAATCAAAAGAACAGGGACTGGAAACTAAAATTCTCCTTGAGGGCAAAGCTCCCTCGCCCCCATGTTTATGAACCCCTGGTTGACCTCGCAGCTACTACACATTGCACCAGGGAGACCTGTTTCAGCCTCCAAAAGACTCATTCTGTTCAAGCCTCCCTGCTAAACTGCTGAGGGTTTTCTTGATCGACTTTATATGGAGTGAGAACCTGTCCCACTGAAAGGTGGTGGGTGGGTGAAGCCCAACATGGCGTATCCTCATTAAGGCAGGGAGTGAAAGGCAAGAAAGCCAATTATAGCAGCCTGCAGCCCCTGTGCAGATGCTGCCATCAGGGGCTGCCAGCCACTCTTGCCTCAGGGTACCAGATAATAACTTCAGAATAGGAACTTGGACAGCCAGCCAGGCTCAGCTTCTACTTCACAGCGCCTGGACATGAAAGGCAATACTTTTCAGAGCAGCAAAAATGTCCTGAAAGCAGCAGGGAGATGGAGTATTTAATAGGTATGTTCTCCTGGTAGGCGGGTGTCAAGGAAAATGGTCTCCGGTTGCTCATTAAATGTTACCAAGACACTGAGACAGAGACGGCACAAGGGGGTTGCAGAAAAACTCAAACACTGTTTCACAGCCAGGATGAGTGGGCAGGTTTTTTTTTAGAATAAACTTGGCTACCTCATGAGAGGTTCCGTCTTCTGAAGGCACCACAGGTGTGGGATGAAATTACAGAGAAAGTCAAGAAGAGTTTAACAAGTTCACAGATATTCTTAATAGGGGTGAAAGTTAGGAAAAGTCAGGCTCCACTTTCACTGGACCTGTGGTCCTGCCTCCCCCAGGACATTGGTTATAACCTTAATAATTATAGGGTACTTTGGAAAAGACTTTTTAGGACTTATGTCTCAGTGTATGACTCTTTTGAAAATCAACCCACATAGAAGAAGTCAATCTGATCATGTAAATAGAACATAAAGCACAGTGCCTGACGTACAGTAAATATTCAAAACTCTGGCCACTTTTTTCTTTCCTTGTTTTGTGTAATTTGCCATCTGGAATAAAAATTCTTCCTTATTTCTTTATATTTATTCGACATACATGTATATATGTACCAGGCAACCTTCTTAGCACTTTATATACAATACTGCATTTAATCCTTACAATAAATCTATAGGATAGGTTCAGTTACAAACACTGCTTACAAATAGAGAAACTGAAAACCAACTGGGTAAATTTAAAATTCTAATTGACTTTTTAAAATGGTTCTTGAATCTGGCAGCATCCCATCTAGCAAATAGAGGGATGCTCCAAGGAGTTGTGCAAAATGGAAGGTTTTTTTAGGAATTGGGTGGGGCAAAAAAGTCATTAGCAAAAGTAAAGAAAGAATTGTTTCAAGCAAGATCACCTTCCCTTAGGGGGAAGAACAGGGAGTCTTACTGAACAGACTAACACATCTTCCTTTGGGGAATGGAGAAGTTGCATGTGACAGATTACCTCATTGATGCTGATCAAAAAATTCCCAACTGACTGGTTAATACTACATTTGTGGAAGAGGTTGAAATTACAATTAGATTAGGCATTAACCCTGGTTTACTGACTTGGAGACTTAATTTAAGTGATGCCTTTTGTACCTGTGCTTTTCTTTCTTTCTTTTTTTCTTTTCTTTTTAATACTAGTAAATGGTGAAGCCAGAATTTGAAGCTAAAAATGTATGGTTTTGGTCATTAATAGTGGTCTCTCTCTGTTCTTTGAGGGCAGAGAGGAAATGCATTTATCTCTGTTTTATTTGGCTTCAGGTAGTTCCTCCCCCCTGGGAGGCATTCAGTATCTGCTTATTGAATTTTGGAAGAGCAAGCAATATACCTTCCTAAGACCCTGGTACATACCTTTCCTGCATGCACTAAAAGGATTTAGATTCTCACTTAAGAACTTAGAAGAAAAATAACTTAATGGAAAGAAGTAGCTGCTTGCCTGTTCGCTATACCAGTTTGGATGGAGATGACACACAAGTAAAATCATAAAAATGTATAGAGTTTTCGTTCTGTTTTCTAGGCACAGAACCAAAATTCAGAAGCTCTATATTGATTCATCTTATCCAATTCCCAGGCTGCTTCCAGTTCTCTGTTTGAATCCCTGCTTCTGTCACAGTGGGACAAAAGACATCTTCTGTTAGGATGCTCTATTTTTATGAGTCTTTTGGTTGCAAGGGAGTGAGTATCTTGAGGTACAGCTGGATTGCAGACTTTAATGGCTTTTTGGTATTTGGTTACTCTTCCCTGTCTTCATCTGCCTTTTTCAATTCTGGTGCTGCATTCCAGCATTCCTCCTTCAACATAGTCAAACAGCTACATTAATTAGCATCAGATTTTATGCTTCCTCATTTTTATGGCCCATGGGAAAGACAGACTTTCTCTGAAATTCTAGGCAGTTTTGTTATAATGCATAGGTTGGGTGGGGTTATATGCCATCTATGAAAAAATCAATTAATAACCATTTTGGATCATGGAAATCAAGTTAACAATCACTTTGAATCAAGGGACTCTGATGTACTGATTGATTTGGGCCAGGGCTAAGTGCTCTACTGCTGGACAAAAAGAATAGATTAGTGGCTTTGCAAACAAGTGCTACACAGTATTGACATAACAGTTGTTCCTGCAGATGCAAACAACCTCCTTAATAGCGTCCACCTTTTTTTCCTTGTCCGCCCTCCCACTTTTCCACCTTCAAGGTTTGTCTTTCTAAGGACATTTTCATTTGGCTTTAAACTTGCCCTTATTGGAAAACCTAATAGCCATGGGCAGGATCTTGAGACATATAAGAATGGGAACAGAATTTTGTCATCTTAAAAGAATTATCAGCCAAGGTTTATTCCCTGAACTACATATAAGCATCTTTTCTTTCTCTCTTCCTAAAATGTCAAAGTGAATCAATTGCTTACCGACAGATAAATACATCGCCGTAGTTGTTAGATTCAAAGCTGCAGCTTTTGGTGCATTTCCTAATCCCACAGAAGAAGGAAGGCATATACAGGGAATCTTTGTGCTGTCAGGTTAGGAATGAATTAAGAAGCTACCATTACACTTTAAAAATAATTTCTACAGGCCAATTTGAGTAGAAACAATGTTATTTGTGATAATTTGTAAGAGTTGAAATATCATGATACAATGAACACTTTTACCCAGCTCAGTCTAAGAAGATACATTAAACATTACTTTTCTAGGTTCCTGGATGTCCCTCTTTTATTCCATTTCCTCTCAAATTGTCATGATTTTCATTATAATTTTACCAAACATGGATACCCCTAAACAATATACTGATCAGTTTTTTAAAGATTTTATTTATTTATTTTTTAACAGAGAGAGAACACAAGCAGGCAGAGAGGCAGGCAGAGGCAGAGAGAGGAGCAGGCTCCCTGCAGAGCAAGGAGCCCGATGCGGGACTCGATCCCAGGACGCTGGGATCATGACCTGAGCCGAAGGCAGCTGCTTAACCAACTGAGCCACCCAGGCGCCCCTGATCAGTTTTTTAGATTGCAAATCTACTTAATAAAATCTCAACAATTATATTTTATTATGACTTGCTTTTTCACTCATTCTGTTTCCGAGAATCATCCACGTTATTATACATAGCTATAGTTCATTTCATTCATATATGATAGTCAACTGAATGACTAGTCCTCGATTTACCCAATCTATTCTTGATAGGTACTTTTACCATTTTCATTATTTGGCGTATATTAACATTTTCACACGTGTCCTGGTAGAAGAGTGGAATAATTTCTTTTGGGATTATCCTAGGGGCTATTTTACTGGATCAGAGGGCTTGCCCACCTTCACTTTTGCTACATAACGCCAAGTTGTTTGACAAGTTGATCGAAACAGTGGACACTTCACCAACAATGTGTCTGTGTTTGAGTAGGTCCACATCCATGCCAACATTGATACTGAAATACTTCCCTTTTAATTACATTTTTTATTTTGGAACAATTTTATTTATTTTTTTTAAGATTTTATTTATTTAACAGAGAGAGAGAGACGGTGAGAGAGGGAACACAAGTGGGGAGTAGTAGAGGGAGAAGCAGGCTTCCCACTGAGGAGGGAGCCTGATGCAGGGTTCAATCCAAGGACCCTGGGATCGTGACCTGAGCTGAAGGCAGGCTCTTAATGATTGAGCCACCCAGATGCCCCTGGAACAATTTTGGATTTACAGAAAACTTGTGAAGAGAGTACATTATACCCCATACCAAGTTTCTTCCATTAACTTTAGTATGATACATTATCATAGTTAATTAACCAATAATATTGAAACATTGTCATTAATGGAAGTCCATACTGTATTCAGATTTTCATAGTTGTTTCCTAATGTCCCTCTACAGTTCTAGGATGTCATTGAAGATATCCTATTATATTCAGTCCTTGAGTCTCCTTAGGCTCTTCTTGGTTGTGACAGTTTGGGAGAGTACTGGTCAGGTAGTTTGTAGAATATCTCTCCATTGGGATTTGTCTGATGTTTGTTCTCATGATTACACTGAGACTATGTGTTGTTGGGAAGAAGACCACAGAAGTAGAGTACCATTCTCATCACATCACAGCAGGTACACGTGCTATCAACATGACTTATCGCTGCTGGTGTCGACCTTGGTCACCTGGCCGAGGTAGTGTTTGTCAGATTTCTTGACTGTAAAGTTAATCTTTTTCCCCTCCGTCCATAACTGTACTGTTTGAAAGGACATCACTGTGTGCAGCATCACCCAGTGAAGAAGAGGAGAGTCACGCTCCAGCTCCCTGAGGGTGGCATATCTATAGAAATTATTTGGAATTTTCCTTCATGGGAGATTGTACTATTCCATTCTATTTATTCAAATATTTATTTATATGAGTGATGTGAACATGTCTATATTTTATATTTTGATTATAATTCAATGCTATTTTATTTATTGTGCTGTTGAAACTGCTCTAACATTGATTATTGGTAGCTCTTTGAAAGAATTTTTAATTTTGTCAGGATGGGTAAATGACACATAGTATCTCCTTAGTATCCCTCTCTACTCTCTTACTACTCTACTACCCTTTCTACTACTACTAACTCTCTCTATTCTGAGAATCACACTCGCTAATTTTTCTATTGGATTGTAGGTGTTTTTTTTTCTCATTTGTCTCACTTTCTTTTATGCTAAATAATTATTTTTGGTTATATTAGATAGTCTACCAGTTTGGGGCTTCTGTTTTATTTAGGGACATTCGTGACATGCTGAAGCTCTTAGTATTCATTTAATAAATGTCGATCTTTTTTTTAATAGTTTGCGGCATTGGAAGATTAGTTAAAAATCTTGTCTCTTCCTGGGGTGCCTGGATGGCTCATTCAGTTAAGCATCCAACACTCAGTTTCAGCACAGGTCCTGATCTCAGGAGCCTGAGTTTGAGCCCCAAGTCAGGCCCTGCACTCAGTGGGGAATGTGCTTGAGATTCTTTCCCTCCCTCTGCCCCCTCTGCATGTACATGCGTGCTCTCTCTCTCTCTAAAATAAATAAATAAAATCTTTTTAAAAAACTCTTTACTTACTGAGATCATAAAAATATTCTTCAAAATATTCTTTAGTAGATCGACTTTCACCTAAATGAAATTGATATGTGTACACAGTGTGAGGTAGGGGTCTGATTTCTACTTTTTCCATATAGATAACTAATTATCTCAGCACCATTTATTGAAGAGTAAATTATTTTGCCAATGATCTAACAACATTTTATCAGTGTTGTAAATTGAGTTTCCACAATTGTGTGGATCCTTGTGTAGAATCAATATTTTATTCCATTCTTCAACTTTCTGTCCGCTTTGAATATCACATGTGCGGACGCCTGGGTAGCTCAGTTGGTTGGGCAACTGCCTTCGGCTCAGGTCATGATCCTGGAGTCCTGGGATCGAGTCCCACATTGGGCTCCCAGCTCCATGGGGAGTCTGCTTCTTCCTCTGACCTTCTCCCCTCTCATGCGCTCTCTCACTGTCTCTATCTCAAGTAATAAAAAAAAAAATCTTAAAAAAAAGAATATCACATGTGCTTAATTACTAAAGCTGTATATATTTATTTTATTTTATAACTATATGTGCTGCCGAAGTGAGCACTATTTTATTTTGGAAGGAAAGTTCTTCAAACATGTCATCTTCAGGACTAACTTGGACATTCTTTGCCATTTGCTTTATGTAGAAATTCTAGTATCTTTTTGTCAATTTCCACAAAGATCAAACCAAAACATAGCAAAAGAGTTGATGGAATTTAATCTATAGATTAAGTTGGAGACAATCTCTGTACAATACTGAGTTCTTTATAACATTCTAATCCATGTATGTGGCATACCTCTCTATTAAAGTATCTTTAGTGTCTTTCAGTGAGTTTTTAGGATTTCTTCCACAATAATATTTTCTTTTTTTAAATATTAAAAGAATCTCTATACAGCTAACATCTATTAAGACCATGTGGGCCATAGAACAGACTAAAAATATATTTGATAAAAGGAAGAAAGTAAGAAATAGAGGGAAGGAGGGAGAGAGACAGGAAGAAAGATAAACAGGGACCATGTCTTCTAGGGCCTTGCAAGCCAACTTTAAATTCTGTCCAGGAGATGGGAAATCCATAAAGAGTTTTAGGGCAATTAAGAAAAAAAATCAAATATATCTGGCAGTCTCAAGAAAAAGGAATTAGGGAGAAGCAAGAATGAAGTAAAATCAATTGAAAGGAAACTGCACTGGTCAAATGAACCATTCGTAGAAAGTCCACAGGGTCAAGCAAGGTTGGAAAGAGATTTTTATGTATTTGGTATGGAGAAAATAAAGGAGTGATTCATTGAGAAAGAAAACAATTTTAAGAATATTCTATGTAAGAATGCACTATAATTTATATCTGAAAGAGAGTGATTTAAAATTATTCATTTATAGGTTTCAATTCTACTCTGGAACTTCAAGAACTTGATAAGTCATTTGTGGGGTATAACAGCTTGAGAGTTGAAGTTCCTACGTGCATGTCATTTACCGCAACTGGTTATTTCTTTATTTTATATGACTTATTTCCTCATTTGATATGACTTAAGAATTTGATTTAGATCACTGAAGTGCCACCAAATAATAAAGGGTTATGATTATGTCTACACAGGTATAAGAATAACCTGGGTATTGAAACAGAACTGGAAACAAAAAAAAAAAAGAAAAGAAACAGCATTGGCCCAATAGACACTAGATTGGTTTAAAGTTGCAAATTTGGAGGATATTCTCACTTTCTTTGGATAAGGAGATATGGGTAAAACAGATGGAAATTCCTAAATGAGGAGAGATTGGTGAGAATGGAAAGAGAAAAAATAGAATTCTACATGTAGACTCCTATCATTAATTTAATCAACATTTGCATAATATTTTCCACTCATGGCTCAATTAACATCCTATCTGCCATAAAGTAGCAGCATAATTAGACCATTAGGTGAAACCTACTATAGGACATATTCAATGTCTGACTCATCTTTGAGCTCCCAGTGTACAGAATGGGGCTGTGCATATATTAAGTGCCCAATATGGCTGATGTTTCAATGAGAATAGTTCTGTAGTTTTACTTGAAAGAGCCAGTGATTTGTAGGTACATGCTTAGTGTCTGCTGGAGGTACTCCAGCCCCATGAATGGCTATTTCTGCTGGGTTGCTTGGATCCCCACTAGGTACCAAAAGGGGTCTTATTTAGATCTACTCAGAAATAGCTTCAGAAGAAGACATCAAAATTAGGTCATGTTGGTATTGAAAAGTATCAGGAAATGGAGGCAGATTTAAATGTTTGTACTATTTATATGAATATCAAAATCACCTTTGTCAAAAGATCAAGAAATAAAAGTTATCAGTTGCTCTTTTCTCTTTTAGAATTAGCCTCCCATAAATAATTCTTCTGTTTGTGGCCAGTTAATTGAAGCCAAGAGCTAACTTCTCTGAGACAAATTTCGATTTTTCTCCCTCTTAAAATGAGGTATGTAAGAAGCAATATTACTTAAAATTCGAATCAGGCCAAAGAATCACAATTAGCATTTTTCCAAGATTAAGTTATGAATGGTTTCAAACATATGGCAAAGTTGAAAGAATTTCACAATAAACCTAAAAATACCTGCCACCTACATTCTATCACTAATATTTCACTAAACTTGTTTTGTTATATATCTATCCATCTATCCATATCTCTATCCATGTATAAGTCCTACTGATATTTAAGCATTTCAGACTCATTGCAAACATCATTAGGCTTTTCCCAAATATCTCAGCATGCATACCATTTACTAAAAAATTGTAAGACACTGCACTGACCACCTCATGGATTATGTATAATGAGAGAGTAGTAGTCCTCCAAAGGGTAGACTGCTGTGCAAATGGCGTATCCATTACCAGAACCTGAACCAAGATTTTCTGATTTTCTGTCTTCTTCGCTAACACCAAACCTTGCCATCAAGATTGGGAGTGCTCAAATTGTTGCATAGATCATAATTAGTATTGTGTATTATAAGATATATGTTATTGAAATAGAGAAGCTTACATGTAAGATATGTAATTTGTCTGGATCATGAGCTACAAGTAGAATTTCAACACTAATGCACCTCACACAGTGCTCTGCCCAAAGGAAATACTTTAATGAATTCTCAAATCTATTTTGATATTCGTATACATCCTTCACTCATTCAGTACTTATCTAACATAACTAACCTGAGCTTGTGTAAACATCTTTTACTCCCCAAAGCCCTTGCTCTGTGCTTCTTTCTCTGATGCTCAAAGATTATATAGTAAAAAAAAAATCTATTTTTCCCCACATTAGTAATATGCTTCCATTCTCTGCTTCTCGTGCTGGCATTTTAATTATTGGATACACATCTTACAGAGTATAATGTACATAACGTGGTAACTGTCCTTCCTGCCCTATTATTTTTAGGAGTTGTGGTTTTTAAGTAAAGGAAAAAGAATAAGTATTAGGACAGGAATTTAACTAGTTGCTTCAAAAATCAATATCTATGCAGCGGAGGCTGGGTAGACAGCTTTTTGGCTAGTGTGCTGACTACCTTTTAAGTGATAATGTGTGTTTCTATGCCTTGTCTGCTACTATTATGATTAATAATTTTGCTTTTAGTTCCATAGAGGAAAATCTAATAATCTGGTAATAGATCCATCCAGAAAGTGCCAGGTTAACTGATTTTTCCCAACTATTGGCCAATACATTGATATTATGGTAAGTCTTAGTTTCTTCAACATATATGAGATGAACTATATGTAATGTCACTGATGCTGTTTTTGCCTATGATTGGCTACTCAGCACCTAATAAGGGACCTGGTACATAGTATTCTATAAATAGGCTTTAATGTGGATGTCTTACACTATTATTTACTCTAACTATAAAATCATTTTGAAATATATGAATATAATAGCTTACTTTAATATTATTATATTGTAAATAAGCTATAATAACATGAAATCAAAACCTACAAGAATGTACAGAATAGGTAGTGTGTTACTTTCCTAGGGTTGCCATAATACATTGCCACAAACTTAATGGCTTAAAAAAAACAGAAATTCATTCTCTTGCAGTTCCAGAGGCTAAAAGTCTAGAATCTAGTTGTTGGCATCATCTCCTTTCTGGGACTCTGGGGGAGAATTCTGCCTTGCATCTACCAGCTTTTGGTGGCTCCAGACATTTTGTGGATGTATTACTCTGATTTCTGCCTCTGTCTTTACCTGGCCTTCTCTGTATCTCTGTGTCCTTCTCTTGTCTGTCTCAAATCTCCACTCAGATAATAAACCTCATCTTGACCTTCTTAATTCCATCTGCAAAGACCCCTTTTCTAAGCAAACTTAAATTCACAGATTGTATGAGTTAGGACATAGACATAACTTTTTGGTGGCCACATTGAACCCACTCCTTATTCAATATTTTTGTTATGCATTCACAATACTTTACTGTGGAATAATGCAAATCAAGAGAATATTGTGCAGCAAAGATTTTAAATGAACACACCATGTTTAAGGAACTGCTGAGAAGTATAACTGATGTATTTTTAACCCAGGCTGCAATTTCCCTTTGTTAATATCTTTGCTCTGTATAATGTATCTGGAACTCAAATCATCCAAAAATATAGCAAACTGTTGTTGTAAAGAAAATTTCATTATTTACCACCAACAAAATTAAGTTAAAACTACTATAGATCTTAAAGCTGCTATTGTAATTACAGAAATACTTGTTGGAACATCTCTACGAAGGTGGGATCACTCAGCAACTCTTCAAAATTTCTATAACCAAGGTTTTTGGCCCCTAAACTGTACTGATTTCAAATACAAGTTATGAAATATAAGAGTTAACATAAAACTATGTATCTGATAGCTTTATTGATGCATTTCCCCTCCTCTAAGTGGAAATACCAAGTGAAATATATGGGTTGAACACTTTTTTAAGTAATTTAATGACAACTGAATTTGGCACATATTAAAAAGATGTACACAACCAATAGCTTAAATTAAGATACTCTTTTGTGTTTTTCTTCTGCCATTCTCTGAGCAACCTCTAAGTTAATGACTCCATAGAAACCTAACACAATTATTTGTGTAGCAAGACAGAAAGCTATCCTGGACCCATGGTATGATATGAATTATATTTGCTTTTTGGGGAGAAAAAAATCATTCTTTCTGAGCTATGCAATAGCAGATAACTGTGCTTTCATTTTATTTAGTGGACTTGCCCCTAGATTGGAACTTTAGGTTGACTGATTATTTTAGTTTTTCTATGCCATTCTGAACTCATACCTGTTTTCTGATACTCCATAAATATTTTAGAAGGATGATAGTCAGATGCCATCAAACTGAAAGCTGAATTTGGCAAGACTTTGCTATGTGAAGATAGGGGAAAGGTCTTTTAGAAGCAGTAAATAGAGTGAAAGAAGACAGAGAAGCCAGAGATATCCAAGAGGCCGGGGTGAGGAGACCACAGGTAGAGGAAGACCCATTGGTTGCTTTATTACAGGATGCAAAGGGAAAGGAATGAGACATGGGAAGGGAGGAGGAGTGTACATTGGGGTGGGGGAATGGTGACAAGATTGCTAAAAATATCCAGATTTAGTGTTCACCATCAGGTACCACATGGTTGAAATAAATGTCCACCTTTCTCTACTTTATAGGGTGGTCTACAGTTATTTTGTCCAAATGGTGCTCTAGCATTTCATTATCTCAGGTGTGAGGAAATACAGTCTCAGGTGATAGAATGAGTTTACCCATTCAAAAGGTATTTATTGAGTATCTACTATGCTACTAGGAAACAAACTATATATACCCTTACTTTCCTTTCCCATCCATTCCTAACAAGGTAGCCAAGAATGACCCAGATAATGGTATTATCATGTATAAGGGACCCACAGAAAGTCAAAGGGATCTTCTGATCCTGGTTCAGCCTCAAGCTGTGGTATGTCGAAAAGTTGAATTGGATGAGATAAGTTTTGATTTTGGACTGGCCTGTTCTTTTAAATCCTAAAAATGAGACCATTTGTAAGTAAGCAAAAGTTTCCAGGAGAGCTATGTGATTTCCCCAGGGCTTGGTAGTACCAAACAACATGTGCCAGAAAGCACTTCTTTAAAAAATATGGACAGAGAAAAAAAATATATATGGACAGAGAAAAATAAAGGGGCTATCTATTTGCATCCTACTAAGTCCAGCCCTCTCTTACCTTGGTTACAAGTTTGCAATTATAGAAATGAGAGCTATGAAGGAAATGAGCATAGTCCCTCAAAGCAATAACAAAAGACCTTCAGTTAGACTAGAAGTAAGGCAAGCCATTATTGAAGAAGTGCTTTTATACCTGAGGTGTAAAGAGTAAGTAGAATTTACAAGTGAAAGGGAAGAATAGGGAAACTGGATAAAAGAGAAGGGCCATATGGTGGCATCAGCATATGCAAAGGATTGGTAAAAAGTGGGAGTTTGGTATCATTAAGTCACTGAGGATCACCAGTGCAGCAAGATGTTAGAAAATAAGGGGGAAAGTGGCAGAACATGATATTTTGGAGTAATGAAAGGTTACCTCCTACCTATGTCATTAAGCCTTCAATAAGAATATCATTGTCTAGGGAGTGTGCACAGTTGGATGCACATTCATTCCCTCCAGTGAGTGGTGGGATAGGACAAACTGGAAGAACAGTACTATTCATGCAATGCAACCTGTCAAATATACATTTTCCTTCCCCAGAGCCTTTATGATAACACATCCTATTTCTTTTAACTTACTTCATTTACCTTAATCTGTCTGGTATTATAGTTTCTGGTATCCCTGTCTAATCCTCTTCATTAGATTGTAAGCTCCTAGCCTAGTACTCTTATGATAAATATTTGCTGAGCTCAAAGAAAAAGCATTGCAAATACCATGCTTATCCATGGATTAGCAGCAGATCACCAGGCCCATGGGGCCCTGGTGTTATTTCAAATTGCAGTTAAAATGTGTGAAATGAATTTCTGGTCCTTGGAGTTTCTTTTTCATGTATCGGCATTTTTCATGTTCTTGTTGTTGTTTTCTTTTATTTTCTTAAAGATTTGTTTATTTATTTGAGAGTAAGGGAAGGAGAGGGAGAGAGAGAATCTCAAGCAGATTCTGCACTGAGTACAGAGCCCAATGTGGGGCTTGATCTCATGACCCTGAGATCTTGACCTGAACCAAAACCAAGAGTCAGATGCTTAACCCATGGAGCCATCTGGGTACCCCTGTTTTCTTTTGTGTTTTAAGACATTATTTCATGTATACAACATCCTAGACTTTACATCCATTCATTCATTCATTCACTCGTGCATTCATGCACTCATTATTCATGTATATTCATGCATGCATTCATATATATATCACAGTTGGCACTAGAAAATATTTAAGTCACCACTTGTGAGAATAAATTAATAGCCCTCCGATCAATATGAGCATATTAGTCAAAGTTTCTGGATCTCAAATTCCGTGATGCTTAAATGTAATCAACCACATAAGGCATAACATCAGTAATATAAAGTCTTGAATCCACATCACCAACTGTTATTCTTTCTGTGATGCTATAATGATGATAATGGAGGGTGTGTATGGGAATGACTTTACCAGTTACAGAATTGATATATTTTCCATGTACTTTAATTATATTTGGTACTGATTTAGTTAACCCATCATTATAGTGAGTGTGACATTTCCGGTATTCTGAATTCCATGATTACTTAAGTAAAATCATGAATAACAATAATTGCTACCATTTGTTGAGTGCCTACTAAATGCTGAATTGTGGGCAGTACATTATTTACATTAATTTATTCTATACATCCACCTCGCAAGAAAGATATTATTAATCCCATTATAATTGAGAAAGGTAAGGCTTAGATAGCCATCTGCCAAAGGCACATTACTTATAAACTATAGAGCCCATGTCTGGAAGCATTATTTTTTATGACTCCTTTATACCATGTCAGGAAGCTGTCTTCATGTCAAATTCTGTGAGATCTACTTCTCCTCCTGTGTCAATTTATTCTAGCACTTTCATATTGTATTAGTATCTTCTGTTTAATGTTTTTCTCTTTTTTCTGTCTTTTTTAGTATCTTCTGTTTAATATTTTTTCTGTCTTTTTCCTTAAAGACAAGGAGGATAGGATTTGTATACATATCCTCTTCTGTTTAGCATAGATTCAAACACACTGCATCAGTGAGTAAATGGGTGAGCGAATCAGTGAGTGAATGATAAAGAATGGTTAATACCTACATACACATTCACAGACATATTTGAATGCTACCTTGAAATGCAAACCCAGTTGTTCTAATGACTTAGAAATTGTTACAATGGTAGGATTAGAAGGCAGGTAGCTATACTCTTGGACTGAACTTCAACAAGACCTGGGTCTAGTGTTAGATGAATAAAAATTCATAAATACTTGTAACTATAGATAAATGTTTCAGCATTTTATTTTTCTCATCTCTAAACCAAAACTTCAGTACTAGATTACTTTGAAATACCCTTCTCATTTTAACATCTTATGACTCTTATGAAGCAGTTTTTCTTTCCTTCCTATGCCTACAGAACACTATACCTCCCAGCCTATCATGCAGGTAGGTGGGAGACATGTGACTAGTTCTGAGGAACCATGGGTAAAAGTGACATATAAGGAAAGCTATTCATTCTTCCTCTGCCTTAGCAGTAAGAAGCAATGTGTTGAGATGGCAGAGGAATAAGATGGAAGCTTAGAAAGAGCCGCCCTGGAGAGAATTTCCATTAGAAAAAAAAGGAGGGAGGGTTGGGTAACTCTTGCTTTTAGCTCGGGTCAAGATCTCAGGATTGTAAGATCAATTCTGATGAAGGGCTCTGTGGTGGGCGTGGAGTCTGTTTAAGATTCTCTCTTTCCGGGCCCCTGGGTGGCGCAGTTGGTTGAGCGACTGCCTTCGGCTCAGGTCATGATCCCGGAGTCCCGGGATCGAGTCCCACATCGGGCTCCCAGCTCCATGGGGAGTCCGCTTCTCACTCTGACCTTCTCTCTCTCACTCTCTCTCTTTCCTAATAAATAAATAAATAAAATCTTTAAAAAAAAAAAAAAAGATTCTCTCTTTCCTTCTCCCTCTGCCCCTACTTCTTTCTCAGAAAAAAAAGCAAAAAAAAAAAAAAAAAAAAAAAACACCCTCTGAAGCCTGATAACTACATTAAGTCAGTAAGCACGGAAGTGAGAAAACAAAGAAATTTAAGACATTAGAAAATCTAAGAATAAATCCTAAGTGTGGTCTTTGGCACATACTGGGAAGTAGATTATGATTTAAAAAAAAAAAGTCCTATGACTTAACATGAAACTTAAAATGGCCCTTGATCTACCAATTCTTATGGAATGAAAAAGCTGGGTAGCCCCTAAGAAGAGCATATGTCCTATAGTCAACTTTAAATGTGGCCATGGAGGATAATGGAAAGAAAGTGTCTCCAAGAGGATGAAGCCAAAGAACATAAATAACAGCAGCCTTGACAGTGAAGTGTTGAGAAGGTGGAGTCATAAGATGGGAACAGATGGAAACTTCTTAGATGATGGTGACCCACAGAAGCCAAACCCAAGGCCCACTTACGTAAGCCAGAAACTCATTTCTAGGAGTTACGCCACTGAATTTTGGGAGGTGGTGTGTTAACCTGGCATAGACAAACTTAATCTGCACGTTACAGATCTATCTTCCATTTCTTTAATACATAGTAACTTATACTTACCAACCATACATTTGGCCCCCGATTTCGTGCAACACAAAATTTATAGCTGGTTCTCAATGACCAGCAGATTCCCAGATAAAAGTCATCCCTATTAAGGTAAAGCATACTAGGGCACCGGCCACCTCTAAGAGTTTAGGTCTAAAAAACATTTCTGAAATGTCTCACAAGTATTCGGGTAACAAAATGCTAGAAGAAACTGGTCCTTCTCCTGATTCTAAAACATTACTTTTTAATGCCATAAATGTGAAAAAACCATTCCTCCTCTGAGGAAACTGAAGTCTCAAAAACATTTTTTAAATGTAGCTTTAAATCTATCAGGGATTCAAAGTAGGAAACACGTAGCCATGTTTAGGGTTCATTTACAAATAATTGAAAGAGAACTGTAATTCTTCCTGAGATCAGGGTGTGTGTGTGGGGGGGGGTGCATGGGTGTGGGTGCATCCCAAGGATACTTTTAAAAGTCTATTCATGATACAGTAAATTACTTTAATAAGCCCAATCCTTCTACTGCATATATGACACAAAGACATTGTGAGAACAATGTGAAACCAATGTTGGAGTTATTGAAATGCAGTCGGCCTTTTTGTGAGCATCCAGGTTTGTCACTCAGTAGTGACTAAAAGCTTAGAAGCTGCCGTGCTGTAAGTGACAATACCTGGAAGATGTTAAGATAAGAGTCCACTGGAGACCAAGTCCACTCACACGCAAGGGGCTCCTGAGAGTCTATTTTAGAACTGTGTTTCTGATCTTGCCAACAGGAAACACTATCACAGCCCCTTTCACAAAAGCAAGACTCCTTTTCCATTTATAAGGACCAGATTCACTGTCTTATATTCTTTAGTAATTAGTGATGTATGCATATTTATTCCCATTTTATAAGTGAGGAAATAAATGAGCATCAAAGCATCCAGGATGTCAGGCCTTTCTCCAAAAGGGTCTCCAAAGCTTCATATATGGAACTGCTACAAAGAGCAATAAGGAAATCGGAGGGGGAGATGAAGCATGAGAGACTGTGGACTCTGAGCAACAAACTGAGAGTTTTGGAGGGGAGAGAGTGGGGGGGTTGGACGAGCCTGGTGGTGGGTATTGAGGAGGGTATGTATTACATGGAGCACTGGGTGTGATGCATGAACAATTAATCTTGTAACACTGAAAAAATAAAAGTATTTGGGAAGGAAAAAAAAAGCAATATGAAGGGAGACCAGAGAACTATAAGGAAAAAAGGAAAAAAATTTCTCTATTTAGCCTACATCTTTTCTCCACAAAAATTGAGCCCTCTACCCTTGCTTCCTGGATGAGAATCAGGCTTCTTAAAATCAACTGGAGTACAACAGGTGCAGAAGGGCCTCAGTGGCTTAAGAGTTAAGTAATTTAACTCATAGTTAGATACTACCCTTTCAGAGTTTGCAATCAGCCCCCAAAAGGGCTTGAAAACATGTATTTCCCAAACAACCTATTCAAGGAAGCCATAAAGAATGTACAAAATAAGCTAAAGACATTTGCTACTTCAAAACAATCATTTTCTTTTAATTCACTCTGGGTTTTAAATATTGTGCTAATCCTAGATATACTATCTTAAAAAAATTACCAGCCTACATCCCAAAATTATTTGAATGCACAGAGCTTTTTTAATATTTGGTAAGCAGTTTGATATTTATTATAATAGATTACCTTCCTGACAAGGAAAGTGAGGCTCAGAGGTTTAATGACACGCTGAACTCATCGGGATAGACAAAGTCATGCTGCAGTAATGATCAATGCATGAATCTCAAAGTCTTCAACAACTAAATTCACTTTTTCCTCACTTCATTCCATTGAGGATTGGGGAGAGGGCTCAGCTGAACAAAGTCCATCAGGAACACAGGCTGAAGGAGTTCCCCTCCAGACATGTATTTCTCAGAAGGCAAAAACAAGGAGCCAGGGAAAGCATATGGCAGTTCTTAAAGCTTCTGTTAGAAGTGTCATGTATCACTTCTGTACATATGTCATTGGCCAGAACAAAAAAAAGGCTAAGTCTAACATCTATGTCTGAAGGAAAGTGCAAGTTTCCCCATCGTGCCATATTTCATTAGCCAATCCAGTATCTCTTCCAACTTTTTATACCCTGCTTTCCATCCCAGGGGACTTAGAAAAACTATATCAATGGGTCTCCTGTCCTCTGGGATATTAGAGGGAGGAAGAAAAGCCAGGTGAAGGTGTTTAGTCCTCTGGCAACCCTCCTGTAAAGTCACCTC
This sequence comes from Nasua narica, assembly GCA_028533885.1. NCBI lineage: Eukaryota > Metazoa > Chordata > Mammalia > Carnivora > Procyonidae > Nasua > Nasua narica. The sequence continues at coordinate 41,902,727 of CM052799.1, forward strand.
CAGCTT
>CM052799.1:41903232-41973205 GCA_028533885.1 Nasua narica
TTCCCATGATAGGACCTCTTAGATATTAATTTAATTCCCAAAAACAAAAAGGCCTAACTAAAAAAAGTGGACTCCTTTATATCCAGAGATGAGCGTGCTACCTTCCAGAACACCAGCTTATTTTATGTGTAAGACTTATAGTCATGGAAGCTGCAGATATCTAGCAAAATGGCAAAATTTTACTAAAAATAGCCTAGAATTACAGTGGCCATTATGGGGAATATTCCAATTAGACAAGATCGCTCATTTAAGAAATGCACTTGAGAGCAAGGGATCCCAAGTTGAACAAACAGAATAGGATGTTTACTTTAATTGGTATGTAGAAGCTTCCAAAAGTCATCATGATTCCAAAATAACTTCATTAAAAAACTCATTTACAAAAGGCTAATGAAAAATTAAAGACACAGAGGTACCAAAAACAAAAGATGATGGGACTGATGTGACCCTGCTCCCTTACCTTCCGTTTCCACCAGAGGACTCGCTTTTAACTAATTCTCTACCTGAACAGCCTTTTCACTCTGAAGAGACTGTTATTTTTAAAATAAAACTAATCAAGGTTGCAAATGAACCTCCTCAGGTTATCTTTCACCCTTTGTTCAAAGACTGAACTAAGGGCCATAGTTAAAGAATTTCCTAACTTCAGGAAGCCCTTTTTTTTTTTTTTTTTAAGAATTTAGAGTTATTACTGGAGGTTATGACCGTGGTCTGCCAGATTTTCATCAGCTTGTACACATATTGGTGGGACCTAATGAAGCCCAATAAGAGGTGGAAAAAGCAATATGACAAAACCCTAAGAATATTTGAGATCTTTGGTCTTCAGCACTTAAGGAACCAGCAAAAGCTCACAAAATAGCAGCTGGATTTATAAAAGGCATTCCTGTAGTCTTCCCTGCATGCACTGATTGGTCTAATTTACAAACTTAACTTAAGCAAACAACAACAAAAAAGAATCCGCAGCAGATTTTAAAGCCCAGTTGGAAGCCCTATTTCTATGGTGTTTGAGGTTCCATACAGTAAAAAAGGTCACCCAGCCTGCCCTTTTTGTACATGGATTATCTCCCAAGATTGGTGAATTGATAAAAAAGTAGAAAATAGGATATAACGCTGCTAGCTCTTGACTGAATCCATGACCATAGCTGAGCATTTTGAAAGAACCCTGGAGCAAGATCTTGCTGGAGTAAGATTTGAAAAAAAAAATCCACCAAGCTATTAGCTTCACAGATGTGACAACATCAAGACCAGAGACCTAAAACAACACCTGGGCTGACCTCATTCACCCTCCTAGGGGTCCACCATTAAAACACTAAAGATCAATGTCTCAGCTATAATCTACTGGGACACTGGAAAAGAGATTATCCTCTAAGGTCCCATGCAAATTCTTCTTGGAGTCTCTTGTACCTACCTCCAAAGGAGGGTGTTGCTATATAGACCCCACCCACAGGTGATGGAACACCAAGGGATTCTCTGGTAAACTATTGCCAATAAGTCCCTTAAACAGCCATGGGGAAACTGAAATTAAAATCAATAGGAAACCCTGGCAAATTTTAGTTGATTCTGGAGCTACACTTTCTACTTTAAACCCTGCCATCATCGGACAACAAATCCCTCAAAATAAAAAAGTTTCCACAGTGGGGGATCTAATAATGTTCAGAGAGTATTTCTATCTTATCTGGTGCAGATGACTCTGGGACCTTTTACTGGAAAACATTCTTTTTTGCTGTGTGATATAGCCCCAACCAATTAGGTAGAGATCTCCTTTCTAAATTCAAAGGGCTAATAACATTTTGCTTCTAATGGAGAGCTCCCCTTCAAGTTTCCTGACCTACCTGAACCTGATCTTTTACGTGGAAAGATTCCAGTGAAAGTTCCCTAATTTAATCAAGGTGCCTCAGAATCTGTGGGCTACTTCTAATATTGACATTGGAAGAATTTCAATATTACCTGACAACGGTGAGCCCCGTGACTGACAGTTAATGATGTGTTGTTTTGTTATCCCCATCATGATTTATTAAATCCCTCTTTAATCCTGATATAATCTTTGTTTCCGAGTCATACTGTAAAAATGAAAAAAAGGAATTTTCAAATTGGTTATGCTATTACTACCCGATATGGCCTACTCAAAAGGTGAAATCTCCCACAAGTTAAATCCACCCAAGTAAATCTTCTCTTTCTTGTCCTAGGATGCCAGTTATCTGAAGGGCAAACTGTTAATATTTATACTGATAAGTAGTATGCCTTTGGGGTTGTCTCTGATTTTTTTTTTTAAGATTTTATTTATTTATTGGACAGAGAGAAAGAGATCACAAGTAGGCAGAGAGGCAGGCAGAGAGAAAGGGGGAGCAGAGAGCTGAGCAGAGAGCCCCATGCCCCATGCCGGGCCTGATCCCAGGACCCTGAGATCATGACCTGAGCCGAAGGCAGAGGCCTAACCCACTGAGCCACCCAGGCGCCCTGTCTGATTTTGATATGTTATGGAAACAAAAGGGTTTCTTACATGCTCTTGGACCATAATCAAAACTGGGTAACATGTGAATGATCTTCTTACTGCCGTTCTCTTACTTTGTTCAATTGTTATCAAAATTGAGGCTCACACTAAAAGGACTGAGCGTGAGTGTTAGGGAAATGACTCAACTGGCTTTCATGCAAAGGTAGCAGCAACAGAATCTATAAAGATCGTGGCACATGTGGATGATGTCCATTTTGGTTCGGCAAAAAATGTCCCCTCATTGCCAGGTTGTTGCCAACCTGATATCCTTGTAACATGGCATCAGTCTGCTCCTGAATCAGAGAGATTAAGATAAGTAAACAGTGGTTATAATTTAAACAAGTGGTTGGCAATATGGGAAACCCAAGACAGCTATTTGGTTCTTCACAGCTCCCAAACCCCATTTTTCAGCTTTTTGCATTCCTTCATTCACCACAGTACATTTAAGATGACTCAAATTATGAATGGATGTTGGTAGGCAAATGTCTATAAAATTGTGAAAATAGTCTACCAGCTATGTCTGACCTGCCAGTTCCATAATCCTGGAAAAACTATTTTTGTCCCCTAATACCTCAGACCTCCTCCATCTGGATGCTTTGAATACCTGCTGAACTTTATTTAGTTGCTACTTAGTATGGGTTATCATGTTTTTGTTATCTTATGTTTGTTTCCTGGATGGCTTGAAGCCTTCCCCTGCTGCAAAAATGATGCAAAGAAACTGTTAGAGCACGTGTTTCCCACTTGGGGCATACTTTCCCTGGTCTCCAGTGATCAAGGCACTCACTTCACAGGGAAAATCAGATGAGCCTTAATGAAAACCTTGCGAACTTCTTGGAATTATCTTCGTCTTTATTACCCTCAATCATCAAGCAGGGTTGAGAGAACTAAGGGGATCCTCAAACTTAAAATTTCTCAACTTTTTAAAACCATTGGACTCTCTTGACCTAAGGTATTTTCTTTGGTCTGGCTGACTACTTGAAGTATCCCCTTTGGGAATATAAACTCACTCCATATGAGATAGTCACTGGAAAACCAACATCTATTGGTGTACAAGCATCTGCTGATCCCTTGTTGTCTCATGCTAGTGTGATGAGCTACTTAAAGTCTTGAGTGTCTTATACTCAAGGGTATCATCAACAGATTAGAGAAGCTTTCCTGGATCCTGTTGGTCACAGTCTGGAGTTCAGTGAATGAGTGTTCTGACGGCATCATTGGAGGAAGACAGCCCTCGATCCCTGTTAGAAGGGACATTACCAAATGATCCTGACCACTGATGCTGCTGCAAGTTAGAAAGCATTGAAGCTGGGATGCACATGTCACTGCTAAAGAAGGATCCATTTGATATCTGCTCTTGTACTGATGCTACAGACCTCTGAATCAAGTTGATGAGGAAGAGAATTAGCTGACATCAAGGTGAACTACTTCCCCCCAAGATTTCAGATCAAGATTTTATGCTTTAAACATGAAACACTTTCGGGTGCCTGGGTGGCTCAGTTGGTTGAGCGACTGCCTTAGGCTCAGGTCATGATCCCGGAGTCCCCAGATCGAGTCCCACATCAGACTCCTGGCTCCATAGGGAGTCTGCTTCTCCCTCTGACCTTCTCCCTTCTCATGTTCTCTCTCACTCTCTCTCTCTCAAAAACAAAACAAAACAAAACAAAACAAACCGTGAAACGCTTTTTCCTTTTCTTTACTCTGGCACTGGAAAGGTAATGCCCTTAGTCTCCCAGGCCACTGCCAAGGGTGGGGTGCCTTTCAGAGGACTGGATTTGTCATGAGAGAAACACCCTATTCCCTCTCTGACCAATTTCTCTTCTCTTCCCCATGTCACTACAAATGGCTATCAATACTTCTTAGAACTACCTACCCAATTAGACACATTTACCTGCAGGAATTTTAGTATATTGGCACCCCCATGTTTCCACAGTTACCCAGATGAGACTAAGTTCTACTTGCTGAGATATCACCAGTAACACCCATCTTTTTAAGGCATTTAGTATGGCTTTTTATTTCAGGCTAGAAGATTCTCTTCCCATTTGCACAAAAATCTGACTGACCTCAGGATTAGGAGTAAGTACTAATAAGAATATGATCAGAAGACTCTCAATCCTTAGAGACCTTGCAGATTCCATTGCTGAGACAGGAGCTGCCCAGCAGAGATCCTTAGATTCTCTGGTCAAAGTTGCTTTGATAACAGGATTATTTTATAGCTGAGCCTTGAGAAATCTGTGCTGTGGTCCCCACCACCTCTTGCACCTGGATTAACACTGCTGGGGTAGCTGAAATTCTGTTACATAAAATCACTTGGCTTAAAAGGGTGACTTCTTCAATGAGGTCTTTCTTTGATTAGTTTGGGTGTTGGGAATGCTCCAAACATTGGGAATCATTCTGGTTATAGTTATCATAATAATCTTCCTAGTGCATTGCATTCTCTCAAAACCTTTTTTTTTTTTTTAAGATATTCTATTTATTTGAGAGAGAGAGCTCGAGAGAGAGTGAGCAGGGGAGAGGAACAGGGAGAGGGAGAAGCAGACTCCCTGCCAAGCAAGGAGCCCAGTGTGGGATTGGATCCCAGGAACCTGAGATCATGACCTGAGCTGAAGGCAGATGCTTAGCTAACTGAGCCACCCAGGTGCCTCTTTCAAAAGCTTTAAACGCATGTTCCCAGCCACTAACTGCCAAGCAAATGATTTTCCTAAGACCAAAATGTCAGAAAAGTAACGAAGAGAATGACTAAAAAACTGAATTCATGGCCCATGAATACCACAGAGATTCGGCAAAATCAAGATCAACAAAAGCTGGGAAAACTACTGAATGGTATATAAGAATGGTGCTAATGCCTTGGATTTTGATCACATCTTTTAGTTAGGCTGAAATTTTGATCAAAAGAAGAAAATTGTTAAAAAGTAACAACAGGACCAAGTGGAGTAATTTATGTTAAGCCCCACCAAGACTTAATACCTAACCTAATTGCAGTTTCAGCCTTTCCCAGTCTGGAATTTTCTGATCAGTAATTGTGAGGTAATCTGTATGATAAAATCCCTTCCTGCCCCCTAAAGGAAGGTGTCCTTGCCTGAAGCTATCCCTCCTTTTCTCTTGCTAATAACTTCCTTGTCCCACTGTGTTCTTTAACAAACATCATTGTGTAGAATCTGCATCATTAGAAAGAAGTAACTTCAAGAGCATAAGAGAAAAGTAGAGTAAAATATTTAGAAAATGAGTGTTGAGTATTTATTACTTTTATTTTTAATATAATTTATTTAATGGTAAATTTATATAATTTAATTTTTTATAATGGAGTGTTTGAAAACTGGCTTGCAGAATTCCTGAAAATTTAGTTATTGGTTCTCATGAGCTTGTATGAGCTGGGTCCAGCACACCACTGGTACTCCTAGTGGATTCCAAGACAAGATGGAATGTGCAAAAAGTTTATTAGAAGACATGCCTATGAAAGGAAATAGGGAGGGATCCAGATAAGGCTGGGAGAATCCTCAGACCTTGATGCAGATTTGATTGATCCTCAGTGAAAGAGGGAGAGCCTAGGGGTTGGCCAGAAGTGTCGTAGACAGGACAGAATCTAAAGTTAGTTCAACAAAGCCATCAGGTAGTCTGAGGCAAAGTTGGCTATCAGAGTTGTTCTGTTTCTAGGAACAGGATAGTTGATATTCCTGCTTATTAGTCAAACTCCTTGAGCAGCCTGTGGAAAGTGTGGATTCAGGATAAATTCTAGGAAGGATTTTAGAGGAATCTGGGTTCTTATCAGTTCAGCTTCCTGTTCCTGGAGGTGTGCCATGTACAATCCCCTGGCTGTTATACCCTCAATACCACTGTGTCTCTTGTCTTATGTCTTCCTCACCTGGTTTCTTTTTAATATCCATGTGTGATCATGTTATTCCTCTCCTCAAATTATTGAGTGGCTCCCAATTACTTTGACAATAATCTTAAAACTGAATCTTAAAATCTTAAAACTTTCCAACACAACAAACACAAACCGGGCAATTTGGCCTGAGTTTTCCTTACCATCTTCAACTCTACACATTCTACACTCCAACTTCACTAGATTTCTCATTTTCCATTATACAGTTCCTACCTCGTCCACCCATCCACCCATCCATCCAAAAACTATTTTGTTAGCATTTGCACATGTGTAAAACCCTTGCTATTAACAGTATTAAATGAGCAGCTTAGATTTTCATGGGAGATGGATACAAATAAGCAGATAAATATGAGAAATGTAGAAACATTGATAGCCAACAACCAACATGATTAGGATGGATGCTTAGTCATTTAAGTAAATTTTGATTAGAGAGTAGATTAACCAAAATTACATACACCCACATGCATATTTATGTTTATATAAAATGCATATATACACAAAGCATTTTAACATGTTAAACATGTGCGATCATTATTTTTTGAGTATGAGTCTTAATTGGGATTCTACATCATTTCTAGTTGTCTCACTATTATCTAACTTTAAAACATGTTTTCAGCATTTATGTTAAATTTATTATTATGAATTTGGTGTTTTTCTTTTCATAGTCTTTTGTGTGTGTGTGCTTTTTTGTTGTTGTTTGTTTGTTTCAGTTTATCCTTTGAGTCAGTTAGGTAGAGGTTAGCTAAGAGAGAAGTGTTAGAAAAGAGTATTGAGAAGTGGCCAGGAGCAGACACTGGAGACAGTCTGTGACTCTCATTTCTTAGTTGCATGACCTTGGGAAAGTTATGTAATCGTTCTATATGCAGTTTCTCTTCCATAAAATAAGGATATGATATTAGGCATAGTTACCTCATAGGCTTATAAGGATTAAATGAGTTAAGGCATATAGAGTTGTTTAAATAAGTACTGGGCACATAATAAACCCTTTATAAATGTATTCATCATCATCATCATCATAATCACAAAACAGAAATAACTACAAATTGCTGTGGAAATACTGAGGCTGGAGAGTTTTAGAGTGTAAGGGAAAGCTTATTGAAAAAGAGATAGGAGACCTGAGACCCTGAAACATCACAGCAAGAATGAATGTGGATTACATCTGTGGCTGCCCCAGTGCCTAACACAGAGCATGGCACACAACAAAAGAGGGGCTAGGGCCTATCAATTGTGAATTGACCAAAGTTGGAAACCCAGCAAAGGCTACTGGATAAGGTAGGACCAGAAGAATATACAGGTCCTAAACAGCAAGGCAAAAAAATAAAATAATGAAGGAGGAAGAGAAACACTGTGATTATTCTGTAGTACCAAAGCATGGCATTTTACTCAGTTTTTTTCAATAATTTTTTTCTTTTGCTAGCTGCATTGTTAGACATTAATTGGTGCCATACACCAATTAGAAGCCAAATTGCACAATGCCACCTCCTAAGAAAACTAATTTTTCACATGGATAATTGCCATCAGGCTGGATTTGTTCTTTTTAGCACAATTAGTTGGCCTGTATTAGCAATTCAAATAATATTTCATAATATCTTTGCCTGTGCTAGCATATGAAATTAACAAAAGAGAGAGGTTTAATGCTTGATTGAAAAAATATGCTTTTAGTGGATTTCGACTATGCTTCTTTTATTTAATGGTACCTGTGTGACCAAAAAATTTTTCATCTCAAAGTAAATCCAACAACTAAAAGTAAAAATTATTTATTTAATTTACTTTACTCACTGACTTTTTTGTGGGCACACCAAATGGGAAAACTTGTCTTTTCTAAATTTAAGGCAACATAAATGTAAATGATGATATCCTTGTACTTCAAAATAAAATCTTTCACACAATGTTAGATCCTAATTAATTTCCTTTTTAGAGTCAATCTTCAGTAGCTTCATCTCTTGTTCTTAAAGAGGCTTACGGTGGAATTAAATGGAAAGGAAAAGTTGATAGAATCTCAAGTAGCTGAGTAACCATTCTACCTAATCTTATTAATAGAATAATATCAAGAACAGGTTGCAAAAATTACAGCAGACCATTGTCACAACTTACTTTAAATTTTTAAAACTTTATTCTGGATACAACAATTGTATTAATCTTTAAATCACTAAAACCACAGAGCCTCACTCCATCTACTGTAGTCAGGATGTATATTAAAGGTAAAATTATGCCCTTGTCTTTGAAAAATCTTGCATCTGATGATGGTTTAGGTAGATGCCAAGAGTAAGTTCTCTAGTCTGATGCTTTTAGTTTGTACCACAGCTGTATCTTTTTTTTTTTTTTTTAAGCTGACTGGCCCTATAAAACACTACATAAATAAAAGCTAGTATTATAAATTATCATTATGATTCTTATTGTTTTAGATCAAATACATAAATGTCTTAAAGCAAAAAGACTGTGCATTTAAAATAAAGTAATTGTGGTAAAATAACATCTTTTAAGAGTGAGAGCTTTAATTTTTACAGTATTTAATAGTTTAGAGTATGATTTCTATTTTGAGCCTTGCTACAACTTTAGAGGGTATGTGGGGCACTCATTGTCAATAGTGCCATGTCATAATTGAGGAAACTGACATCAGAAAGCTTATACATTAATGAAACTCTTTTGGTTTCAAGCGATGAAAATTAAACTCAAGGCTCCATAAGGAAATTTAGTGGTTATGTAGCCAAGAATGATTTTGAGGCAACTCTAAGATTAGGGAAGAGCTGTAGGCAAGAATGCTTTAAGGACTGAAATTGAGAACTCAATTCATTGCAGACTTTCTCCGTGACTCCTCCTACTACAGAAGGAACTTTTCCACATGGGAAGAAATTCTTCCAGCGCAATGTATAAGTCTCTGGAAAGGGTGATGACTAACCCTGCTTGGTCACATAAGCACTGTGCCAAGTAGATATGGTCCTGTGATTGGCCAGACCTGGGTCATGTGCTTCCTGTGTGGTCAGGATTGGCAATCTGGAGCCATTAGAAGGGAGATATAAGATGGCTGGGAATAGGGAAAACTGCTGAGTGACCAGTCTGGCTGACCAGTATATGAGTTGTGGTGAAGGCATAACTGAGATCCTTCTCTGACCTCACACCTACTCCCACATCTTCTTCATCCTTGCCCATCCTTGCCCATCCTTAAAAACGATGGTTTTAAAACCATCATTTCTTTTTTCTCTTCCCTACTTCCATGTCCCTGATTTAGACTTCAATTATTTTCCCCTGGTCTAGTCTCTAGTTAAATAGACAGACTTTTTTCACAGTAATCCTTTGTAAGTACTGCTGCCATATTGTTCTTTTTAAATAGAAATTTCCTCCTTGGAAATCCTTCAGTGACTATGAAACTAAGCACAGTCTTGTCACTCTTGCATTCAGGGACCTCCAGAATATGACTCTATTAACGTTCTACACTTATTTTGTTCAGCAACCCCATCCTCCTCTGAAATTGAGCTACCTATTGAGATCCAAATGTCATTTAAGCTTTTCTGTCTTCGTTTTCTCCCTCGTTGCTCTTCTTTACCCTTCAAATTTATCTTATTAATTCTCACTTTAAATTTCCCCTTAATGCAAAGGATGAGCACAGTTTAATCCAAAATATCTTCTTGCTAATGTAATCAAATTCTTGTGAAAGGAAAATTCTTGGACTGAAGATATTTCACAATCTGTAAACAATCATTTCCAAAGTAATAAAATTGGTATTTTATTCCATTTTATAATTTTTACTGATCTTCTCAGTTAGCTTTTTTTTTTTAAGATTTTATTTATTTATTTGACAGAGAGAGAGAGATCACAAGTAGACAGAGAGGCAGGCAGAGAGAGAGAGAGGGGAAAGCAGGCTCCCTGTGGAGCAGAGAGCCCAATGCGGGGCTCGATCCCTGAGATCATGACCTGAGCCAAAAGCAAAGGCTTTAACCCACTGAGCCACCCAGGCGCCCCCTCAGTTAGCTTTATCAATTTCTTCGTACTACCTCTGATGGCAAGTTTCAATTCAGTATTTCAAGAAAATCCATATTCCTTTCCATTATCAATTTTTCATCTGAAAAAGTTATTACAGTTTATTTTTAGAATACTTGGTACTTAAGAACATATTATTTATGGTTAATACAGGTGTCTGTTCAGATGGTCACTGCTATTTTACTCAGAATATATTTATGGTATTTATGTCTTCAGTGGATATTTAATTAGTGCCTTAAAAGTGTCATATTGTCTGAAGTGCTAGGGACATGACATGAAAAAGATGGACAAGATCTCTACCCTCCTGGTGAGAAAAAGACAAGATATACACAAATGTATCATTTCCTCTGATCTTTTAAGCTGACCTAATATCCTTCTGTGTTAATACAGCTAATTAATTCTATCAAGCTAATTTAAGTTGGATACTGTCATTTGTAACCAAAAGAATCCTGACATGCATATCTTTCATCAATTATGGCATGTCAAGGATGATAAAGAGTGCCCTATATAGCTCCAGTTTGGGCAAAGATTGGATAAGAAATTACAACACAATGAATGACTAAGTCATTTATTTTAAAAATACAGTATCATAGCACTTGGGTGGCTCAGTTGGTTAAGCATCAGACTCTTGGTTTTGGCTTAGGTCATGATCTCACGGGTTGATTGAGATTAAGCTTTGCATCAGGCTCTGCTCTCAGCAGGGGTATCTGCTTGAAGATTCTCTCCCTCTACTCCTACCCCCACTCACTTGTGTGTGCACCTTTAAGTAAGTGCGCACTTATAAAAAAGTCTTTAAAAAATACAAATAAAATAAAAATATAGTATCATTGTCAGTCATAACAATAACATTTATTGACTATTATTTGCCTGTTATTAAGCTGTAATATGAATAAACACATTTAAGGTACACTTTTTGAAAATACATAGAGGGTCACATGAGTGGCTGCCTGGTAAATGAAGAGATTCATCTTTCTATCTTCTCAGACTTGGTGTCTATTTTCTTTTCAACTTCAGGATACCACTATTAGGTTGGCCTGACAGACTATCATCCTCATTGTTCCATGGTCATTCAGTATCAGTTTTCCTACCAAAACCAGCTCCCACCCCCAACACCAATCAGGATTTTTGAATCTGCTTTCAGTTGTACTAACATTAGCTCTCACTAAGGTAGTATGAGGCTTCCATCTGAAGCAGGACAGCCATATCCTAGCTTCCTCACTACCACCTCTGTGGCATTAGACAACCTTCGAGCTGTCCAGGTTATTCAAAGGCTACATTAGGTACTTACTCATCTCAGAAACCTCTTGAGCTTCTTTGTCCCGATTAACTCTCTACTATGAACAGTCAACACATTGCCATGCTCTATTAGCATTTTCCAAATCATTTTCCATGGGATTTTATCTTAGATTTGAATGGGGGTTAATAGGCCAAATATGTTTAGGTAGTGCTCCATCTTCTACTTGGAAATTCATGATAATCATTTGCATTAAAGATTCTTAGATGCTTTGTAATAAACAAAGGCACATGTCTTTAAAGTTGTTTAATTCCAGTTACCCACAGTTTATTGATCATTGAAACCTATCCCTTTTTCTCCGTTCAGTATACATTTTAGCATCCTTGGAATCCAATTTGGGGAATGTTAATCATACAGAAACTCTGATTATTTCATGGATATTTGTTTTGTTTCTCAGTTCAGTTCCCAAACTTAGTAAAGATGAGGGATACATTGTATTTCTCTTCTGATCTCTAACACTGGTTAGTTCACTGATTAAATGCAGCATGCAATCAGTTGATTATAATTGATAATTAAAAGCATGAAGAAGTATCTTATTGATTGAATAGGAGTATGTTAAGAATGACCCTAACTTTGGAATTTAAATCAAACTTTAGTACTAATTTGTCATATTACTTTAGGTAAATGACCTAATATCTCTCATAATTAGTCATCTGTAGAATGGGAAACCTATTTATATCACTGCAGTGCTCTATAAAAAGATACTTCACAGAAGGCTTAGATGCTTGATAAATGTTAATTTATCTTTTTGTCTGAAACTCTTTTTTATCTAAAACAGTGAAAATAATTTTTAAGTGCTGTGAGACACATTCTTACTTTGTAAATTGCATGACTAAATTCAGCAGGGAATTTTCTCTTATTTTAAATGACAGGATGGCCTAAATCAGTGGCTGAACATAAAAATAACTCAGGAATTTGTTAAATATACCGATCTTTGGACATCACCCAGATGTTCTGAATTTAAAGCTGCAGAAATTTGTGCCACTATTTCAAACAAATTGCCTAAATTATATTATGTAACAGTTCATATGTTGCTTTTGGGATTCCCTGATCTATGTGTTGAAATGGATATTTCTCCATTTTACCTCATTGATTTCCCATGTGTGAACACAGTCATAGTTCATTTCTTTAACAATATGGTCATTAAAATATACAAGGCTGTGGTTTGGATTGAATACAGTATAAGAACAAATGCATTTATCTCCTCTGGTTACTTCTGATATCCCAATAAAATGAGAGTAAAGTCATTAAACAAATACAGACCTACAAGGATGAGAAAGGAGAAGAGACAATAGTAGAGGAGAGCTGTCAACATATATTGGAAAATTGAGCAGAGAGGGGAGTGGACTCTGATAAGAATGAAACTCAGGAGAGAAAGCCAGGAGACTAAATGCTTGCAGAGGGGCATCCTGATGGAGAGTGGACAGTTTAGTTTTCAGAAATTCAGAAATGCTCAGCAATTGGAAATGCCTGTCTGTATAAAGGAAATCAGTATAAGGAAGTATTAAATACCAAGACCTCCACCCCACTGCTTGATGTTAATTGACTATCTTTCTCTTCTCTCCCAGAGAAGCTCGGGACACCAGACACAGCAGGCAATATGAGTGAGGAACCAGTCTGATTAAAGAGTGATTAAGTATATATCCAGAGCTCTGAGTTGTTCTAGCAGTCTGTCCCTAAATGTATGGCTAGACTCATATTCCCTAGAGATACCTCTATCCCCTCCAATAGAAGCACTCATATTACCAGATCACTCTACTGTGTGATACGCTAGTCCATAGTTTGCCCCATGTGCAGTGGGTGTCCAAGTAGGTAATGCCTTCCTATTAAAATTAAGTAGACAGCAACAGACCTCCTAATATGCATGGTAAGCCTTCTGCATGAAAGAGTGAGATTTAATCACACAAAGAAATAGGCATGAAAAGAAAAAGAATAGAGGCAACAAAACTGATTGCCTTTAAAACTGATAATTCATGGAGAAGAAAGTAAAAGACCTCTTGAGAACAGAAGAACACTTGGTAATGATAATTTTAGTAACTGAAATTTAAGATAATAAGATTAGAAGATAATGTCAAAAAATGTACAATAGGACTGCAGCAGAGAAAAGGTGAAACCATCAGAGTGTTAATCTGGGAGCTCCAACATTCACTTAATAGTGTTATAGAAAAGGAGAATAGATAAAACATCATGGGGAAATGTCAAAGAAATAACACAAGAAAATCTCTCAGATCTGAGACCAACAAGGATAAAGAGAAGATCCTACATCACAGAGGAAAGAAGGACAATGCAGCAGATTATATACAATAGATTGGGTATCAGAATTATATTCAACAAACACTGAAAGATAAAAAATACAGAGAAATACACTATACTGAAGGAGAATATTAAACTCTTACCTAAGAAACTATGTTTAATTAATAAGGGCACTTTTTAAAGACAAGTAAAATCTTCAACATTTTTGTTTTGCACACCTTTCCCAGGAAGCTGTTGAGTGTGTGCTCTACCAAAATAGGAAAACAAACAAGAAAGAAAAAAACTTGGAATTCAGGAGACAGAGCATTCCCATGGGGAAGTTCCACTTGATAGTGATGGGAAGTCCCAGGGTAGAAGCTTTGTAGTAGGTCTAGAGAAAAAAAGAGAACCATTTGGAATAGGAAGGCAGAAGGCTGCAAGGGGAATTCCCCAAGGGGAAAAATGGAAATGATATATTTGACTTCATGGAAACCCATACAGAGAGGCTTTTGTATTTTGTAGGAAGAACTAGCAGAGCTGCTTAAAAAAATATGAATGGTGTTAATATAGACAATAGCCAAATTCTGCTGATTTATTTAATAATTATTATGTAAATAAATTAGAAGAATGGGTCTATAGTGAGTAGATGTTAATGGAGATGGCGGAGAGTGACTAAAGGAAGGTAAAACTTGTATACTACATTGTTGATAGACTCAGAAATAGCAATATGGACATGCTGTGATGATCTATGGTAATAAATAGCAGATGAATTAAACATAGTTACCTAGCATGAAAAGGTAGAGTGATAGAGGGTGTTTGAATGGAAATACTTACTTCCAATGTATCTTCTGTTATTATTTCTCACTATTAAAAACTCTGCATGTTATTATTATTGAAAATACAGATTATTTTTAAATGTACAGGTATGGTAATTGGTAGCATCACATACTCTTCCTCTTCCCACTTTCCTGGGAAATGGGAAAGAGAGAGAGAGAGAGAGAGAGGGAGAGAATATCATGGAATTTTATTTCTGCTGAGGGGTTTTCCGAAGCATGATAGTGTGTTGATCTGCATGACAGTGCACATTAGAGAATCAGAGAATTAGGTTTCCATGCTGTATTTATTTTTAACTATCATAAGATCTTGTTATAAATGAAAAATACTTCAATAGGGACTCTTAAGGCAATTGTTCTTTGGAGATGGTATCTACAAAATGTGATTATCTCTAATGGCATTTTCCTAGGAGGTAATAAACCAGAGCAGGGCTCCTGCTGAGAGAGTCCTTTAAGGTACGTTAGAGAGGAAGATGTGTGTGGTTATCTCCAAACTAATGGAGGAAAGGGTTTAAAAATTGGTCATTCAAGGCACATAATCATTATCTCATGTGTCCTGAAAAGGAAGATTGAAAACTAGGTGAGGAAACAAGAATCAATGGATACAGAACAGTAGATTGTTTTAAAATATAGGTTATTTTATTCAGGTATGGTGAGGTATGAGAACAGTAGACGGCTGCCATCACAAAGACAGTTTGTTATTCACAGTTTGCAAGAAGAGGGGCATGTTACCCCAAGGGTCACACAGGAAAATACCAGGGTCAGTCAGAAGGTAGAGGGAACAAGGGACAAGGAGAACTCAGAGGGAGCCAGACGCCATATTGTCATGGGTAAGGAAGGCAAGCAGGGTAAGCACATTTAGGTTTGGCTCTGGCATACAGGGAATCTCTAGTTGTCTGGTGCCTGGTCCTGGATAATGAGGACAGAAGAATATTGCCTCCTGGAGTTTAAAAGCCAGACAGAGGAGGTGGTTTGGTTTGGAGTGGACTCTGAATTGGTTTGTGAGTGAGTTGTCATTTCTAAGAATTGGCTAGTACTGGAGGGGCAGTCTTTTCCCTGTCAGTAAACATCCAGATGCCAGAGCATCAAGAATATGGAAAATAAGAAATGTAGGTAATACACAAGTGAACCAGAAGGATGACAAAGATTCAGAAGAAGGACAAAAAGGCGAGAGGAATGAGTATTAGTAGGCTGTCAAAACTAATTAGGTTGTCAGCCTCTGAAGGCCCACGTCTAAGCAGCACAGGGTTGCTGATGGAGATAACATGGACCCAGCCGTGAACTTCTGAATAACAGCTTACTGACTCAGACATGAATCAGCCCCAACGGGACATAAAAGGTGAACTTATTTAAATAAAGAGAATGTGAGATAGGGCAACCAAACTAATCAAACAAAATTTGGGCACATATGATTTACCATACTCTGCTGGACACTGGAAGGCATGCAAACGTGAGTCAGTGGAGCCTGTGCCTTCATGGAAAATAAGAGATCTTCACAGTGATGTGACACAGGTCAAAGATGAACATAAAACAGCAGTTAAATCATTCAAGTGCCCTGGTGATGTTACAAACAAAGGAAAGAGATGGTAAATAGATACTGTCTTCCATTCTAGTTCCCATAGCAGACATCAGTAATGGATTGTGATGCTCATGATCTTCTAGTCAGGTCTGATCTCTGATTTCTTCTCAGTGGAGTCTCTGTGAAGCCAGGGCCAGTGAATCAAAGTTAACAGTGTGCTGTTCTTCAGTAGATGCTCTAAGGAGGGAGATTGAGGACTAGGAACCCCTTTCTGGAAGGGTTACATTTAATTTAACTTAAGGGTGAATGAGTTTTCAGAAGTATCCTGAATGGGATTTGTGGGTACAGTGGTTTCAACAGTCCAGGCAACAGGAATAAATGTATGGTGGCTGGAAAGTTTGGAAAACTGCATGAATAGTTATTATGCAGTCTGGATGGAGTTAAGGCTATATGTAAAGAAGGGATGACAGACAAAGCCAGAAAGGGGTGGTTGGGTCACACTGAATGCCAGATGTGAAGGTAATAAAATTAAAGCAGCTAAAATTCCCTGTGTGCTTACAATGTTCTGAGCAATATTATGTTCTAAGTGAACATTAAAATATATATGTATATTTTATATGTACACACATACATGTATGTATACCTACACACACATATACATATACAAATGTATCAGACATAATAAGCAAGATATACTGTACACTATATATTTATTATGTCCTGTTTATATATTAATATATATTATGTATTGAATATGTCTTGCTTATTATATAATGCATTTATATATAACATGTACTTACATATAATACACATCTTGCTTATATATGTTCTATGTATAAAAATTGTTATAATTTCCTGTAATATATAAACAAATAAACTGAAAACAGAGAAATAAAATAACCTGCTTGAGTGTCACAGGCAATGAAGGGCAAGGTCTAGATTTAAAGCAGTCTGTCTCTAGAGACCACACTCTTCACCATTTTACAGTACTGCATTCTAATATTTTATAGTTCTATTTAATTTGTAGATACTGAGGAGCTTTCGATTTCTGAGGTAGATATCGATGCAGTTAGACATGGGGTTAGGAAGACCGGTCTGGAAGTGGTATATAAACAGTTAGTGATAGTGGTAGAAGGAAATCACCAGACTGTGTTTGATTTTGCCAGCCTGTACTATTGAAGTTTTTTTTTTTTCAAAGATTGACGTATTTTTTTTAGAGAGAGAGAGAGAGAAGGTGCGAGTGCAAGCACATGCATCTGTGCATGCGAGGGAGGGTGCAGAGGGAGAGAATTTTCAAGCCGACTCCCTGCTGAGCACAGAGCCTGATGCAGGGGCGGAGCTCAGTTTCAGGACCCCTGAGATCTCAATCTGAGCCAAACCAAGAATCAGTGCTTAACCAATTGAGGCACCCGGGCGCCCCTACAGAAATACTTTCATGAATTGTCTTATTAATTATTAAAAACCTCCAATTATATTTCTGCCAGGGGTATTATTTCATGCATAAAAATGGGAGCAAGATGGGACGCCTGGGTGGCTCAGTTGGTTGAGCAGCTGCCTTTGGCTCAGGTCATGATCCCAGCATCTTGGGATCGAGTCCCGCATCGGGCTCCTTGCTCCGCAGGGAGCCTGCTCCTCTCTCTGCCTCTGCCTGCCTCTCTGCCTGCTTGTGTTCTCTCTCTGTTAAATAAATAAATAAAATCTTTAAAAAAAAAATGGGAGCAAGAACTGGTAGCACATACTCAAAAAAGGAATTGAAAAGCATCTGTCATACCTATATGCAGTGTGAAATATATTCCTCAATCTCTCAACTTTCAATCACATAAGTGCAATTTGTGGCTGCAGAGGTGACCTGTGAACATGCTTCATTCAGGCAGATGAGGCCATCCACAGGGGGAACAAAAGGTGATTCAGTCCATCTTTGAATGACAGTGTGTCTGTCTGTACTTGTGAATTTAAATAAAGTAGGACAATTACTTTATCCCAGTAGAAGAAACCATCACTCAGATTGCTTGGAATGATACACACAGGAACTCCTTTTCTTTGAGCACTCTTTAGGATTTTTCCTTGACACCAGATGAATGAGTACTGGAAATTGTCTTCCGCAACAGTTTGGGAGAGCACTAGCTGATCTCTCAGAAGCTGTAGTTTGAAATATATTGTCTGCTATAGGCAGACAGTAGGTCAGGCAACATTTCTGATCGGTGAAAAATAAATCACCATTTTTGTTAGAATGTCACAAAAGCTACAACAATGGGAAGTCCAAAGGCTACTGCTTGACTCTGTTTTTCTTGCCCAAGGACTTTAAAATGGGATGTATAGATCAAGATTCTAGTTATTTATTTATTTATTTTTAATTTGACAGAGAGAGAGAGATCACAAGTAGGCACAGAGGCAGGCAGAGAGAGAGGGGGAAGCAGGTTCCCCACTGAGCAGAGAGCCCGATGTGGGGCTCAATCCCATGGCCCTGAGATCATAAGCTGAGCCGAACACAGAGGTTCCAACCCACTGAGCCACCCAGGAGCCCCAAGATTTTAGTTCTTGATGACATTCTTGCTCCCTGTCAAGATAGATCGAGGAGCCTGGGCATCACATTGTGCTTACTGAGCATGTCCACGGAAATCATCCGTGATACCCCCATTCCTGTATGTGTTCAGGGATCTGAAGAACAGATGTTAGCAGGAATTAAGGCGTGGAGATGGCAAGTTTATGGGACAGAACATGTTATAAGTGTCATAAGTATTATAACAGAGGTTATAAGTGTTACACACAACCTTGTGAAAAAGGAAGGCCAGCTGACATGGCCAAGCTTTCTAACTAATCATCTCTCAGTACCCTTACTCAAACCCTCAATGCCATAAAGAGGTTGCACTCTGGGAAAGGTGACATACTCTGTCTTTTCCCCTAGGGAAAACTGACCTCTCCTTCCTTTTCACTGTCTGTTTACAGAAGGAATTTCTAGCATAGGAATTTGTAAGGATGTAATGAATTTGACATATCTCTCTCTGAACTAGAATCCCATGAGAGTAAGGTTTGTGGCTTGTTCACTGTTGTACCCATATAGCTTAGCACCAATAAGGCTGTGCAGTCAGTGAAAATGAAAACAGTCAATAATTCAGCATATGCTTTGGGAGAATCTTTAACATTTCCTTTGCCTGCTCTTATGGCTTTGCCTTCTGCACTTCACTTAGTTAATCTTAAACAAACAAACAAAAATACTACTTTAAAGTACTTTAATTGGTTTTTAAATTGCATTTTTGAAAACTGTAAATATAGCTTAGTGGTAACTATGTGCTCATTGCACAAAACGTAAATCATACAGTTAAGACAGAAAGTCTTTTTTGCCCTTCCTCTTCATCTATCCTCCAATTCCTGCCTCTCTGGTGGACTATGTGACTGGTTTGGGGAAGGTATCTTTCCATTAGTGGCTTATTTTGAACATCTCAATTTACCATCACAGTCCAGGAAATTCCAGATCTGTCTACTCTTTATGCAAATGTAGAGCACAGAGCAGTGAGGGGCTGCCAACTGTTGGTTACTGGTCTGCAACAACTTATGAATGGAAATAAAGAATTCAGAAAATTTTAGAGCAATTTGACAGTCATTTTTATGTCTCTTGACATAAATATCTCTTTTCATAAATGAAAAATGTAGACTTGTGTTTATTTTGTACATCTTTTTTTAATTTCATTTTTGCTAGTTATGTTTATTGTATTTTTTCGGAGGCTCAGTCCATAATAGATTAGGAAAAAAACTCCGTTGATCTTTATCGCTGTTAGTCTGGAAAGTACTGTTCCAGATCATTTGTAGCAGAAATCACTGCCTTAGAAACAATACATGGTAGATATTGTTCTTTGCATTTCACTCGTCTTGGAGGTGAAGAGTAGTTTGCTGTGATTTATACATTCAGAAGTTGGAGATATGGAAGTTAGGGTTTTCTCAGAAGCATTTTCTATAGCTCATGTACAGAGAACCATAAAACAAAATAGGAGTCTGATGCTTAGGACCAAGTTATAGTTGCTCTGGGCCTGATAACTTTGAGTACTTTAGGCAACAGGTTTTATATTATTACCTGTAACATTGCATTAATGTTATTTGGGGATTATTGATTTCAATGAATATCTTCACCTACGTTTTTTTTCTTAGTAGCTTTGCTGTGGACCATTAAGAACTCTTAGGCTGTTTCTAGACACACTAATTTACCTTGTGTGCAAATTCAGGTGTTGCCGAGGCAGGAAAATACAGAGTTTTACTTCTAAAGATGAGCAGGAATTTTTCCTGCTATGACTATGTGATAGACCCAAGAAAGGGATCAGATACAGATAATATTTTATCTAGAGGTAGGAGAATAACTAATGCTCTTCTGGATAAATGTCTCTCTCTTCCCTTTTCCCATCAAAGAGCATCTATAGAGGCATAAAGAGAAAGGCATAAAGGAACAAATCATTGCTCTGACCTGGATATCTAGCTCCCTGTGATAATAATGTAGGCTTTCTCGTTCTTAACTGTAGAAATAGAAGCTAGTATTAACGAACACTTACTCTGGTCATACACTATGTTAAATCCTGTACCTATTTTCTTTCATTGAAGCTTTATAACATCCCGTGACATAGGTGTTCTCCCATTTTACAGAAAAGCAGAATGAGATGTAGAGGTCAATAGTAGAGTTGATATTTAAAAGGAGGTCTATTGGATTCCAAAGACTTCTGTTGAACATTATTAGAATCCTAGTGCTCTACTGCTTTTTGTACATTTTTTGAACTATCCCATATTTAAGTAAGAGATATGAGTAACTTTAGAGTGACATGTTTTAACACAGAAGTATTTGAGAATCCTACAGCCCTCATGGTCTAATTCAGGGGTTGGCAATCATTTTCTGTAAAGGACTATATAGCAAATATTTTAGACTTTTCTGGCCATGTGGTCTCTGTTATAACTACTCCTCTCTGCTGCTCTAGCTTGAAAGCAACAATAGACAACATAAAAATGAACGGATACAGTCATATTCCAATAAAACTGTATTTGCAAAAACAGTGGCAGTCCAGATTTGGTCCACTGGCCATATTTTGCCAACTCTGGAATGTATAATTTTATAAGGGATGTTCATAAGACCAAGAATGGGCATAGACTTGTCTTAGGCTATGGCAGCAATAATGATAGCGACTGATGCCTTTCATACTTCAAACTCCGCATCTTCTTGTTGATCTTGTTGATCATTCCTTTCTCTGATGATTCTAAAGGATTTTGTCTAATGCTAAAAGATACATGTTATTTTTTGACATCTGTATATGTAAAGAGATATACCATGTTGGTACATAAGGTTGCAATGTACTTTTTTATCTCCCACTTAGAAAGGGTTATTTAAGTACAAACGAGTGAGGACTGTTTCACCACAGAAATAACTTTGAATTTATTCTGATTTATTATTGATAGTAAAGCACTCACACACTTCAGAAATTTGTCATGAAAATTACTTGGAGCACACTTTCCAGCTGATTGTGACATGTGGACATACTAGTGAATCATGATGTGAAAAGCTGCTCTGGTCTTCTTCAGTGTCATGTGAAACACATTATCGATTCTCTCCATTCATATCTAGTTCTGTCCACTTTTTCCACCCTCATGTCAACCAACATTTTCACATTTGTCACAGAAACTGGTTTTTCAATAATTAGAAGTTCCCCTTTATAATATATTATATTATAATATATAATAATTCTAATAATAATTAGAAGCCTACAAACAATTATAGCAGTCCCTTCTGATTAAAGTAAAAATATGCATTTTTAATATTAAGTATATCCTTTCATAGAGTATCCATTGCAAGTTTTAAAGAACTTAGCCTTCATACGGGCAAGCATTAACAAATGTTCCAATATCCTTTTTTCTTAATTTTCAAATAGAAAATTAATAGAGACCTTTTAACTAGAGAAAAACCTTTTCAGGGCTGAATCTGTAAAAGGAAATAGGATTTTTTTGTTGCTTTGTTTTTCTTATAGAGTGAATAAAATTAGAAGGAAATTTGTTGCAGTATAAGGAAATTTGTTGCAGTGTAAATACTTATTAAATCCTGTGGGATTCAGGAGAAGAGTACTCCTTGAGTATTTATATGTTTTCATCCAGAAAAAAAAGTGACTTCAAACACATAAAAATCCAGCCACAATTTATGTTCCACATTTTAGTTTTCACATTGTAGTAAAATTCTAACAGAGATGCCATCACTGACTATATTAAAAAAAAAAGATTTGCATAAAGTTTAACACAGAATATTTGTAGGCAAAGGGCAAAGAAGGCACAGTGCCTGTCGTTCCTATGGTGGTGTTGGTGAATTTTGCCCCAATAACCTTCTACCTCCTGATGGGATTCAGCGGTTTTTTAAGGAACCACATCTTTATTAGCTAACTGGGTCTTAATTGATTGTGATATTTCTATGAAGGCAGATAATTCCAAACATAGGGTTTTTCTGCCATCTTTCCAAGAAATGAGAACTGAGACTTTGTCTACCATGAACTGGGAAGAAACATTCTAAACCTTTCTGGAGAAAATGGGCCTACGAAAAAAAATTACATAAAACACTTAGGATTCGCTTTAAATTTAAATGGATGTATTTAAATTGTGGTTGTAGCTTCTTGAAGACTTGTGATATACAGCTGCTTTATGATTCCTGTGTTTTCCTCTTTGGTCTGAAATAAGAACCTTGGGAATCATAGGTTCACAAGAACTACAAAGTTTTCTTTTTTGTTAGTGTTTTTCCCCACATCCCAATGGGGCAGACTCATTTGGAGTTAAACACTTTAGTTGTTTTTGCTTCTGTGTTTACTTCGTTTCTGGACATTAAAATATTTTGCCAGCATTTTTTAATGCCTCTGATTGACTCTGTGGTACACTTTTTATACCAAAGAGATGATTTAGAAAGCTCTTAATATTCAAAGAATATGAGTGAGGTATTTGAGGCTATAATTTCTGGTTAAGTCATATTCTAGGCACATATTTAGACTATGCTGAAAAACAACTAAGTTGAGAGATAGTGGCCCATCTGTTTCAATGGAACAGTGTTCAAGCTTAGCAAACCCCCATGGGGGGAAGACAGGGGGGTGGTACAAACTGTCTGGAGTGTACTGTCTGCAGTCAGATGACATGGGTTGGAGCATGCCTTATTCACGACTTTAGCCTATCTTCGATGGAAGCTGAGAAGTGTTCCACTGTGCCCAGAAAAAGGAAAATGAAATGGGATTTAAGGAATACAGCATTGTCCTGTACCATATCCTAACTTATCATTCTGATTTGAGTCAGGTATTAGCTCACAGAAACTGATCAATTAAAAGATTAAGTTTTTAATAATCTGTAGTTTCTAGGTTTTGTGTACACATTAGTTACTATCTTTTTAAATTTCTATATGATCTTTTTTGGCAATCACTGAACAAACATTGTGTATTCATGGTAGACAGGGTGCTCTGACATTCATTTCATAAACTGCAAATTGTCAGTGGTTATAAAATATGAGATTGAAATTATTGGGTTCAATACATAATTTCGACAAGGTGACATTTTGACTTTAATGACACCAAAAAATCCTGGTAAAGTCATATTAAGACAAAAAAAGTAGACTTAGCTTTTATCTCCGGTCCAGTTATTTCTCTTTATCTCTTCACAGGCTCCTAAAAATTCTTACATTATAGATTCTTAAAAATCTATTAATTTTTCGTTTTCTCTATATGTCTCAGTTTGTTTGTAAAGATTTTCTTCCCTGACCTAACTGTAGTTTTTCTAACCTCCCATTTTTCCCTATACAAAGTCTCCCTGTTAGTTCCACCTGTGTTTGAGTGATACTACCTACTCTCTTAGGAATGTCCCCTCCAAAGATGCCTCTCAGATGATGTTCTGCTGAGGATGTACCTCTCTCTGCAGTTCTTCTCCAGAATTCTCAAGCCCATGTTGCTTCCTTACCTATGAGATTCTAGAAATCTAGTCTGTTTGTCCTGAAGAGAAGTCTTGTTCATAATTTTCTCCTCAGCACTGAACAGGAGGTTGCATGCTGAATGTGTTTGATAGCTATTAGTAGGACAAATTAATGCATTTATATATTTGGACTTCATTTTTGTGTCTCTTATTTAGGTTTTGTATCATTCAAGACATATTAAATTATTCTGTGATACCAACTAATCTCAAATGGCTTATGAAATCAAAGGACACTGTATGTTCTTTGTGGTTGAGCTGTGGCTCTGCTTCATGTTGTGTTCACTCTAGTGCCTAGGTTGATGGAAGAGCCTCTATCAGGAACATTTTGATTATTGTGTCAGCAGGAAAAGAAACATGGCACTCACATCCTGGCTCTAGAGCTTCTACTTAGAAAAGATATATGTCACTTCTGCCTTCTTCCCATTAAATAAGATGAAACATCTTGAGTTCAGTGGAGTAGGAACATATAATTCACCCTTAGGGAGGAACATGCTAAAGAGAGAATTTGGGGCAAATAGTAATACAGTCTACCACTGAGAGATAACCATATATCATCTAGCTCCTTTATTTGGTCACTTTGGTTGCCCTTATCCTATATAACAAGCTATAGTGTAAAATGATGTGTAAGAGTAAGAAAGTTCCTTTCAAAAGTTAACAGCAGGCTATCCACAATGGATGAATAACAAGAATTTATAGAATTATGCATTATGACATCATTTCTCATAGCCTGGACAATAGTATTTTTATCAGCCCTCTGATTAAATATAGACACATGGGCTTCCTTGATTGTCTTTTGGTATGAATAATCTTTGTTTTGATTTCATATTTTCCCAAATCTGAAGAACAGGGTGTTGAATGAACTCCCTTCATTGGTGATGACTTTCCAGTCTGGTGCATTCCTCCACAGTCTACTCCCTCCTTCGATTCTTGCTGTAGCTCAGATCATTTCAGAGATCTGAACATCTAAGCAGAAATTTCCATAGTACCAGACAATAAAGTAATTACATCCCATCATCATTTGTCCTTCCCTTTTCGATCTGTGTTAGCATCATTAGCTTTAATTTAATAACACCATCTTAGTATTGAACATTTAGAATTCACCTTGTTGGTTAATTTTTTTATTTTCACTTTTGTAAAACCTCTAAAATGTTTTGTTAGAATCTGCTGTCTTTCTCATGCCCACTTTGCTTCTTCTCTTATTTTCTCTCTCCCTCTTTCCCTCATTTTCTTTTTTTCTTCTCTTCTTTCCTTCCTCTCTGTCTTTACCTTTTTACCTCTCTGTCTCTCTTCTGTCTTCTCTTTCTTGCATGCTCTTCTTCCCTCCTTCCCTCCCTTCTACTCTTTCTTTCTTTCTCTTTCTCTCTTTCCTCTCTTTCTTTCCCCCCTCTCTTTTTTTTCTTTCTTTCTCTTATTTCTTAATGGCACACAGATAGTGGTTGGGTTTGATAGAATCCATTTCATTTATTGAATATGTAGTGGACACCTGGTACTTTGCTAAGGTTGTCGGGGGCATTTGTAACATTAGATCATACTAGATATGGCACACTTATGCACACAAAATATTGGTTCTGCCTATAGTACAAAAAATTTGTAAACTAGTGGCTGAAAGATGTTTGGAGCTTTATCTGGAGAATTCAGACATCCTTATTTCTCTGACTCATACCCAGCAAGGATAAAAAAGAAATGGCTCTACCTCTCCGTGTGTACTTATTCTGAATGCACCTGAAATAACTTATCTTTAATAGGTCCAAGCAGCTCACACATTTGCTTTCATTACTGATATTACAGCTCTAGCACCACCTTGGGCCCTTTAAATAGTAAAAAGTATCATACTCTGCATAGTTCCACTCAAGGCTCTTTTAAAGCAAAGTTAGAGCAGCTGTCCTCCAATGGGTTTCAGACTGATTATTAGTACCCCGGTTCTCCTTTCTCTTCAAACTTGTAAATATGCTTGTGTCAGGATTTATGTGCAATTGCTCACCATAGCCAGATGCATGTCCTTAGTCTCTCTTTTCTGTCAACTCAACATAGTTTATGTCTGTAGGATGAATTCATATCTTTATCCATTCATTTATTCCACAGATCATTATGGAGCATCCCTGTCACGTAGCCTGTTTGGTGGTAAGGCCCTGCAGTTAAAGATTCACCTTGTGTGCTCAAGGAAGTGAGTCTGGTGGAGGCAGGCTAGCAAATAATTGTGTCCAGTTCAGAGAGATAGATGCTGTGCTTCAAGGAGGTCCTGTGGTCCTCTGAAAGTAAAGGAGAAGGTTACCAGCTCAGCCTTGGGAAATCCTACGGATAGGGATCTCTGTTGGTCTATTATGTATACTATTGTCATTTCTCTGTCTTTTTTTTTTAAAGATTTTATTTATTTATTTATTTGGCAGAGAGAGAGATCACAAGTAGGCAGAGAGGCAGGCAGAGAGAGAGGAGGAAGCAGGCTCCCCGCTGAGCAGAGAACCCGAAGTGGGGCTCGATCCCAGGACCCTGAGATCATGATCTGAGCTGAAGGCAGAGGCTTAAGCCACTGAGCCACCCAGGCACCCCTCATTTCTCTGTCTTGAGGCAGTGTTTCTTAAGGTGTGGTAGTGAATCTTTAGATTACCTTCAGGAGAAAGACTCAGTTTGTTGCTAGTGTGTATGTTTGCAAAGAGGATTTTTTTGAGCAAATATTTCTTTTTTTTTTAAGATTTTATTTATTTATTTGACAGAGGGAGAGAGATCACAAGTAGGCAGAGAGGCAGGCAGAGAGAGAGGGAGGAAGCAGGCTCCCCACTGAGCACAGAGCCCGATGTGGGGCTCGATCCTAGGACTCTGAGATCATGACCTGAGCCGAAGGCAGAGGCTTTAACCCACTAAGCCACTCAGGCACCCCTTAAGCAAATATTTCTTTGACATCTAACATATGTCTCAAAAACAGTATGATCTTAAAATGTACAGCCTGATGCATTACATACAATAAGTGTGCCCGTATGCAGAACATGGATTAGGAAGTAGCACCTTGCCAGCCCCCAGAAGTTCCATTTATGCCCCTGCTAGGCAGCACTGCCTCTAGGATGGGCACTGTCTTGACTTCTGCCACAGATTGGTTCTGCCTGGCTTTGAACTTTGTGTAAATTCAGTGCTGTCATACAACTAGTGCTCTTCTGTTTCTGTCTTTTCTGAGCTAGTTTCATATTTGTGAGATTCCTCCATGCTGTAGGGTCAGTGGTGGTGGCAGCTTATGCTCTTTTTTTTTTTTTTAAATAATTACAATACACATTTATTTGAAGTAATACATTTGTAGCTCAAATAGTTCTAAATTGTACATTTCAGATTTACCTACCTTCTTTTTTTTATATTTTATTTATTTAATTTTGAAAGAGAGAGAGAGTGTGCAGGGGGAGGGACAGAGCAAGAGGGAGAAAGAATCTTAAACAGACTCTGCACTAGTGCAGAGCCGTCACAGGGCTCGATCCCATGACCCTGCAGACCATGACCTGAGCTGAAACCAGGAGTCAGATGCTTAGTCGACTGTGCCACCTAGGCACTCCAGGTTTATCCAACTTCTTATAAATATTTGAGGGCATCTGCAACCACAGATTTCAGCTCCATGATTATTTCTTCACCATTCTTCTTTCTCTTTTTTTTCCTAAGTAATTTCTTTCAGATATGGTTCAAGGTAGAGTGTATCATCATATTTTATCCAGAGTTCTTTAGGTGCGGTCTGCTGTCTCGTGGTCCGGTTCAGTGCTCTCTTGATGCAGAACATCCTGTCATTCTGAAGGTTCTCGGGAAGCCTTTCACGTCATCATTCTCACATAATATGTCATCTCACATTAACCCCAGTGTACTGATTCCTGCAGCATTGTAATACCATTTTAATTTTTTTTTAAGGGTTTCATTTATTTATTTGAGAGAGAGAGCGTGCACAAGCAAGGGAACGGGCAAATGGAGAGGGAGAAGCAGACTCCCCACTGAGCAGATCTGATACAGGGCTGGAACCCAGGACCCCAAGATCATGACCCCAACCAGGCTTAGCTGACCAAGCAACCCAGGCATCCCAGTAATACCATTTTCAGATACCCTCCTGCCACCATCTTTTTTTTTTAATTTTTTTTTCATTTTATTTATTTTTTTGACAGAGAGAGAGATCACAGGTGGGCAGAGAGGCAGGCAGAGACGGAGGGGGAAAGCAGGCTCCCTGCTGAGCAGAGAGCCCGATGCGGGGCTCGATCCCAGGACCTCGAGACCATGACCTGAGCCGAAGGTAGAGGCCCCAACCCACTGAGCCACCCAGGCGCCCCCTTCTGCCACTATCTTGATGCTACAACAGCAGGCCTCTTCACCATTTTGACCAGTTTATACGTTCTTTGTGATTCGTAAGGTCTGATCTCATATTCCATTGCACGACCATACCACAGTTTATTTATTTATTCTATGTCAAGAAGTATTTGGGTATGTGGGCCTTCAATACCATTCTAATCTCCCTTTCAGCTCAGAGTCTTGGCAAGTAACAATAACCACCAGTGCTGTCCAGTGGAATAAGAAGCACATCTTGCCTAGGTAATTCCCCCCTTTGGAAGTTAACAAACTTCCCTTAAACCAAATTGATTCCCACACAGAAATTAGGAGCCATCAGAAGGAAGACTGGTTCTCCTATGATGGAGAGGCAGACACTGGAAGGAAGGAAAGAGATTCTGTCAAGGAAGCCTAGATGATACATAAGACCAAACGGTCAATTCCTTCTCATCTGGGAAGATAAAAACTAGAATCCATTGCATTTTCAAATAGACTATGTTAGAGCAATTCAACTGTATGGTAGCCATATTTTCTATTTGTGTTTAAAGGTCCATAGAAACTGTAGATATAAAGCTTATATGGGATCTTGATCTTTGCAATATGCTGCAACCAGTGAAAATCTCAATGAAAGGATTCTAGGGTTTATTTATACTATTCTCTTTCTGTGTCCTTTTATTTATTTGTTTGCCTATTGAAGAATGTATTAAAGCATATCTTGAAAAATATTATTTGGCAGGACTCCATGTAGACAACCAATCCTTTTATTTGCTTAGTAGCTATCCTAGCCCAAAGTCACAGACTTTTTTTTTCCCCATTTATTTTTTTTCCATTTCCTTAATAAAACGTGGTACTTGAACAGTGAGAGGGTGACAGTCTTCTAGATTCTATTTATAAAGGACTCATAACTTCCCAATAAACTCATAGCCAAGAAATATTAATCAGTTGCCAAGAGACAGCTCAGTGCTGGAGTTCACATATGTTTCTTCTCAATAATTGCATATGCTTTGTATGAAAACTGCAGAACTGCACCCACTAGAAATAACATTTTCCTAAGAGTTTCTTTATGTGTTTGTTTTGTCTTTTTGTTTTGTTTTGTTTTGTTGTTTCCTCATGCTTGAATTACCAGTTAAAACATAAAAATGTTAGTTGGTAGTTGGGAAGGAAAAAGCCTGCTTACTCTTTTTGGTGAATGTCCTGATTGGTTTTTTTGTGTGTGTTTGTTTAAGATTTCATTTAGACAGAGAGAGAGTACAAGCGGGCAGAGGGGCAGGCAGAGGGAGAGGGAGAAGCAGGCTCCTCTCTGAGCAGGGAGCCTGAAGCAGGTCTCCATCCCAGGACCCTGGGATGTTGACCCGAGCCCAAGGCAGATGCTTAACCACTTAACCAACTGAGCCAACCAGGCACTCTGTCCTGATTGTTGATGAGGTCGCATGAGGAATATGCTAATGTCTGTCTCTGAATTCCATACTTGGCAAAATGATTTAATAGCGAATAGTGAACAGGAGTACCTCTAAACTCCTCTTAACCAAATTCAAATCCTGCCATATCCCTACTGGCTGTGTGACCACAGTTAACCTCTCTAACCCTATAAGATGACACTAGTGATAATGCTAATTTCACCTTATAGGATTCCTGAAGGGGGGAAAATATGCAAAGTACTTAATACAATGCTTGGTATATAGAGAATATGCACTGAATGCAGCAGATATCATATATATATATATATATTTTAAATTTTATTTATTTATTTGACAGAGAGGAGAGAGATCACAAGTAGGCACAGAGGCAGGCAGAGAGAGGGGGGAAGCAGGCTCCCCGCTGAGCAGAGAGCCCAATGCGGGGCTTGATCCCAGGACCCTGAGATCATGACCCGAGCTGAAGGCAGAGGCTTTAACCCACTGAGCCACCCAGGCGCCCCTATATATATATATATATTATGTGCATCAAACTATGTGCATCCCTAATTCACAACTAGGGAATGGTAGGAGAAAACCAATTTACCCTAGGGCTTTGGTTTGAGAACTAAATGAATGAATGCCTGTGAAAACAGATTTGTGAACTGTACATTACTTCTTTTACATGTAAACTTTTCATATATCCATTTAATGACAACATCATTTAAAAAGTCACATAGGCTTAAACAAGTACCTATAGATAAATATATATATTATATATATATTTATCTACACCTCGTGCCTGCTTTTACAGATGAGGAAACTAAAGTTTAGACAGGTGAAATGACTTGTTCAGAGTTTCACAGTCTAACCAGTAACAGATTCATATTACTTTCTCAGGCCCTTTTTGTTTCCTGAAGTGGGCATTATCCACTTTTGCATGAACTATTTAGTATCTATCCATAGCTATGTCTGTCTCCCACTAAAAGCAAGATTTTTGAGGAAAGAAGCTGTGGCTATTTTTGCACTGTTATATTTCCACGACCAATAGCTCTGCTTCCATAAGACATCTCCAGTAAGAATTTACTGAAAAATTCTGAAAAAAATCAATGATGTTTACAAATATAATTTTCCAATAAGAGAAAACCATGATTGATCTCCATAATAATGATATAAAATGATAGCTATATTAATTTTTGAAGTATTTCATATGCAACTTGTAGGCACTTTCCATATATCATAAATTATTCTTCAGTCATGAATGGGGTATATGTTATACCCCACATACATTTGCAATCAGTGAGTCCCATTGTGAATTACAGCACTAACATCAATGAACTCGGCTGCCCCAAATGTTAATAGTTTGCTCCTGAACTGGATCTGTGGAAATGTTTTGCTGACAGACTATGTGAACTAATATATTACTTAATTCTCAATCTGGCAAAGCGGAGAGAATTGTCACTGGTATGTGAAAATTTGCAATGTAACATCATATATGCAAATGAAATAAATGTTGGCAAAAATAATTATTGTTGCTTATGAGAGGATTAATAGTTACAGTCTGCCCTGTTTTCTGTTGAGGTTTAATTTAATTCTGTGGCATGTATTAACTGAGGAAATTAATTTGGGTTTAATTATTGTGTGCGGCTGTTAATGTGCACACTTTTGATGAATATTTAGTTACGCTGAACCACCAACCCAGCCGCTATGCTTTGCTCATCTGCTGATAGGGAGCATCTGATGGAGGGGATGGTTCATACTGGATTGATTCCCAGGGCAGTGTCAGCAGATAGCTGTGATTCAGGGGGGAAGGCTCTGAGCTTGGAGTCAGAAGAGCACAGCATTTGGGTTCTGGGTGTGCTATTAACAAGCTATGTGCATCACTAATTCACAACTAGGGAATGGTAGGAGAAAACCAATTTACCCTAGGGCTTTGGTTTGAGAACTAAATGAATGAATGCCTGTGAAAACAGATTTGTGAACTGTACATTACTTCTTTTACATGTAAACTTTTCATATATCCATTTAATGACAACGTCATTTAAAAAGTCACATAGGCTTAAACAAGTACCTAAAAGGCACTCAAGAAAGCATCTCTAAATGGATAAAACGTAGACTGATTGAGTATAGACGAACACCCCTTCATTATAAATATGACCAAAAAATTCCATGCAACAAGAAATATGGTCAGATCCTCTGGAGGTTTGCTCATTTTAAGAAGCAATTAACATCACAAAAAAATTCCCGTATGGCTACAAGTTTTAAAATAAAGACAAAAGCATTCTGGAGCCAGACTGACTTGGTGCAACAATAGCATAGTTTTCCAGCTGGTGATTAGGTTTCTGAGCCTCAATGTCCTCATCTGAAAACTGGGGTCCTATCACTTCCAAGGGCCATTGTGAGAATTGAATGTGGCAATGAATTTAAAGTGATATGCACAAACACTGGTCCATGGGAATTTCTTAGTAAATGTTAGCTTTGCCTGCAGTAGAAGTGATGACATTTTAATAGGATCCTTGGCAATGGCATGTAGCCTTTGAAATAGAACAAATGAAAGTAGCTCATATCTCTATAAACGGAGGGAGGATTATTGACTCTGGAGCTGGGCTTAGTTCATCTTCACACACTCATGGCTTTTTCTCTTCCTGTTTTCTTTTACCCAGGCCCATGGGTTGCAAGGAAAATAATAACTTGAGTGTCTCATTTCACACTGGGGGCCTGCTGGCTCAGTGGGGGTAGTTAGTTACAGCTCTGTTTCTCCTTTGTTTGCTCAACTCATTCCTGCAATGTCAGGGAAATAAATGTCTGGGGAGGAGAGACAAACAAGAGGTACAATGAGAGAAACTGACCTCAAGTTAATGGAATCTGGATTAAAGGAGAACACATTGCTAGAGAAGACTGCTGTATTCATTCAGGAGAGAGGGTGTCTAGCCTTTCTTCCCATGTGTTTGATTCTCATTTTCTCATGCCAGAGTGAAGGTCCAGCCCTTCCCACACAAAGTTGGTCAATTTGGACAGAGGCTAAGCCTTCTGTACCTTTTACACTTGTCTGGCATAGAGGGATTTATCTTTACAGAAAAAAAATTGTAAGAGAATAATACATCTAAGCAATCAATCAACCAATATGTATTGATTGTGTACTCTGTGCTGATTACAATTCAAAGTGTTGGAGGCAGAGCAGCAAACAGATAAAATTAACACCAAACTTTTATTGAGTGATTTTGTATGCACTAGTAACTGTGCTCAGGCTTAAATAGTTAATCTTCACAAATCGTGTGGAGTAGCTGTCATTAGCTCTCATTTATAGTTGAGAAAGCTAAAACCAGCTTATGTAACTTGGTCAAGGACAAGAAGTTCACGTGTGGTCAAGCTGGGATTTCAGACTACAAGTCTACTTGTACTGTAAGCATCATGCTATCTCCTTCACAACTGGAGTTGGAAAATAGCAAAGAGATGTTGTAAACCCCACATAAAACGCTGGTGACTAAGGAGACTGATAGAAGCACATTTCATGGAATTTATGTATACATATATAGATATGCATAAACATACACATATACACACATTGCACACACATGCACACACACACAAATATGGATAGCCCAAGGTTCAAGCTCTTGTCTTTTAAAGGTTTTGTAATACTCAGTTGACACGTAAGGCATCCTGTGAAACATATTTGCAAAATATAAATAACTCTGTCACTTTAGTTACTGATAAAATGGAATATTTCGTGCACTCACAGGATGGATAACAAAAGGTGATAATATGTATCAAGTACCCGATGCAGTGTTCAACACATGGTTGTTGATTAAAGTTATTTCCCTTCCCTGTGGTTATTATTTTTCAATACAGAGGTGTTGTTTTCCTCTGCTATATTTAATGCAAACCCTTTATGAACGAGAACCATGTCCTATAATTATTTATTATCATCCCAGCATTTCTAACCTCTTTCTTCATGCCCATCCTCCTCCAGTGCCTATTCCAGATGTTGGGCTACTCTGTAAAGATTGGTTGATTTTTCCATGATGCTAAATACTACTTGACTACATTTTCACTTTTACCAGGTTTGGTGGAAATAATCTTATTTTTTTCAAATTTCTAAACACCAGCCTTATATCCTTAAATGTGATATTGACCTTCATGAAGAACTGGCTTAATTATTTTGACCATTAAGGATAATTTCTAAAAATCAATTTTGGTCCCTGAATTTTCTGATCTCTCATTACCCACAGAAACTTCAGTGTTACTACATTTTCTCCTCTTTCTGTTGTAGAGGCAAAATTCCCCTCAGGAAGAACAACCAAAGTTTGAGTGTCATTTTCATGACCAGCCAAAAAAATCTTTAACCACTTTATTAAAGTATCATTGAAACATTAAAACAACAACAACAACACGTATTTAATGTATACAGCTTCATGAGTTTGGGGCCAACTATTTACCTGTGAAACCATCTCTACCATCAAGACCATAAGCATATTCATCACCTCCCAAAGTTTCCACCTTTATTATCATTTGTCTGTGTGTGTTTCTGTGTGTGTAAGAACACTTACCACAAGATCAACCCATTTTGCAAATTTTAAGTATACAACACAGTATTATTATCTATAGGCACTATGTTGTATAGTAGATCTTCAGAAATTGTTTATCTTATGTAACTGAAACTTCGTACCCTTTGACCATCAGCTCTCCATTTTCCCTTCCCTCCAGGCCCTGGCAACCACCATTCTATGTTTCTGTGAATTTGATAATTTTCACTTTCTTCCCAGGGTACCTTCCTGATCCTCCATGGATCTTCTTTAGGGAGTTGTCCGACCAAATGCTAAATTATACTACCTACAGCTGGTAGGGTGGATTCATAATGATAAAGCAAATGTCTCTTCCTTTTCCTAAGCATTTAAAGAATAATTCTCTCTCTCCTTTGCTTTTCTTTTTTCCAGTTAAAGTGCAGACTGAGCTTGTCAAGAGGAGTAGGCAGCAGCTTCAAAAGCTGAGTCCCCCTGGGCCTTCAGGAACGTGAGCTTTGCAGACTAGGAAGTTACATTGTCTTATGAATTCTAATAAGGCCTTTGAATTTCAGAAAACTGGAAACCAAATTTCCCTTAGTTTTTCTCCTTTTTAAAAAACTTTTTCAAAACTTTTTATTCCTTTTAGTTTTTAACACTCTGCACTACACCGATTGCTATAGCTTTTCTCTGTAGCCTACTTACCTAGACAGCATGAAAAGATAGACATTTTGAGAAGAATTGAGCCTGGATTCTCAGAGATATTTTCACTCATTCAGAAAACACATACACCCTCTAATCTTGACTGTTCCTAGACCTCTAAGCAAATTACAGTCAAATTACATTCCCAAATATTTCCTGGGGCCCACCCCTTCATGTATTCTTAGAGTCTTCTGATGTTAAAAAAAGAAACAAACAAACAGAAACAAACAAAAAATTCAGATATGGTATTTGGGTGCTTAGAAACTTAATTCAAAGACTTGGAAATAAAAATACAGTATATTGAGAAAATCTTAAAAGAAAAGAGCATTCACTTATATCCTTAATTAAATCTAATATTCTTACTCATCTAGTTAATGGTGACAAGTAGACTATCACAGCCCTTTTTTCCAATTAAAAAAAATTCCAGATTGCTACTCATGCATTTTAAATTTTAAAGCAACTGGTAAGAAAATCATACAACTGGTCAGTTGTACTAAGAGAACTGTTATCATATAAATAATATAAATGATTCTTTTCTTCCTTCCTTCCATAAGTAATTATTAAGAACTTCATATAAGGATATATAATAGATGTGAGGATTTGAGTAAGATGTGGAATACCTTCATATAGGCTTATCTGAGAGATTGTGGGGCTCTGTGACTTTTCCATGAGCTTCTCTTTAAGAGATGCTAAAGAAATTGGTAATTGATTCTCATTTGCCACAGTTTCCTGCCTGAGGAGACAATCAAGTCTGGGGAAAACACATCCCTTCTTTGACATCAGCCTTGTTGTGATGGCAGGCACTCTTGCAGATAGCAATCATTGGTCTGTCCTCTGCCACCAAAGTTCCAAGAGAGCAATTATTTTAGCAATTATTAGCTAATAATTATTAGCTAATAATAAATTAGCAATTTATTTTAGGCAATTAGGCTTCAAACTTCAATTAAGAATAGGAAATACGGGGGCGCCTGGGTGGCTCAGTGGGTTAAAGCCTCTGCCTTCGGCTCAAGTCATGATCTCAGGGTCCTGGGATCGAGCCCCACATCGGGCTGTCTGCTTGGCAGGGAGCCTACTTTCTTCTTTCTCTCTCTCTGCCTCTCTGCCTCCTTGTGATCTCTGTCAAATAAAAACATAAAATCTTTGGGGCACCTGGGTGGCTCAGTTGGTTGAGCAACTGCCTTCGGCTCAGGTCATGATCCTTGAGTTCTGGGATCGAGTCCCACATCGGGCTCCCGGCTCCATGGGGTGTCTGCTTCTTCTACCTTCTCTCCTCTCATACTCTCTCTCACTTTCTCTGTCTCTCAAATAAATAAATAAAATCTTTAAAAAAAAAAAGAATAGGAAATATGGGGTGCCTGGGTGATTCAGTTGGTTAAGCGACTGCCTTCGGCTCAGGTCATGATCCCAGAGTCCTGGGATAGAGTCCTGCATCCAGCTCCCTGCTGAGCAGGGAGTCTGCTTCTCCCTCTGACCCTCTCCCCTCTCATGCTATCTGTCAAATAAATAAGTAAAATCTTTAAAACAAACAAAAAAAAGAATAGGAAATATGGGTAGTAATTGGCTGTGGATTTACACTGGATATTGTGAAAAATAAGGGAATTAAAAAAATCAGTATGAGAGAGAGAATGAAGAAAGAGAGCAAGATTGAGAAGTATTTTACACGGGGGAAAATGAAAACATTTACATATGAGTGCATCTTATCAGAAACAAGTAATGAAAATTAAAAATTGGTTTGCTATCTCTCCCTGAAGAAACTTAGGAAAGGAATGAACTCCAATGATCATGCAACAAATGGTTATGACTTAGTTGTACTTGGCTTAAAAGAAGTGTGGCTTTTTGTTGACCATGGAACAAAGAGATAAAGAAATCTGGTAACACTAGGCTTTTTTTTTTTTTAAAGATTTTATTTATTTATTTGACAGGGAGAAAGAGATCAGAAGCAGGCAGAGAGGCAGGCAGAGGGAGAAGGGGAAGCAGGCTCCCTGCTGAGCAGAGAGCTCGATGTGGGGCTTGATCCCAGGACCCTGAGATCATGACCTGAGCCTAAGGCAGAGGCTTTAACCCACTGAGCCACCCAGGCGCCCCAACACTAGGCTTTTAAGAGTTCGACAACAGGGGCGCCTGGGTGGTTCAGTTGGTTAAGCAACTGTCTTTAGCTCGGGTCATGATCCTGGAGTCCCTGGATCGAGTCCCTGGATCGAGTCCCGCATTGGGCTTCCCTGCTTGGTGGGGAGTCTGCTTCTCCCTCTTACTTCTCCCTTCTCATTCTCTCTCTCTCTCATTCTCTCTCTTTCAAAAAGTAAATAGATAAATCTTCTAAAAAAAAAAAAAAGAGTTCAACAATAGACTGTGTAGGAGCCAAACTTGGTTATTTGGCCTATCACTCTGTCTCTTATCCTAAAACTTAATTCCATGGGATTAAGTAAATTGAAAGAAAATTCATACCCAAATGGGTTTCATGACAAATTTTGGCAGATCCAGCAACATAGATTTTAGAAAGAAAAATAAAAATAGTCCATTTATTTAGCTTGGAGGAGAAGAGAACTAAGGATTAATAATAAGAACTAAAGGATTAATAATCAAATCACTGAATCAATCCCCTTTTGTAAGGGGAATAAATAAAGATATGTTTTTGTTTATCTATGAAAGAGGTAAAATGAAAATGTGTAACAGGTACACGTTTATTTATTTAAAATGAAAATGTATAATAGGTGCAAATAAAATCAGTTGACACTGATGACATTAGAGCTGAATTTAAAGAAAGAACGATGAAGGCTATTCCAGCTTCTTTCACTTTTTCTGGACCCTTCTAGCAACAGGATATATTAGTATTGAACTGTCTTCTCTATAAGGAGAACAATTCAGTAGTGCCTTATTTTTTATGTGAGAAGAGAAAATAAAAAACCTCTTGAAAGTTGTCAAAAGCTTTATTTGAACCCTGAGGAGACCAAGAGTGTTGTCTGCCAAAGTGAAATGACTGATTTTAAGCTTTTCGTGAAGCTCAGAGGCAAATCATTTGTAACCCTGGAAATATTTAATTTGAGGAGGTTTATGTTAAGATAATAAAATAATTAGCTTTCCCTCATTAGAGGCGTGCAGAGCGGTAGGGTTGCATGTTCTGGAAAATTACATTTCTGCTCTTTCACTGACTTAATACGTGTGGATTGATGCAGATCAGATAGCTAACTGGCAGGCATTTTACACGTTTACCTTGTTTTAACTAATTGCCAGTTCAGAGTCACTAGAGGTTCCATTTTAAATTAATGACTGTAAGGTATTAACGGCAAACATGTATCTATTGAGAAATTAGGAAAGAATAGCGAACTCCACATTGTTTCTTATTAGTGCTCTCAGTTCTTGGTGGGTTGATACATTAAAGAAGCTGTGGGCACCAGCCTGTGGCCCTCCCATCAGATGGGCCCACTGCCTCTTTTTGTAAATAAAGTTTCATTGGCGTATAGCTGCACCTATTTGTTAATGTTGGCTGAGGTTGCTTCTCAATATAAAAACAGAGTTGAGTAGTTGCAACAGATACCGTATACCTGCAAAACCTGAACTAGTTACTGTCCGATCCTTGAAGGAAAAAGTTTGCAAACTCCTGCCTTAAAGCATGTCTACCTCACTACCTTATTCTGTAGAAGTTCTTAGGTGAAGTGCTCTTTTAGCTAGAGGTCTGTTTTCATATTCTCATTGATTACCAGTGGAAAATACACATGTTTAGAAAATAAAATGCAACTTTAGTGTTTTATTTCAGTCCTTCCTTTTTTTTTAAAGATTTTATTTATTGGAGAGAGAGAGAGAGCGAGCGAGAGCATGAGAGGGGAGAAGGTCAGAGGGAGAAACAGACTCCCCGTGGAGCTGGGAGCCCGATGCGGGACTCTATCCCGGGACTCCGGGATCGTGACCTGAGCCGAAAGCAGTCACTTAACCAACTGAACCACCCAGGCGCCCTTCAGTCCTTCATTTTATCTATATGCCTCCCAGAACATTTCTTTGGGCACAGTCTGCATGAGTTGATGAGATTCAGGATTAATTTTGGTGACCGATGAAACATGGCTTAGTTTGGCATTACTTTGCTTTATGATTCATGCTTTCTTTGCCACTGGACTTTATTTAGATTATTTTCTTGGCTCATATTAGCTACAGAGAATTGATAGGACACTACATTTTCCATCCTCTCTTATCCCAAAATATTGTTAAGGTGGCATGAAAAAAGAAAAATAAATTTTAATTCACTACTAAAACTAGAATCTTTATATTGCCAGTTTCCTTTCTTGGTAAAAAAAAAAAAAGTAGTGTCCTCACTGGTCCCTAAGGTCACTGTATAGTATTCAGATTTTGAAATGGCACACTGTGGCTGAGAGTGGGGGAGCCCTCCTCAGCAAAAACACAAAACAAACAAAACAAAACCCCCAAAACAAACAAAAAAAGTCCACAGAATTTTATTATAATGAATTAGTGAAGTGTCTTATTTAGTCTCTCATGGTGATTTTCCTGCTTATTTCCAAAGGAACTTTACTTTTGTAGGACTGGACCTAATCTCTTTAAGGTAAACATCTCATTATTGTGGTTTATATCCCTCTACTCCCTTCCCCCTCTCCCTGCCCCCAAGCAAACTACCTAATTCCAGAAACGTTTGAAAGCACCTGAGTTTCAGGCAAAGCTTTCTCTTTTCACTTTTTATTTCTGACCCCTGACACAACAGACCCTTCTACTGAACACCTAAAATTACTTAGGGTCACAAATGCACAAGAAGCCCATTTTCATTTTCTAACTGATCTCCAGAGTTTGGGATTTTCAGAGAAAAAACGGAGAACACTTACTCTTTGGATCAACTCTGTATCAAGCTTTGACTACAAGGAGAAACTGATTGGAGAATTAGAGGTGATTTGTCTCCTGAGAGAAAGTAGAGGTGCCATCTAAGAGTTCTTTACAATTATTCTTAAGTCATTTCATTCTTTATAAAAAAAAAATAGCACACATTGCTGTACCTGAACCTTTGCTTGGTGTTGAAAATAAAAGGAGGACTGGATCTGTTTTCAGTGATCTCCTGGTCACTTGAGGAGATGTGTATTCCAGGCTGAGAAACTGACCAGCGTGATAGCACAGATGCCTTTCGAGGATGTATGTGAGGTAGAAAGAGGAGAGGAGGTTTGACAGAGTGGGCAGGGTCTAGATTGTGAAGGAATTTATAGACCAATGAAAGCAATCTGTTGTATGTAAAAACAAAAAACAAACAGACAAAAAAACTGTGGCATTTTCAGGGCTGATGACCATATTGAGAGCAGATAATCAGGAAGGCAGCCTTCAAATAAGGTGTTCATCTAGAGAGAGCAAAACGACATTTATAGTCAACACATTTCATATGCCTTAAATATTTATGGTGCTTGAGTAAACTGTACAATTTATATGAGGTTCTCTTTATCACTGTGAGAAAGATATAACCACAGTGAGAAGAAATACGGACATCTTTTATATATTTGTGGCCTTTATTTTACCAGAGTCTAATTCCCACCCTAAGAGTCTAAGTTGCTCCTTTCCTGGATGAATTTGATCGAATTTGCCTTCCCTTTTCCCTGAGGACATTTAGAAGGTCTGGAGACATGTTTGGGGTCACCACTGGGGATGGAGGGGATGTGCTACTACCATCTCCTGGATAGCAGTCAGGAGTGATGCTGAGCATGATGTAATATACAGAACAGTCATCTACAACAGGATTGAAAAACCCTGATGGAGAATTATATTTTCTGATTCCATCCTGCCCACTGCCCTGTGTATATGACTCAGGAAGCTCAGGAAGTATGAACAGGGCTGACAGCTTATGGAAGATACCCAGGGCAGCCTACAAGATTAGATGGGATGGGAATCCTCTAAATATACAAGCCTAATGGAGAGTCTGTGCTTCAACCCTATAGTCCTGAGTGGCCAAAAAAGGTGAACCTGTCCACCTCCTGTGTCTAACTTTTTTTTTTTTTAAGATTTTATTTATCCATTTGACACCAAGAGAGAGATCAGAAGTAGGCAGAGAGGCAGGCAGAGAGAGTGGGGGAAGCAGGCTCCCTGCTGAGCAGAGAGCCCAATGTGGAGCTTGACCCCAGGACCATGATCTGAGCTGAAGGCAGAGGCTTTAACCCACTGAGCCAGCCAGGCGCCCCTCCTGTGTCTAACTTTTTATTCTACTGTGATTATGCATAGCATAATGCATAATGCATAATGTGGAGTCCTTTGTTATAGAGAATCACAGTCATTCTTTGACTGAGCTCTCTTTCATTAAAAAATACCATTCCCAGAGGAAGATTCCACTTAATCTTATATTTGCTTATGATGTACTTCTCTCACTGAAAAATCCACAGGGTCTCTCCTATGTTACACTATGAGTTTCCCAAACTAGCCCTGTACCCTCCTATTTGTGGTCTTGTTGTGAAAAGATTTCCGTGGATTTCCTTGCCACAATGAGAAGTTGGTTTGTGTTTTTATCTTTCTCTGAAAAGAAATGGTGCTCACAGTGTGTTGAAGTTGAAGAATTGTATTTTTAATGCCCAGGAAGGAAAGGATTGCTAGTGTTCTGGTTCATACATACATTCCATGTAATTCATTGCATTTCTGGTTGAACTCCAGTCAGAATGTAGAAATGCTGAGCAACTGTGAACAATGTAGCAATGAGGGCACTGGGGTAATCTTTCATACAGACTTCTTAGAGTATGAATTAATCTTGCTAAGGTAGATAAATGGCAATGGCAGAGCTGTATGGCTGCTCTGCTGTTGTCTGCTACCTAATAATAATAATAACAAATAAATAAATGATAAAAATAAAATAAAATTTAAGAAGCAAAAAATTCTAAAAGCCCATAAAACTTGAGCTATAACAAT
Source organism: Nasua narica (assembly GCA_028533885.1). Classification (NCBI taxonomy): domain Eukaryota; kingdom Metazoa; phylum Chordata; class Mammalia; order Carnivora; family Procyonidae; genus Nasua; species Nasua narica. Next base: position 41,945,156 of record CM052799.1, read on the forward strand.
TATATTCAGGATTTCATCCCCTAAATGAATGGAAATATATCTTTTTTTTTTAAAGATTTTATTTATTCATTTAACAGAGAGAGAACACAAGCAGGCAGAGAGGCAGGCAGAGGCAGAGAGAGGAGCAGGCTCCCTGCAGAGCAAGGAGCCTGATGCGGGACTCGATCCCAAGATGCCGGGATCATGACCTGAGCCAAAGGCAGCTGCTCAACCAACTGAGCCACCCAGGCGTCCCGAATGGAAATATATCTTTAAAAGCATTTTTCTAACGTCTGTGTGTATTTTAGCTTCTTATAAATGCATTAAAATCATTTTTCCCTACAAAAGAGGCCAGTTCTTAATTTTGGAACCCTGTGGGTGGAACAAATGGTAACCCCCAAAGAGAACAGCAGGAGCCTTTAGAGAGGAGGACATCCCAGAGCACACTCTTTTACCTCTTAGGAACTCTCTGGAAGACAGCCTTGTCCTGCCCTCACTGTCTGTTTAATTTGCTGCTCTTGTTGTTTTTCTCTCTTTGGGGAGAATGGTAATAAGTGAATGCTTCATAATTTCTCTGCCTCACAGGACATTTTAGAAAAAATGACATCATTCTTCTTTCCTTTGCACGTAGCCCAGACTCTCTTAGAGACTACTAGAATCTAGACATATACAGACGAAGGGTCCTCAGAATTCAACTAGTTCATCTCTTTTTCCTTTGCAAATGAAGTTAACTGCCATTCAGTGGGGCAAGGCAACTTCCTCAGGATAGCAGAATCAGTTAGAGGTAGACATGCATGTTGGTACTGCAAAGTTCTCCTGGTGGAGCCCTTGCTTCTTAAACCTTGGTGATGGGCTTGCCAGATATGGCAAAGCAAAGTGAACAAACATACATACAATGCTTGAGACATACTTATCCTAAGAAAATTATTATTTATCTGAAATGCAGGTAAACTAAGCGTCCTGTATTTTATCTATCAAAACAGCCCGAGACTGTGGGAGCCTAGGCTCTTAGTTAATTGGAACAATTGAATTGAAAAAAAAAAAGACATTTGAATAAGTTGGAAAATTTGAATAAACATTTGAATAAATATACCCCCAACCCAAGGTTTCTCTTGATAGGTGTGTGAGATTTTTGTTGTTGTTTATTTGTATGTTTTGTTTTGTTTTGGTTCCAGTGCTTAGGCATCAGAAATAGAGCAAAAGTTGGAAAATTAATTAAGGGTGCACAGGGATATGTTTTCAATTAGTAGCATTGGGTTTATCTGATGAATCCAATGAATGAATTGCCGTTGCATGAATGCACCATTCTCCAATCCCAAAGAGGGTTGGAGGAAGCAAGCAGTGTGGTGTATCCTGAAACGCATTCTTTTTTTTTTTTTAAGATTTTATTTATTTATTAGAGAGCGAGAGACTGAGAATGAGAGGGGAGAAGGTCAGAGGGAGAAGCAGACTTCCCGCAGAGCCGGGAGTCTGATATGGGACTCGATCCCGGGACTCCGGGATCATGACCTGAGCCAAAGGCAGTCGCCCAACCAACTGAGCCACCCAGGCGCCCCCTGAAACGCATTCTTAAGACATTCTAAATTCTTCTAGGAATTGTGTAATTGCTATTTATTTTGCTTTATTGAAAAATGTCTAATTCTTTATAAAGAACATCAATAATTGCTTAAAAAGTAGAAGTTTAAAAAGAAAAATTAAACCATGGCCATGCATAGTTCTTTCATTTATGTATTCATTTACTCTATAATCATTATTCCTTTGAACTCCATGCATTATCAAGATAAATATGATATTTGGCCTCTACTCAAAGAAAACTCGCATCCTCAAAGTTGCTGGAATTAGTCTAATATGGATCTGGCTTTTGTAAATCTCCAGAGCTTCTAGGTGGATCAAATGTCTCTCCAGAAATATGGCTTACTTCCTATGTAGACAAATTGGTACCAATGCTCTGTAAATGGAAGTCTGGTTTATGTTCTAATACCTTAGATAATCCATTTAAGTCTAATATTATCCAGCCCTTATAGAGGAGATGAATCTGTTTGCTCCATTTTACTTTTATCAGTGGCACTGGTTATGTACCACTGTGGTTAAGAGCACAAACTCTGGAGCTAGGTTGATGGATGTGATCTTGGGTAAGTACTTAGTTTCTGGAGCTCTATTCCTGTTTTTTCACTTGTAAAGTGGGAATAATAAAATCACTTTCTTCATAGACTTCCTGTGAAGTTTAAATGGACTGTTATGTTAAAGTTAGCATTATGCCAGCCTCCTTACTAACCTGATAAATCATTTTCTGTTGTTATTCTTTTGACTCTGTGTTCTGTCTGTACATCATGCCACCTAGAATCTTGGGATTTTTTTTACTTTTTTTCTATTTCAAGGTTTTCTGAGGTACAACATTTCCTTTGACCTTGAATACTGATTTTGGAAATTTCCATGAGTCTCAAACCCACAGTCATTAACCAACTGACTTTTATACCAGTCCCTAGCTCATAGGATATAAACCCAGCTCAAAACCCTAAGATGGTTGCTTATAGAAGGAAGGAGTTCAGAATATGAACTCTTGTATGTACTGTGCACCACTCTGTTCCTACCTCCTTAACTGTGCTCAGTTGGACTGTAACATATATTCTCTGAATGAAATACAAAACACTTTTAAGCACTTAAGATTCAAAGAGTATTTTTCCTAGGGTAGGAGAAGCTATTACAGTTAATTGGATAGGTATCATTAAAGAGAAATTTTAGAGTAGATGATCAAACTCCATAAGATCCAGAAAGTGGTGTGTACACATGAGAAGACTCTTCATTTCACTTCCCATTTCATAAAATCATATGACATCATTCAAGTGATGGGTTTTCTCAGTCATTAAGATTCTCATTTCCCTTCACTAGAAGAAACAGTAACATTGAAAATAAAATTTTCTTTTTTTTAAGATTTTATTTCTTTATTTGACAGAGAGAGAGAGAGACAGTGAGAGAGGGAACACAAGCAGGGAGAGTGGGGGAGGGAGAAGCAGGCTTCCAGCAGAGCAGGGAGCCCAACGCGGGGCTGAATTCCTGGATCCGGAACCATACCTGAGCCGAAGGCTGATGCTTAAACGACTGAGCCACCCAGGTGCCCCTAAAGTTTTCTTTTGTTGGCATTATTGCTTACTTTCCAAAGAAAGATTGGATAGAGACTTGATTTTTTCTTCTCCCATTTTTCATCAGAGGCCACCCCCAGACTTCTTGGTTGGACATTGTCTTGGAATTCCTCTTCTGTTTGTTCCTTTCTGTTTCTCATTTATTTTTATTTATCCTCTCAATGGCTTTTCGAGATTGATTTTTAAATCAGAATTACAAAGCTTAAATTCTTTTGGCCAGGGCTTCACAAAAATTTTTGTTGTTGTTGGAATGGAAAAAGAGAGATCTATGACAATGCATTCTGAGAGCATCCAAATAAGTTTCTTAAATCTTTTATCAATGGTAGTTTCAAGTTAAATTTAAAATTAGCCCCTGCTCTTTTCTGATCATATCTCTTCCATTAGCTCTGGAATAAATAGGATGCTCATGAGTTCTAAAGAAATATCAGTCAGATACTTGAATTCAGTCAGATACTTGATACTTCTTGCCCAGCCATAGAACTGAAGATAGAGTGTTTTTATGATCTAATCCTAGCTCTATGTATTTTCTTTATTGTAGTTGATTGTCCTGGTATAAACTTTATGACGCAACTGTTATTATGCAATGGAAATATCAGTGAAGGTGATAAGAATTCAGTAAATACCTCAGAGTAATTCATCTTCCTCCCCATTTAGGGAGACCTGGAATTCTTCAGGTTTATAACATTATCCTCCTTAAGTCCTTTGGTGGTGTTGAAACTCAGAACATCTCTCTCTCTCTAACTCAGGGTAGATATGATGGCTGTTTGTTGATTATTCCTAGGAATAATCAATTAATTTATTATTAGTTGATAATTAATTGATAATTAATTGATTATTTGGTCAATTAATTGATAATGCTTATGAAGGCTCCCCATAAAAAGTCTAGCTTTCCCCTTCCATGAACACAGTAGCATTAAAGTTCCCTTCGTCCTTTGAAGTTACATGTGACCATGTGACTTGCTCTGACCTTTGATCAAAAATGATGACTCTTTAAGAATAGACATATTTCTTTACATTCTCTTCTGCCTCACCCAACCTATTTGACAGTGTTCCAGAATGTGGCTGTTCAGTCAGCCTGGGTCCTGCAGTGAAAGCAATGATGACATAGAGTGGAACTCCCAGCTGGCAAAGATGAAAAATTAGCAAGAAATGAGCATTTGTTGTTTTAGGCTACTAAGATTTAGGGTCATTTGCTACTATAACATAATCTACCCTATTCTGACTAGAAAGACTTCTGCAACATCCATCCCTCTTTTTTTTTTCTTTTTAGTAGTCCCTGGTCTTTATTCGTGGGTCCATGTAGCCTCCCAGAAATGGACTTCTCCTATATTTCAAGTCTGGAGCATATTATTGAGATTGAAACAAAAGATATATTCCCAGAGACAATAGTCAGTTCAGGATTGAACATGTCATATATAAGATTATTTAATCAAAATGCATCTAAGATTTGTAAAGATTGTTGGGATAAAGCTACTCCCTTTACTATTTAATGTGAAAGAGAAACCATGTATTTCTGGGTGTTTCTGTTTTCCTTCTTGAATATTGAAGAGGCAAGCTTTGGAATGAAATGGACATTATAGAAGTTGAAGAAGAAAGACAAAGAAAACAGGTCCTTAGAGCATCTTAGAGCTAGTAAGTGAAGACTTATTAGATGTTAATCCTTATAATAATTATATATGCCAATAAATTACTTTTGTTATTTATCCTACTCAGAGCCCATTTTTCTGATATCTGGGACTAAAAAGAGTTGCCCTGACATAGTGTTTGTGTGTCATTTGGTAGATTTCAAAGAGGTATAACCATCACCAGTGACTTGCCAAAGCCAAGCTATGTTCTATCATTGCTGCTAGGAAGAACTGGCAGGTCGGTGGGGTGACATGTGGGTGGAGAGCAAATGGCTATTAGAGGCAACATGACGTATCAGAAAGATGTATGTTAGAATCCTGTGTCTACTAAAAATCAAGCATGTATTCTTGAAAAAGGTATTTTTGCCTCTCAGAGCCTCAGCTTCCCATCTCTAAAGTAGTGATAACTTGCTCTAAGCAATAAATGAGATAACACATAAAGTTTTAAATATGCAGGGTAAATTCTTTTCACTCATGAACTTTGGGGTTCTTCCAGTCTTAATGGATACTGTATAGTACTTCCTGTCAATATCAAAAGACTCATGGTTCTTTTCTGAAGGCAGCCTATTCTACCCTTCCTATCCCAAAGAATTGAGAGACTTTATCATTTGTACCTCAGAATACGGGTCAAGAAGAGTGTGGAACACTCTTTGTACCCTAGACTAAGTTGCCTCATCTGAATGAAAGTCTTCTTTCATTTATTAGGGACATGGCATGTGTGTGTGTGTGTGTGTGTGTGTGTGTGTAGATAATTACCAATGCGAGAAAGACAGCTGGAGTGTAGTTTAAGTGCAGTATTTTAAAGAAAGAGTTCTATTTATGTGTCCAGTCTAGTACATGAAAATCAAGATATTGTCTCTACTTTTCTGATACTGTGTCATATTAACCAATTTGTCTATGCTTGTTCTGCAGGTCTAAATATAAGGTAGAGAAAACCTATAGCGATTGTGATTATGAGTGTTTCACAATCATTTATCTCAAATTCTTTTATTCCCCTCTATAGTAGGTGGTGATCTCCAAGGAATTCTAGGCTAGCAAAATTTGGGTTCTTTTAAATATATACACAGAAAAGAGCGAAACTCATTTCATTCAAAAGCAAAGTTGGAAAAAAAAAAGCTATCTATTTTTCTCACTTTGACCTTCATTGTAAAGTCTTTAAGGCGAGAACAAAAAAAAAAAAAAAAAAGAGCATAATTGTGCCATAATAGAGTACAGCAATTCTTTGCTCATTTTAATTAACTTTGCAGTCCCAAAGGAGCCATTCAACTTCTCGGAGTCATCAGAAAATCCTATAATATTTTATTTCTGTTTCATAGTAACATGGAGATTGGTTTGCTTATCCCATGGGATCTGAGACATTTTACACAAGGGATATAAAGTACTGTTGAAAATTAATCATTTTGAAATATAAAACATTATTCGAAGTAGTGGTATAGTTCTGAAGATTTATTAACTGGTTGGCACATAGTCATTACATGCAGAGCCACACTGGGTTTTTATATTTCATACTAAACACTTCTCATAGTTTTCTTAAAGTTATTATTAGAGCATGATTAGAGCTCAGTGCACATTAAATTAAAATAATGTGATGAGTCATATTTGCCTGACATCCTTGGTTTCCCAAAGATGTATACAGTATGGGAATTCACGAATGAATACACTGGTGGGGAGATTCAGGAGTCTAATAGTAAAGAAACAAGGTTAAGATTTTGGCTTGTGAGATCAAAGAGGCCTGTGTTTGGATCCTGGGTATACACCATGGGATCATAAACCCATGGGCAAGCCACTAACCTCTCTAAGGTATCGGTTGGAATGTGTTCCCCACTTATCTTCTGTGGATAGAACTAAGTCTGTGAGGAAGCTCTAGAGCCAGGGTCAGCAAACTTTCTGTCAATGGCCAGAACTAATTAGCTTGGATTGCCATTACAAAATACCATATGCTGGATGACGCAAAGATACATTTATACCTCACAAGCTCCAAGTCTGAGTTCTGGGTATTAGCATGGCTGGGTTCTGGGTAAAAGCCTTCTTTCTGCTTGCAGATGGTCACTCTTCTCACTCTGTCCCCATACAGTGGAGAGAGAGAGAGAAAGAGAGAGAGACCTCTGGTTCTTCTCCTTTATTTATAAAGACACTCATCCCATCACAGGAGCCCGACCTTCATGATGTTTTCTACTGCCAAAGGCCCCACCGATGAATATAATTACATTGGGTGTTAGGGCTTCAACATATGAATTTTTGGGCACATGTTCAATCCACAACAGCCAGAGAGTAAGTATTTTTTGGCTTTGTGCATCCTACAATCTCTTTGGCAACTCCTCAACTCTGCCTTTGTACTGCAAAAGCAGCCACAGATAATACATAAACAGATAAGCATAGCTATATTCCAGAGAAGCTTTATGTAGGGACACCAGAATAAGAATTTAATATAATTTTTATGTTGCAAAATGCTATAATTTTGTTTTGTTTCTACTATTTAAAACTTTGAAAAATAGCCTTCGCTCGTGGATCATTAAAAAACAGTTGGCAGCCAGAGTCAGCCCACGGCTAGAGTTTGCTGATCCCTGCTCTAGGAAAGTCTAGCCTCTCGTGGTGAAAGGAGACTTGGCCTCTGAGTCACCACATTGGAGAAAGACTGCCTACAGACTAGGAACATCTGCCCGATTTTGCTCTGAGAAATAAATCTCTATTATACAAAGCTCTGAAATTACAGATTCCTTTTGTGAGAGCAGCTAGCATTACCCTAAATGAAATACCACCTCACAGGAATATATGAGGATAGAATAGAAAAATGGATGAAAACTCTTAACACAGTGCTAATCTATAGTGATCAATGCCATGTTCTCAGACATGCAGTGCATGCTGAGTCCATGCAAAGGCATTCATCTCTCCAAGTCTGAGATGCTACACCAAACTTGAGAAGTTCATGCCAGTAAAGAGACAGATACGTATGAGAGAGTCCCTCAGTATTGACTTAGAAATGTCCTAGAGTCTTGGGGCGCCTGGGTGGCTCAGTGGGTTAAAGCCTCTGCCTTTAGCTCAGGTCATGATCTCAGGGTCCTGGGATCAAGCCCCACATAGGGCTCTCTGCTCAGCAGGAAGCCTGCTTACCCCTCTCTTCTACCTGCCTCTCTGCCTACTTGTGATCTTTCTTTCTCTGTCATATAAATAAATAAAATCTTAAAAAAAAAAGAAAGAAATGTCCTGGAGTCTAGACAATCTGGTTTGAAATAAACTTTCTAGAGGATAACTTCATGATCCTGTAATACTAGGTATAGTGTAGCCAACAGGCCAAGCTCTACCTATAACACATGGCCCGCTGACCCATCTTTGTAGCCAAGATATGACTAAGGAGAGTTCTACACTTTGGAAGACATCTATGTGTAAAGTAGAGAGCCAAATAAAAGAAGTTGCATTTTTTTCAATACAAGCCACAACCTATTATAAAATTACATTTAAAAAGAATTTATATGTGAAAAATATGTTGAACATTTTTAAATTATGTGCTTCATACATATTCTTACAATTATATTCTAGCCATTGTCATTAAATGTTATTTATTTATTTATTTTAAAGATTTTATGTATTTATTTGAAAGAGAAAGCACGAGCAGGGCAAGGGGCAGAGCTAACAGGACAAACCAGCTCCCTGCTGAGCAGGGAGCCTAGTGGGAGGCTGGATCCCAGGACCTTGAAATCATGACCTGAGCTGAGATCAAGAGTCAGACACTTGACTGACTGAGCCACCCAGGAGCCCCACATTAATTGTTATTTAAAATCATAGGCTGTTTGATACCTTACTGATAGTTTTCTTTAAAGGTAGAGTTTGAAATCTTAAATTTTTCCAAAGTAGTCCAGCTTGGTACCTCAGCAAATTCCACTCTTATTCTTAGAGCTTTATTGTTTTACATATGAGATATGAAAATTTTACAGAGATATGAAAATTAACTATCTTCAAAATATTTTTATAAAACAACTATCTGAAAAATAGTTGGATACCTTTACATATTACATCTATGTGGGCCTTTCTGCTGAGCTTGCCAGTATGATGATTTAAAAAAAACTCAATTTGTATGGATAAGTAACATAAGAAAGTGCACTAAACTTGGAGTGTCCCCTATTTACTCACTGTGAGATTTAAGGAAAGTTATGAACATCTCTGGGACTTTATTTCCTTATCTAAACTGAGAGACAATAATACCTATGTCAGGGGTTTCTAGTGATGATGAAATGAAATCATGTTTGTGGAGATTCTTTGTAAACTGAAAGTCAATAATGATACGAAAATGTACTTTGTGATAAAGACCTCACAGATTTGTCAGTTTATAAGGTTTTCCTTGTCTTGTAACAATGGATGTTTTGTTTTCCAGAACTGAATGAACTAACTCTCTCCTTCTAGCTCTATCTCTATTTCTCTCTCTCTCTCTCTCTCTCACACACACACACACACACAGACATCGTGATGCTTTGGGAGAAACGTTTTGTCCATTGCTGCAAAAGCAACTTCTGACCATATTTCCTCTTTCTCTGTGGGTGGAGTGAGAAGAAAATCTGGAAAGGGATGTTGAAAATGAGAACAACTGACTGAACATTGGCATGTATTCACTGAAGTTTTATCCCCTTCTGTGCAAATCTGAAGAATTTGGTTTGCTAACAGACAAAATTCAGAGCAAAATAAAATAGTTTCTCCAGCCGTTTCAGGAGTTAGCAGCTTGAAACAATATATCTGTGTTGAAAGATGCAGTAAGGAGTAGATGGGCCATCAATTCTGGAGCTCTATTGAGAATTAGATGTTGACAAAATGACTCTTTTCCCATATTTTCCCTATATCCTCATCTTCCCCATGGTTCCTCCAGGCACTAACTTTAATGTGTCTCCTATTCAGACTTAACATAGGAAACGACATTTGGTAATTTTGAAATTAATAAATCATGGAAACATTGCCTTCTCATTGGGAGTAAATTATTTCCCTTGGTTAAATTTAATGCAAAGAAATCTCACCAGATTAACAGAATGGAACCTGGGTCATAGCCTATTTTAGCTGTAAAACAGCCACTCCCACACCTGCAAGGTGGCTCTGACACTAGGGTGCATGAAGGGACATGAGGAGTTCTTTATTTGTGAGGTCTATCTCCAGCTATCTCAGATTGCAAGGGCCAGTTTATTGATGGAAGGTCCTGCTCAGATTACTTTGGGAACTAGGTGTTCCCATGGTGCCTCGGCTGCAGTGGCTTTTTACTGATTCAGAAAGTCAATCCTGTTTAAGATATCCCTTGGCTCTATAGTTTCCCATAGCCAAGGGAAGGGAGATAGAGCTACTGTGCTTGTCTGAGTGTGATGTCAGTAATCTCAAATAACTTAGGATTTCCCCCAGGTGTTATTTTAGAAATTTGTGGGTACTTTTTCCCCTGGTTTTCCCAACAACCAGGGTGAAAAAGTATTACTGTAAGGAGGCTAGGGATGTTCAGATATTCTAAGATGGATAGAGTAACAGAAATAAAGAAATGTCCTCTATCTTAAATGACTTTTTAAAAAAATTTATTTATTTACCTGAGAGAGAGAGAGAGAGAGCATGAGAGGGGAGAGGTTCAGAGGGAGAAGCAGACTCCCCGCTGAGTAGCGACCCCAGTTTGGGACTCAATCCCGGGACTCCAGGATCATGACCTGAGCCAAAGGCAGTCACTTAATCAACTGAGCCACCCAGGAGCCCCTTAAATGACTTTTTTAATATCACCTGAACTACTCTTTCACTGAGCTCAGAACCTAAGTCTATGCATATAGACACATACGTGCACACACACGCACACAGAAAGTATTTTTTTAAATTTTTTAATTTTTTTAAAGATTTTATTTATTTATTTGAGATAGAGACAGTGAGAGAGAGCATGACAGGGGAGAAGGTCAGAGGGAGAAGCAGACTCCCCGTGGAGCTGGGAGCCCGATGTGGGACTCGATCCCAGGACTCCGGGATCATGACCTGAGCCAAAGGCAGTTGCTTAACCAACTGAGCCACCCAGGGGCCCCAGAAAGTATTTTTTTGTCTGGTTTCAAAATACAATGAATTTTCTGAGAATGAACTACTCTGTCAAATGAGGTAAGATTGTATGTATTCTGTTTTGCTTGACAACCTTACCAAGAGTTGTTCATTGTTACAGAAAACCAGGTGACCAATGGCAATGTTGTTTGTGAATTTTCAATCACTAATATAATACTCTGGAATCAGTCTGTTATTGTCACATTTATGTGACATGGAGAACACAGTTCTGATTACTTCTGTGTGTCATTAGGGTAGTTGTGTCCATCTATTTTCATATTGGAATATACAATATCTTATTATAAATTATTATTTTTCTCCTTTGAGGAGAGCTATGGCATTGTTTTGAAATTATGTATATAGTTTAGCTATATTATCTATGAATCTAAATTAAGGATAGAACATTATCTAAATTAAGAAAGAACATTACAAGAAATTTATCATTGAAGGGGAACAATGAATCCAAAAGCTTGAGAAACATTAGGGTTCATAGTCATAACTATCATGCTCACATTTTGGGGGAAAATCAACAGAACTCAAAAAAGATAAAGACTTGAATTCAGTGATACAAATATCTTACAAACCTCCAAACCGACCAATATCGTTTTCTTTATCATTGATAAGTGCATACTGATTTTACGGTGTAGTAGCAGCCCAGGCATCTCAGAGAAACTATATATTTCTTCTCTCAGACAAGCAATACATTATTTAATAATAGACTCTTTCTCAGCTTCTTAGAGGTGGAAAGGGCCGCAGAAGACATTTCAAATAATTTCTGACAGGAGAAGAATCTCTTATGCAATATCACCTACAAGTCCAAAAGCTGTTGCTTCACTGCCTCCAGGGACAGAAAGCTTAATATCATATAAGATGATTTGTTCTCAATGTTGCATGCTCCTTTTTAGAAAGGTTGAGCTGAAGGCTCTCTACTTAAAATTTTATCCTCTAGTCCAAGTTTGGTTCTCATTAGTAATACAGAACAGTTGTTTTTATTCTCCTACATAATAGCCTTTTGTGTATTTGAAAAGAGTGCTCACCTAGTGATGGAATGAAGCCAGTGTTGTAGCCAAGGCACTTTATGAAGGAAGGCAGGAGCACGACGGTGGTGGTGGGAAGTGGAGGCTTCACAGTATGAATCTGCATTGAGGCCAGCAGCCAAGGGCAAGAGGTCAATGTTCTTCACCTCTAGCATCAGTAACTTCAGCAGCCTCTCCCTTAGAGTGGCCATGGTTAATTTTACCTCCTCAAGGGTTTAGAGGAGACAGTATAGTAAGAGGAAGGAGCATATCAATAGAGATAATGGAATTTATGAAGCTCTAGCCACTTGTGTGTCAATTCTCTGTACTTTCTGCAAAAGCCAAAAGGCATAGGCTTGACCTTAGGTCTTGACGACCTTTGGGAGCTCAGAAACTCCACCATGGAAGGAAACTAAAAATGTTTCTTTCTTTGTTCATCTTTCCTAACAGCCAAGGACCCAAACCTTGCCTAAACAAATAGATTTTTTCCCCCTGAATTATCTAACTCATACCCTTCTCAATAGCGTGAGATGAGCTGGACTTCCCTATCTGAAGTGCTTTACACTCACATTCATATTCTTGCATGGCAGGCTGTCTTCTCACCAGGTGTTAACCAAAATATTACCTTCTCAGTAAGACCGTCCTTGACAACCTTGATATAAAGCAGGTTCCCCTAAACCTAGTCTTTCTGTATTAGATTAGCTGTTTACATATTTTATAGCACTTAACTATGTATAAGTGATATTTAATATCTGTCTTATCCATTAATTTTTTCCTACTAAATTCTAAGTTCTATAAAAGTTTGCCGCACATTTTTCATGTTCACTGTTATACAATCAGGGCTGTAAACAGTACCTGGCATATGGTACATAGTCACTAAATATTTTCTAGATAAATGATTAAGTAAAGAGAAAGAATAGAGCTCTTTGTTTTTTACTTTGGGGTACCTTATTGGATTTTAAATTGGGGTCAATATTTTTTGCTAACTATGATGATTCTTTAGTCTTTTCTCCAGGTTGTGAGACTTAATTCCTTGCATGAGATACTTTCAGTTTCCCATTTTTGGAAATGCTCTACTTTTTTTCAATTTTTTTCTTAAAATATGACTTGTAGCATGAACACAATATGCCTTCAGCTTAGAATATGGTTATATAGATGTTGTGCTTCATCCACAAGGTTTAATGTAAGTGTGGAGCTTCCTAGTTTTATCCTTAGGAATACTTAAACTCTGGAAACAATTGGTTAAGCTAACCTTGTGCTTTGTTATTTATATGGATTAATTTTTAATTATTTTAGTCTGTTTGGATCTCTGGACTCTGTCCCCTTGTATATTCAAATTGTTAGCTAGAAGTTCATTTAATTAAATTAATATCATTTATAGTAGTAGTATTATGTGTCTTTGGCATAGAATTTCTCATTACGTCTGTGTTTTAGTGCTTTAGTGAACATTTCACCAACAGAGGCAGTGTATTTTGATTTATTAGGAGAGAACAATGAACAGGATCTTAAAAGTTTACATTGATTATTAACATTTCTGCTTTTGAGATTCATGTATCAATGACATTTGTCAGACTATTCTTCATATGCTCTGCTGAAGGACTTCTGACTTGCTGTTGCCTACATGTATCTGTAATTTCCCATGCTTCCCACTGCCCCTGCCAACTGGTGACATTGTGGTTTGTGTGTCTACCAGACCATGGCATAGACCACAAGATATTTGACTAGTTATTAAGTGGCCAGCAGAGCAGCAATGCCAAATCTTATTCCAGCACCACCCAAACCAGGAAAAGTTAGTCTGATAAATCATTTTCAAGTGCCCTGCATGCTGCCCTTGAAAGGGAAGCATTAATGATGTTGCATCAGATCACATTTAGCCACATGTTAAGGTGAGAACTCCCCTCACCCATCTATTCACACACTAACTAGACAAGTCCTGGCATAGACTGGAAGTATGAAATGGAGGTCTACTGGTTTTACTTTAATCCAACTCAAAATACTGTCATAAAATTAATAATTCCGGACAAATGCCTGAATACGAAGTCCTGGCCAAATGGGATTGTATCATTGCTCCTCTTAGATATAATGCAGCAGAAGAACAAAACTTTTCCCTGCCCTAGGTTGCCAGCTATCAAAGATAGAACCTGAAGCATCATCCATAGGACTCAATCATATGCTAATTATCTCTCTTACTATTTCATTTGGTTGCTCTTCAAAAATATTTCATTGGACCTAGAGACTGAAAGTCAGTCATCATAATAGGTATACATTTAGAGCAATCTTTTGAGGATCCCTAGGAAATCAGCAAATACACAGCATGCATGTTACCACTTCCTGCTCCTGTGGGTATGACAGAACCCTCTAACTGATCTGTAATAGACTTTAGGGTATCCAAGGCCTTGTTTGATGTTTCTTTCTTTTTTTTTTTTTCTTTTTAAGTAGGCTCTAGATGTAGCATGGAGCCCAACTCAGGGCTTGAACTCAGGGCCCTGAGATCGAGACCTGAGCTGAGATCAGGAGTCAGATGTTTAACCAACTAAGCCACCCAGGCACCCCAGATGTTTCTTTTATACACACTACACAGTTTATAGTAATATATTTCTGAAAAAGTTGTATATAGATAGATTTTGTTAAATCAAATCATATTTTAATTGCACAAACATTTCACCATTTAAATGAATCCCACTGTGAATATATTTATAAATAGTCATCAATTAGTTTTAATTCTTATGTAACTTTTTCTTAAAATGAATCCACTCTCCAAAGACATAATTATAAGAAGTGTGCTTCATTACTAATCAGCCACATAGAGGGAAGTCAAGAACTTTCAAAAACGATCAGAACTTCAAGTTGTATTTCTGTTAGCCCTTCTGTATGTGGCTTTGTCTTTGCAAAAATCAAGCACTGATAATATGTCCCTCACCTGTGAGAAAGCCTATATATTCTTTCTACAGTACTTTTTCCTCTGTTAGGACTTCCAACTCATTAAAATGGCTTTTGTTGAGGCCAGTAGATATTAATATTTATATTTATTATATTTATGATTATTCATTTTATAGACCAAATAATTGAATGATTTAATATAAACTAGAAGGCCCATATGAACATTTCAGATGAAAAACAGGTGCCTGTACTAACATGCTCTCTTATTTGTTAAGTGTGGATTTAGAAACTGACTTATGCTCCTGTTTAAACTTGAATATAATCCTGAGTTGACACTAGCAGTTGTCAGCTATGGGCTGTGTCACAAACTTGCCTAAAATTTGAAAATACTCCAGACTAAGAGTTCCTTCAGCATCATTACTTTATGACAAGAATCTGCATAAATCCTACAGATAGATTGGTCCAATTCCATACATGGAAAATCTTTTAGTATCTGTCTTCTCTCACTATGATCAACCATATTTTATGAGTTTGACATTGCCTCTAACTTCAATGACCTGGAAAAAAAAATGCCTTCCTTTGTAGTCAGCCAAATTCTTCTCTTCATTAGCACCCCCTCCCCTTCTCTAGTTTAGCACATTTGGAGAGATCTTATTTGAGGAATTAGGCAGGTCTTCCCTAAAATCATGTCCCATTTCTGGAAAAAATAGATTTTTTTGTTCACTTACTGGGCCAGTGTGACAAATATTTTTATGATTTATCTCAATTAATATCCATAGTCATATAGGACAGTTTCCATTGCTCTCATTGGAACTGTTATTGTTCTCATTTGGGAGAAGTAGAAATTGAATATGTAAGAAATGTGCAATGTCATACAGCTAATATATAGCAAAGCTGGGATCAAAACCCAAGAAGTATGATTTGTGGGTCCTGACCATGTTTATCAAATTAAGACTATTATAATCCCTAAAAACATGGAGTATTAAGTGGAATGTGTAAGCATAGATATTGATGATCTTTACCAGCTAGGGCACTGTCAGTTATGATTTGATGATGGTGACTTTTGTTGACAGTAATATTAGACCCGCATTTCAGGAGGAAGCACAACAAACTGTTCAGGCTTAAAGGATCTTCAGAATTTGACTGAAATCTCTACCATTTTAAAAAAGTTGAGTCAACAAACATTTATTTAGAACTTACTAACCATCCAATACTGTGCACCAAAGGTAGAGAATATGATCAATGTCTGGAAGATCCCACAGTCTAACTAAAGAAATAGAAATTATATAGGCAATTTTGTAAATTGTTATAACTATTTTTCAAGATTTATTTATTTATTTATTTTTATTTAAGAGAGCAGAGGGAGGCACAGAAGGAGTAGAAGAAGCAGACTCCCTGATGAGCAGGGAGCCTGACACCTGACTGGATCCCAAGACCTTGATATCATAACCTGAGCCAAAATCAAGAGTCAGACGCTTAATCAACTGAGCCACCCAGGCACCCCTTGTGTAACTATTTTGGAAAGCAATTTGATAGTATTTCATGATGATCTATTAGTTTCCAGGCCCTTGAGTTGCTTTAACATGCTTAATTTTTGCAAACATGGTGAAATGCAAAGAACCCAATTTTAAGGAGTAAAAACATTAAGATTAGTAGAGTCTAAACATCTGGCCCAAAGCCATTCTGCTGCAGGGTAGAGAGTCAAGATTTGAATCAAACCCATTTGCTGATAAACAGATGGATTTTTTTAACCTAATTATTTGAAGTCTAGCTGATAAGATAAAGATGCAAGATTTATCAATAATTAACATCTCGTACCAGATGAGTTTATCAAATCCTTCCAGAAGCATCAATCCCATCAAAAATTTGACAATGAGAAATAAAGAGATCTGGAGGTGAAGCTTCTTGAGGAGGCCAGTTTGGGTGGTGCTGGGGGGCAGTGAACATCTAGATATTTGTTAAGATCTTCTAGAATATAGATGCCAAAAATAGAAGTAAAAGTTTATTAACAGAGTTCCTTCTTTCTTCCTTTTTTTCTTCCTCTTTCCTATATAAATAAATCTTTAAAAAGTAGTTATAATAATTTACATATTTGTCTATATAGTTTTTCTTTTCCTTAGACTGTGAGACTCAAGGAAAGGAAGGGAAGGGCAAGGGGAGCAAAAATAGAGTCCAGCCACCAAGCACAGGTCCTAACTTTTTAACCTACTTATTTTCCCTGGTTTCTTTATGTCTTTGAAATGGGTTAGCTTTTGCTGCATCTCAAACTAACCCAAAACTTTGTGGCTTAGAACATTTATTATTTCTCACAATTTTTGGGGTTATCTCAGTAGTTCTTTTGGTTTGGAATGGCTAGGCTAGGGATAGGTGCTTTGGGATGAGCATATTCTCAAGTTTGGGGCCTCAGCTGGGACAGCTGTGCCTCTCTCTAGATGGTGTTTATCTTCAAAGAAGCTAACTCAGGCTTATTCTCATGTCAGCGATGTTCCAAGCTGGCAAAAGCAGCAACTTCAAGATATCTTAAGGCTCAGGTTCAGAGCTCACACAGTTACTTCTGCTTCATTCTGTTAGTCAAAGAAGTCTTAAGGCCAAACCATATTGCTTGTGTGGTGGGGAAATAATATCCATTGCTTGATGGAAGAAACTGCAAAGAATCTGTGACTACTGGCAATATAAAGCAATTTTGGATGGAGAAGTGAAGATTCCTAGTCTATTATCAGTGATTGCCAATGACAAATGTCTTTTTTTTTTTTTAAGATTTTATTTATTTATTTGCCAGCGAGAGACTGTGAGAGAGGAATACAAGCAGAGTGAGGGGCAGAGGGAGAAGCAGGCTTCCTGCTGAGCGGGGAGCCCAACGCTGGGCTGGATCCCAAGACCCTGGGATCATGATCTGAGCTGAAGGCAGACACTTAAGGACTGAGCCACCTAGGCGTCTCAGCAAATGTCTTCTTGAATACCTAGTTAATCTGTATCAGTTATCAATTCTGATAACTCTGTCACTAAAGAACCTCAGAAAGTGCTGCTTCCTGTGCAGAGCCATGAAAAATTTTCCTACAAAAGTGAACATGTTTGTTACATTAAATTTCTAGAACCAGCTACTTTAAAGTTGAAAGTGCAAAGATGGTTTCACATTTTAACCAAAAAAAAAAAATTTCTTTTTTTAGTATTTGGCATTGAGGAAATGTTTCTGTCTCTATAACAATGTTCTTTGAATGATAGAACTGAGGTATGGATTCTGCACTAAACTGACCTGAGATTTTCAAAGGGGAACATTAAACAGTTCAGTTAACGTTCTCTTGGAAATTTTGAGAAATTCACAGAGCTTCAAAGTGAGAATTGAAAATAAGCACATATTTACTTTCCCAGATTGTTGGAAATCCAGTAACAAACATTATAAAACACTAAAATCCCAGAAAATACTAGATATGATTACAAATTTGGTCATAATTTCTTCATATTCTCCAGATTTTATAGCATGAGCCATTGATCATCCTAAGTATCACAAGTTTGCCAGAATAGTTCCCTAAGAGTATTTTATAATTTCGGGGGCGATTATCTCAAAGAATGCTTGTGTATGTGTCCAAATACATCTTCCCTGTATTTTGATTCATATTTTATCCCATGTTCCATGTCACCAAGTCTTTTATCTTATCTTTGATTGAGATTTATTTACTTATTTTAGAGGTGGGGGGAGGGCTCAGGGTGAGGGAGAGAATGAATCCCAAGCAGACCCCCTGCTTAGTATGGAGCCCAAGGCAGGGCTTGATCCCACCCGGAGATCACGACCTGAACCAAAATCAGGAGATAGATGCTCAACTGACTGAACCACCCAGGTGCCCTGATGTTGCCAAGTCTTTTAGAGAGACCACATCACTTGCATTGGCCCATTTGAGAATACCAACATTTCTACTAGGTATGCCATCTCCAGAGGGTCCTAAGCTCAAGTTTATGGATAACAGAAAAGTGATGGGTTCTATTTAGAGGTAGAGAGATTGTTCAAACCCAGAGTTCTTTTTAAGCATTTCTTTAACTCCCCCGTCTCTCTAACTCCCCTGTTTTATGGCTTCACAGTCCAAGGACCTTACACTCAACAAATACATAATTTGCCCACTTGCAGGGGGAAGCAGGCACTGTCCGGGGAGCTAGAGATAGAAGCGAACACAATATTATATGTCAAATATATGCACTTTAAAAGGAGAAGAACAAGCACATATTTCCAGTACCCTGCCTTCATGGAAACTTAAGCTTACTCAGCGATTTACTTCTGTTCTTCTTCCTGCCCTAAGCCTGACTAAAACTTACCTCTCTTTCTCTAGTACAAAAAAAAAAAAAAAAAAAGTCTCTTATGCATATGAATAGATAAAAAAAATCTGAGGTGTCCAACGGGGGGTAATGGACGTGGTTTGCAGTAGCAGCTTTTGGCTGTGCCTGCCAAAAAATGCCCTGTTACATTTACAGGACCACAACTCAACAGATTTAGATAGGATATATTTAAATAATGTCAAGAACATTGGTTGTAACTTGAAAAATCCTGCTTTTTTGTTTTGTTTTGCTTTGTTTAAAGGACTGCAAGTAGGCAGTTTAAATATTATTTCTCCCAACACTTTATTTGGATGAATGCATGGAGCATCATGTAGTCACAGGTTTGGTCACTTTATTGAGTAAAAACAAGAATTACCAAGCAAACAGCAAGGTTGCATTTTTCACTTTCCATTTGGGCGTCTTAGCATTTTATTGTAAAAATCATGGAATGAACTCAACATCACTTCAACATGACCTACCTACTTTATGTGTCAGAACAAGTTATGTTCATTGAGCTATGCACTATTTATAGAGGAAAACTTAAGAGTTTGAGTGAATATATGTGAAGTCTCCCAACATAGTGGGACCCATAAATATTTTAAGGTAAAAAAACATGAAAAAGTAGAGCATTTGACTTGGGATTAGAAAGGACACAGGGTTTTGTTCAAGGTAATTGTTTCTGAAATAGGAAATCAAAGGTTAATTCTTTTGCTATGTATTTGCACACACAACTGATTCCTTAGTAGAAAATGGAAAACTTTTCATTTTCATTCTTTTTAGTTGCCATTTATTGTATACTTACTATGTGGCAGAATTTAATATCAGAAATATTGAAATATATACATATCTGAAATAATGAAATATATACATTTCATTATATCCTCACTGTAAATGAAGACATGGATATTAGTATTCTTGTTTAACACATGAGGGCACTGAGGCACAGAGACCTTAACCTGACAAAGACTGTACAGTCCCCAAGTGATATATCTTTAATTCAAAAGCAGAGTACTTAGATTTCTAAGCCATGGTTTTTAACCACCTAATACCTAACACTGCACCCTGAAATGTAGATTTCTAGAGCTGAGGTTAGCATCTTTTGCATGACAAAGGCTGATTGGATTTTGAACTCTGGATCCCTGAATTCCAGTTCCCTCATCTGTAAAATGAGAACAATAATGCCTGCTTCAAAACTAAAAATAAAATTTTTATTTTAAAAACAAAAGTGTAAATGGAAGAACAAATGTATTTTTCCAGTACCATTCAGAGGATCTGAAAAAACAGCGTACAGTTCAAAATATTTATTGACTTAAACATGATATAAAGGAACTACTTCGCACCATTTTTAAGCCAAGTTGCAAGGGGATGTTGGAGTAAAATTATAGACATTGTAACTTCAACTTGAATATTTATCTCTGTGCCAAATTAGTGAAACCAGAGATCAGGAATATTAAGAAGAGCCAAAGATAATCCACCCCACCAAATTTGAGGTAATGTTTGAAAAGGATGTCTTCATTTAAAGAAAATGAAGTTATTTAATATTACATATTAGGAATGTTTTTAGTTCTGCTTTAAATAAGGATGTGTATGTTTGTGTACTCTAGGGATGAAATATTAATATATCTTTCAAATGCTTTTCTGTTTTTGCTTATCTATTTATGCCTCTTCTATAGCAAAATACTAGTATATCAAGCCAGTTTCATATTTTAATTCAAGTGAAATTTTATTAATGTAAAAGTTGTTATTACCTGATTTTGATCAAACTTCTAAACAAGTCTGATCCTTATAACAGATAGTTTGAATCATGTGACTCAGCTTATTAGTAGGGTTAGCTTTCTCTCATAATAGGTATTTATTTTATAAGTTAGAGTATGGTATACTTGACTCATAATTGTGTCCTATGAGGAATGAAACAAGGTACCAGTGACATCTTGCCTGGAGAAAAGTCTTGGGAGACACCTAAGTTTTGTATAGATACTTGAAGCACTGTCTTATTACAAAGAGAATCCAGTTTTGTATGGCCCCAAAGAGTAAAACTAGGATAGTGAATGGAAGCTACAGGATGACAGATTTTAGTTGAGTATAAGGAAGAGCTTTCTAACAGTTTCAGCTGTCCAGACATGCCTCAGGAAGCAAGAAATTACCGGCATCCAATCTCAGGATCTGATTGGAATGGAAGGGATTCTAGCAGTTAAGGGGAAGTTGGACCCTCAGTGATTCAGGGCTTATGAGGAATGTGTGCCAAAGCTAGAAGCTGATGAAAAGCTCCACTTTGTCCACTGTGAAAACTCTTTCTGGTGGATCTTTCACACTCACTGGTAAAGCTTGCAGCCCTTTTAGGTCTTTTAGTTCATTTGGAAAACATGATAACTTAACCCTAAATGATATCTGGTGTTTGATCTTGGCTAATGAATCTTTTGTCCTAGAATGTAAACCCTTCACTAGCCAGTTTTTCAGTGTCCTTTGATGGCCTTTCTTGATCTGATCTTTACACAGTATTGTTCCTTAGAACATGGCTTTGTGCCTCTTTTCCCGCTCTATCTTTTGCCTTTCATGATTTCACATATCCCATGACTTTAAATATTACCTACACCTGAGTTTGAAACCCATATATCCAGTTGTCTACCTAACATCAATATATGGATGTCTTAGGAGCATTTCAAACATTCAACATCTCAAGTCTACTTTCTAGTTGTCCTCCAGTGATATTCTTTTTCTTCTAGTTTCTTCATCTCAAGAAATGGTACTATTAAATATTCATGCAAGGTGTATGGAGTTCCCTTTTGAGAGATCCTTCACATTAATCCTTCTCACAAAGGTTCTACTTTGGCAGATATCTCAATTACACCTGCTTCTTTCCACTTCTACTTCTAACACCTTCACTAGGCCACCATTATTCCTGTCCTGGACCACAATGATAACTCCTTAACTGCTTCCCCTGGTTCCACTTTGTATCCCCAGCCCCCATTCATTTTTCACAGTTCAGTAAGAGGAATATTTCCTGTTCTTTTCATCTCTTTAGAAAAGGGAAGGAAAAGAAAGAGAAAGGGAGAGGTTGAAAGGGAAGGGAAGAAAGGAAAAAGAAAGAAGAAAGAAAAAGAGAGAAGAAAGAAGAAAGAAAAAGAAAGAAAGAAAAAAACCTTTTATTTTGAAATAATTATAGACTCACAAAAAATTACAAAATAATTCCAGAAAGGTCCCATTCAAGGTAATATTTTAGAAGTGCATACCTAGTTATGTCACTGTCTTGCTTAAGGTTCTTTAAAGTTTTTCTAATTATCTTGGGAAAATAAACATTGCTATCATAGCCAGTAAATCCCAGCATGATCCCTGCTCTTCTGTTTTTTCTGTCTGTTTCTTCAACTTCCTTTTGATCTTCCTCCCTTCTGACTTTCTCTCTGTTACTTGCCTATCAGATATTTCTTCCAGCCTGATGTCCTCTGTCATGGTGCTGTGCCCTCCTACTCACCCTTCAACTTGATCAACACATCATTCACTAATCCCACAATCTAAATCAGATCCTGCTATGGTCTTTCAATTATGTCTCATTTTTCCTACATAATACTTATCATGATTATTTGCATAATGACTTGTTTAATATCTGCCTCTCGAACTTAATTGTAAACTGCCTTTTCATTGTTCTAATATGAGTACCGTGCAAATAGCAGATTCTTTACACTTTTCAAATCAATGAAATTGAGTGTATCCAAAACAAAGAGCTGTAGTTGCTATTTAGAACTTCTTCTTGAGCCCTGCAAGCTCTGTGAGAATACTGATCTAGACTTGGGTACAAACATTAGTTCCATCTATTAATGGATGTGGATCTTTGATCAAGTTACTTAAATATATGGAGCCTCAGTTCACTTACCCGTAATAACATTAACTTTTATTGGTTGTTGCGAAGATTAAATAAGTAAAGGCAGAAAAGTGTTCAGTATAGTACCAGGGGTTAGCCTGGCAAATCTTAGAGGCAGTGATTCTGAAAGTCTGCATGTTAGGAAAACAGGCACATGTATGGCCACACACATATAGAAACTCAACAACATAGTGTCTAATTATTCCCCTGAACACAGTGTATGCTTTTCTTTACTCCCAAGTGATATTGCCCAGATTTGTGATCTTAGATTGTTTGTCGGATTCTTTATATTGTATTTTTTTTACTTTTTTAAAGGTTGGTTTTAATATGTAAAATATAACTTCAAGCTTCTTTTCCTCTTGCTTTCATTTGACTATGAAATATATGATAAACAAACATAAATTCTCCTGGGCTAAGATTATTTTCTATATTTCCAATCTAAACAAGCTTGTTTCTTTTAAAGAAGAATCTTAGAGATCATGACTTGTGTAGGGTTGTGTTAATCCTTGGGTACAGAGAAGGCAATAAAACATCCAAAGATCTGGAAAATATGGCTGTATTACTATATAGAAGCTAGTTTTTGTAACTGTCAATAAATTGATGAATCAGAGACATTTTTTAAAATGATTGGGGTGATGGCAACAATATATTACTATCTGATGTTAATTTTTATTACTCTCATATTATTAACTAGTAATTATCAATTATTACAGTAAATAGTAATCCTCTAATAATATCAACTATATTAACTAATTAACATGATAAATATGGTCAATAATGAATATATCGATTATTATAACAAATATTATTTGTAATAATTTATATTAGTATCAGATAAAATAAAGGACAGAAAATTTACTTAAAAATTTTTTTAATTGTAGTTGACATATAATATTAAATTCGTTTCAAGTGTTCAACATAGTAATTCAACAATTATATACAATATAATTGTATTACAATATTATTAACTACATTTCCTATGCTTTGCTTTTCATCCCTATGACTTAGTTATTTAAAACTAGAAGTTAGTATCTCTTATTTTTTAAAATTATTATTTATTTATTTCAAAAAAGATTTTATGTATTTATTTGACAGAGAGAGAGATCACAAGTAGGCAGAGAGGCAGGCAGAGAGAGAGGGGGAAGCAAGTTCCCTGCTGAGCAGAGAGCCCAACGCAGGCCTCTATCCCAAGACCCTGAGATCGTGACCTGAGCAGAAGGCAGAGGCTTTAACCCACTGAGCCACCCAGTTGACCCTAGAAGTTTGTATCTCTTAATTCTTTCACCCATTTCACCCATCCCCCCAGTCCCCTCCCTTTTGGCAACCCCAGTTTATTCTCTGTATTTATGAGGCTATGTCTCTTTCTTTTGTTTTTGTTGTTTGTTTGTATACCTTAAAAGGGTGAGTTTTATGGTATGTGAATTATATCCCATATTTTTTTAAAGATGTGATAAGCAAAAAATGTGCCAATATTCATCTATCCTCTTTCCTGTACTGGATACTTTTCTCATTACTTCCCCCAACACACACTATTTAATATAGGCTAAATATTAGGTTCAGGAAAGTGAAGTGTCATGCCTAGAGTCACACCAGTCATTCTAGTAAATCACAGAACTATTTCAAATACTATTCCATTTGATTCCTTAGTATGTTTGATAAAACAAATTGATCCTGAAAGCTGATAAAAATTACATAAATGCTTAATAAATTCAGTCAGAGAAACCAAGCAGATTTGCAAATGTGGACAGCGTGGCTATCAATTGTATGTGTATTTCATAACATTATAAACTTCTCAGGTACAAGTGCCATGTACATTTAGCATATACTTGTTAGGATCAAGAAGTGTCCATCACTTTGGTTGCTGGGATATTGGTGAGTAACTCACATCTGTTCCTTACCGTTATAGAGCCTATAGCCTGATATTATTGATCCCTTCTTAGATGCCAGGTAATATACTAGGCTTCCAAGAAGGAGAAGAGAGTTGGAGGCTGGGGTGAGGAATAGAGACATTTGTATTTCCTCTCCTCAATGGTGGTTGATATGTTTGCTTGGAAACAAAACCTTGCAAAGGTGACACTATGCTACATTTGCCCCATGTCTCCTTTATTTTTGTTGGATTTATCATTCATGGGTGGAAACAGGCATTGGCCTGTAGCTTTGCACAATTCAACAGAACTTGATTTAAATAGAAAAATGTCTGTAGAAAATAATTTTCTGTCAACAATATGCTGTCACTTTCCGAAGAAAATATGTGACAGGACTGCTCGTAGACAGCCTGTGAATACCCAAGCCAGAATTTGGCAAGGGCCCTCAGCTAACATCTAATTCTAAAAAGTATTGTGGCATCTTAAATAATTTTAGTTTTATATTTTACTTGGAAGATACTACCTCAGGTGGGTGATTCCCTTGAGGGCCACCCTGGGCCATTTTTTATGTACTGACTCTGAGTCACCAATTCCCTTTCATTTTGAGCTCTTTATTTCATTATTTACCCCAAGAGAATTAGAAACTTGGAATTTATTTGTTTGATAGTTTGGCTGTTTCCTTGCTCAGCTAAATTTTGTATAGTGTGTTCCAAATATTCTTTCAAGAGTCTGAAAATGAAAACAAATGTTTTGGCCAATATAATCATTGACTGCGTATCATGGATCAGATAGAATGTCTAAGGCTACAAGTAGCAAAGCATGTTGATTGAAATTGATCTATAATAAACCAAGTTATTCTATCCAAAAAAATGCCCAAGAGTTTCAAAGGTAAGGCGGATTCTAGGCAAGGCATCAACAATGGCTTAATGATGCTGTCAAGGACCTAGGTTGTTCTGCTGTTGTTAGCTCTGGCCTCATTCCAGACTGGTTCTTCTCCTGGTTGCAACATGATTGTCAACAGCATTTCATTGCCTGCAGTCCAACTGAGTCCATGTAGGAAACAACTTAACCACCCTCCACCACTGTCACCAGTCAGTAATAATTGCCAGAGGAATACTTGCTTTAGACTAATCTGACTTTATCCCTGGGCCTGAGGCAACCTCACTCCGTGTTTTGTGTTTTATGCCTAAAGAAGTGTGAATAGGTGGCCAAAAGTCTTTGCCGTTTATGGTTTGAATCTTCATCTGAAAACAGGGTAAAGGATTTAAAATTTGGGTTAGTTGGATTATAAGATCTTCATATATATGTGTAAGGAAGAAACTATTAAGTTTAAATCTAGTTAGATTTAGTTAAATTTAAACTTAGTATTGAATTGGAGTTAGGAAGAAACCAGGTTGAATCCAAAGGATCTTTTTCTTTTGTAGCTCAAGAGGCAATCCAGCATGATAATTTGGCTTGTTTTGAAATCACAGAGTTTAATTACGCTTGTACCTCTAATGATCTGGGTAGCTGTGGGCCAGTACTTTAAAACTTAGTGTTCACATCTGTGTAAAGGGGGAAATGGCACCTAACTCATTAAGTTGATGTTTGACTGTTGTCACGTCGCTGGTATATAAAACGTTTTCCGATTTTTCACATCTAAGGACTGGACCAAAAAATCATTTTTAGTATCAGAATCCTTTGTTATGTGTGTTTGACAGGTAGCTAGCCTTCCTGGGTTTTATGTAAATAACTTCATATGAAACCCACATGGGCCCTTTACCAGAGCTGTGCTTTCTACTGGCTTCATGAAAGATCTTTCTAGTTTCCACTAGCAAAAGTCCACCCCAGGGGAGAGGATTTTCCTTGTATCACAAGACTGGTAAAGCATGGACTATGTCCAAGCTCTCCAGTGTTTGCTACTGTGATATCAGGGGTGAGTGCAGTGAAAGCAAAACTCCAGCTGTAAGGTGGATGTCATATTGACATGGCTGGAAGGCTTTGTGCCTCAGATATCTGTGGGAAGCAAAAAGTGGCCAGACTTCAAATTATGGAACCTATACTTGAAAGAGGATGCTTTGCAACATGACTCCAGAGATACGAACTAATATTTTTTTCTTTGCTTATTCATGCAAATTAAAATAACAAAGAAGAATATGCTTTGCTTTATGTATTGCAGAGCAAAATTTTTGTCCTGCAAACTATGTTAATTTTGCCTGTTCTTTTATAATTTATTTAAAAATATTAGTTGGTATGAAATATCTGTGGTGATAGAGTTTTTTTTTTTTTAAGATTTTATTTATTTATTTGTCAGAGAGAGCACAAGCAGGGAAGTGGCAGGCAGAGATAGAGGAAGAAGCAGGCTCCCAGCTGAGCAAGGAGCCCGATGTGGGACTTGATCCCATGACCCTGGAATCACGACCCAAACCGAAGGCAGTCACCCAACCAACTGAGCCACTCAGGCGTCCCTGTGGTGATACAGTTTTGTGTTTCATTTTGTTCTGCTTGAATCTGGACCCTCAAACCAGTTTCCAGTTTCCAGAGGGGGGGGCGGGAAGTTGGCTTTACATGGTGGCTTATCAGTTCTTTATTTTGCAAACAGCCTTTTGAATTAAGTCAAATAAAATTAGGTATTAGTAATTACTTAAAAGTGGTTTAAGCAGCAATTAAAAAAATCTCTCTAATCTAACATAACATCAAAGCAATTTTGTACAAGTGGTTTGCTTTTACTGTGACACACTGAAAATGTTCAGCTGGATACGAGATGTCAGAAAGAAGGCATCCTATGATTTAATGTAGGGAGATGCTCATGCAGGTATTGAAGAGCACAGTCTCTTCCTGTTCCTCAGATCAAACTCTCTACATAACTCATTCGGATTACAAGGATCCATATAGAACTGAAGTCCTTGGCACCCACTGCTTCCCATTCCATTTTCAGATACATATTTACATAGAATTGTCTTGTTCGTTCTGTTACCAGCACCACTTGTTATTTGTAGTAAAATATTTATATTCCCTGCCCTCTACTTATTGCCTGACAATACATGTAAAAACATTAAAGATTGTTTAATTTTATAACTGCATAAATCAGCTAAAAAGTTGTCTTTTACAATTGAAATGTGTATGTTGCGTGTGTGTGTGAGTGCATGCATATGTGTCTATTTACAGGAAAAATTGAGGGGAAATGGTATAAGGCTTAAAAGTATAAAAATTAAAAGTATAAATTTATTTATTTATTTATTTATTTCCCCAAATTTGTTTATTTTAATTTTTCAGTGTTACAAGATTGATTGTTCATGCACCACACCCAGTGCTCCATGCAGTACGTGCCCCTCTCGATACCCACCACCAGGCTCACCCCCCCCCCCCCCG
>CM052799.1:41973705-42013660 GCA_028533885.1 Nasua narica
CTAACTGGTGTAAGGTGGTATCTCAGTGTGGTTTTGATTTGAATCTCTCTGATGGCTAAAGATGATGAACATTTTTTCATGTGTCTGTTAGCCATTTATATGTCTTCTTTGGAGAAGTGTCTGTTCATGTCTTCTGCCCATTGTATAAATTTAAATAAAAAGGAGTGCTTACCAATACATGTTAAAACATGGGTGAACCTTAGAAACATTACACTTTATGAGAGAACCAGTCACAGAAGACCATATATTGTATAATTCCATTTATATAAAATACCCAGAATAGAAAATCTGTAAGAACAGAAGATATAACAGTGGTAGCCCAGGGCTAGGTGAATAGAGAGATTGGGGGTGATGGCTAAGGGGTATGAGGATTTTTGGGGGGTTGTGACCATATTCTAAATTCAGTTGTGGTGAAGTCTCCCTGAATCTGTGACTGTATTAAAAGCCATCGAACAGTATAGTATTAGAAGGTAGAGAATAAAACCTTAAAATTTAATAAAGTAATTAAAAATAAAATTATTGAAGCTTTAAAAAACGGAATCATTTAAAACAATTTTAACTT
This sequence comes from Nasua narica, assembly GCA_028533885.1. Classification (NCBI taxonomy): domain Eukaryota; kingdom Metazoa; phylum Chordata; class Mammalia; order Carnivora; family Procyonidae; genus Nasua; species Nasua narica. The sequence continues at coordinate 41,974,268 of CM052799.1, forward strand.
TTGCAAAGGCAAAACAAATTCTATATGTAGATGAAAGTAAACCTTTAGATGTCAAAATTGCAACCCCTTCTCTAAAGACCAGCAGAAGTTTCACTTGTGGTTTTATTGATTTCTTCAGAAAATAGAGACTGGTTCTAGTTATTTGGGGGCTTCACTGAGGCATTCTCAAGCAATGTGAGAAATGTAGAAGTCTGACTCTCACTGCACACAAAATATGAGAAGGGGCATGTTCAAAGGAACAAAAATTTGGCAGGGAAAAAAAAGAAGGTTATTGAATCTTTGCTATGGACTCTCAAAAAAAGAAAACAAAACGAAACAAAAAAAGCCTAAAGAGAGTAGTAGAATCTTTCGACCAATGACTATGCATGAGCTTCTTGTTCAGGTAAAGTTGGGACAATCTAAACTAACACTCTCTCTCTCTCTCTCTCTGTGTGTGTGTGTGTGTGTGTGTGTGTGTGTATGTGTATGTATTTATCTATGTGTATGTATTTTATATTTATAATTATTATTATATAAAACCATAGATGAGAAAGCTAAACCTTGACTCCTGTTACACAGCTAGAAAGTAGAAAAGCTAGGATTCAAATCAAAGTTTTCTGACTGACCTGAGAGTTCCTTTCTTCTCTCAAAATTTCAGTTGATGGTCTTTGCGTATTGGCAGTATTGGATCAGCACATACAGATTTAGGCTCTGAATCTGTCTGTGTGATCTTCATTCACATCTCAGAGACTCACTTTCCTCTTTTATAAAAGTTAGGCTTTTGCCTTAGATAATTTTAAAGGTCTCTCCCAAGCTTAATAAATAAATGTTATTCGGCATACTGCGACAAAAGGGTTAAATTTCAGATTGACTGGAGCTTTTCATCAGCACTGGTTTAAATTGCCTTAAGAATTTAAGACACACTTTCAAGTAATAAAGCCACTTAGACAATTTAAATCTACATTAAGCAGGTATGAGCTTTTTTCTACTGAGGATGCTTTTTTTTTTTTTTTTTTGGTGGGAAACTGAGCACTATGAAATTTTCTTAAGGGAGATTTTATCCAAGCTTATGTGATCCAGACACAAAAGTGACATGGTGAATGAAAGCTGAATAGTAACGTTTTGTTTTTGAGGAATAAAGTAATGATTAAACACAGATTTGTAATGTAAGCCATTACATTTTGTGCAACAGAGGTTGCACAAAACAAAAATTTGCACGGGCAGCTCCTAAAGGTGATGTGAGAAATTTATTCCTGGTACACAGTTGTATGTGGGTTGATCCTGACCAACAGTAGGTGAGCTCCCATAGTAGTTTGCTTTAACCTCAGTTGAAAAGCGTTCAGGCTCCTAGATGAGACATGTTCTGTGTTTCAGATTTCAAAAAGAAATAAAGGAATATTTATCCTCCAGAATTTCATTTCACTGCTTGATATAAAGAATTTTGACACTGGCAAGCCTAACTGGTTTGTAAGAGAATTTGAAGCAATTCAGATAGGGGAAAATGGTGGTATGAAACTGGTTAAAACTGAAGAAAATCGCTGTGATCTCTCACACTTTTTATTGAAATAGCATAATATTTGCTTCATGAAATTCCAATTAGTGATAAACTGTTAAATACTTGCAATAATATACTGAAATGGTGATCTTAATATTTGAAAAACTTGTATCAACTTTTTTTTTTTCTCTCATAATAAGTCTTCTTTACTAGATGGGAAAGAATTCATTTCAAAGCTTGTTGGTATGTATAAAACAAAATTACTTTTACTCCAATGGTCTGTTTGTGTGAGATATTCCAACCTACATTCTTTTCATCCAAGAAAAGTAAAGGGAGTGGCACAGTAGGGGGTTAGCTTCATCATTCTCTCAAGTTTTACTGTTAACAAACTCCTAACAGTTCTAATTGGAGAATTTAATTTTATCTGAGCCACGTTGAGGGGCAAACCATCCATTAGGTTCTTTTTTCATGAGTTGATGAACCCTAGCTTAAAAGAAGGGGTGCTTTGTGCCATTTTGAGCTGCCATGCCAAACCAAACCAGAAAGGTGTTTCTTTTGAACAGTTCACTCCAACGGAGCTGCAGAGGAAAAAACACTGTCTAACTCATTGAATAAAAGCACACACAGGCCTTAAGGGCTTGTATCTTCACTGCCCAAATCCTTACCCCTTAATGGCTTTTTCTTCCACCTCTCTGTCCTGAAACTGTGTGATAACTTACCCAGAAAGTCTTCTTATGGAATCTGACTTTACATTAGAACAACTTGGCAATATTTGCTTAGCAGCTGGAAGAAAGGTCTTTTCTGAGATGTACAAAGAGCTGGAGCGTGTGTGGATCACTGATTAGACAAGGCCAACAGGCACAGAATATAAGAGGGATGGAATAGAACTGAACATATGTCAAAGAAAGTCATTTGACCTGTATTTACGCTTCAGCAGAAAATAGAAAATAGTGGGCAGATTGAGATTTCACAGTAAAGTATGGTAAAAGAATTCTACTTAAATTGCAGTTACAGCTCTGACTTTTGACTTCTTATGATGACATTGACAAAATGCAGAGTGTCCTCATATCCCTTTGCTGTGGTAACTTTGACAATCTAAAGCTTCCTGAATTCCTTACAGAAGTTTCTTTAGAAACCTAAAGACACATTTTTAGAAACAGGTGAACTAAAAATATCCTGTTTTGAATCAGTAGGTACCACAGAAGAAATGACAACTTATATATATGAAAAGTAGGCTTTCAAAAACAGTTTGGTGTAAACATAAGAGACATGAAATTTCATTATTAAGGGGGATAGTACTATTCACAGAAATTACTAGCATTTATATCAAGTACTTAATATTTTACAGAAGTATCATGTCCATTATTTAATTGTTTCTAATCAGAAGTCCCATGACTATTATATCTGTTTTTTTGTAATCTCTATTTTACGGAAGTGTAAGTTGATACTTGGCTGAAGCAAGTCAGCTCCATTTGTATACCAACATTTTGCTTTCTGTCAGGTTTGCTGAAAGATTGCAAATAACTATAGAATGTGGAACTGGATTCAAGTTTCACTTAATGAAACCATTCTATCCTAAAACTAGTAAATAAGTACACAAATAAAAAACTCTTACGGCATTTAGGAAACAAAAGAGGATGACCAATGTGGAAAAATTCTTTTATTGAGAGCAGAATTTTATGACTGGAAGATCCTGAAAAGGGTATTCTGAAACTTGCCTGTAATTTCTTTTCATATTGCAGAAAATGTGGTCACTCTTGTGATGAATAGTATCCAAATATGTCACTATATAAAGCAAGTCTTCGGATATCACTGATTGAATTATCTTGGAGGAGATCATATTATACTTATGTAATCAGTAGAAATTTAAGTAATTATTATCTTTCCGGAGATTTTTTAAAATTACAACTATTTTTCTAAAATTTTGGACAAAGAAATTTGTAATATGGATCTCTGAAGAAATGTAGTTTTCCCTGTTAGTTTTAAGTAATCATTTATGCATATGCACATTTTAGAGTTCTTTCTAAACAAGTTGGGTTTTTTCAGAAACTAATGAGTGGAATTCTGGAGAGATGGTGACAAAAGTGGCATCATTTCTTTCTTTTTTTAATATATGTTTATTTTATTTTTTCGTATTACAAGATTAATTGTTCCTGCACCACACCCAGTGCTCCATGCAATACGTGCTCTCCTCAATACCCACCACCAGGCTCGCCCAACCCCCCACCTCCTCCCCTCCAAAATCCTCAGTTTGGTGCTCAGAGTCCACAGTCTCTCATGGTTCATCGCCCCCTCCGATTTCCCCCCATTCACCCTTCCCTTCCTTCTCACAATGCCCTCCATGTTTTTTCTTATGCTCCACATGTAAGTGAGACCATAAGATAATTGACTCTCTCCGCTTAACTTATTTCACTCTGCATAATCTTCCAGTCCCATCCATGTTGATACAAAAGTTGGGTATTAATCCTTTCTGATGGGGGCATAATATTCCATTGTATATATGTACCATATCTTCTTTATCCGTTCATCTGTTGAAGGGCATTTTGGTTCTTTCCACAGTTTGGCGATTGTGGCCATTGCTACTATGAACATTGGGGTACATGTGGCCCTTCTTTGTACTGCATCTGCTTCTTTGGGGTAAATACCCAATAGTGCAATTGCAGCATCATAGGGTAGCTCTATTTTTAATTTCTTGAGGAATCTCCACACTGTTTTCCAAAGCGGCTGCACCAACTTGCATTCCCACCACCCTGTAAGAGGGTTCCCCTTTCTCCACATCCTCTCCAACATTTGTTGATTACTCTCTTGTTGATTTTGGCTATTCTAACCAGTGTAAGGTGGTATCTCAGTGTGGTTTTGATTTGAATCTCCCTGGTGGCTAAAGATGATGTACATTTTTTCACGTGTCTGTTAGCCATTTGTATGTCTTCTTTGGAGAAGTGTCTGTTCATGGCTTCTGCCCATTTTTTGATGTGATTATTTGTTTTGTGAGTGTTGAGTTTGAGGAGTTCTTTATAGATCTTAGATATCAGACCTTTGTCTGTAGTGTCATTTGCAAATATCTTCTCCCATTCTGTGGGTTGCCTGTTTGTTTTGTTGACTATTTCTTTTGCTGTGCAGAAGCTTTTTATTTTGATTAAGTCCCAAAAATTCATTTTCGCTTTTGTTTTCTTTGGAGACATGTCCAGAAAGAAATCACTGTGGCTGATGTTGAAGAGTTTACTGCCTATGTTCTTCTCTAGGATTTCGATAGATTCCTGCCTCATGTTGAGGTCTTTTATCCATTTTGAGTTTATCTTCATGTATGGTGTAAGAGAATAGACAAAGGTGGCATCATTTCTGAAGCTCTCTAAAGCCCTACATAAAAACAGATTGTGCCAATAAATAACAAAACCAAAAACCAATGACAGCATTTAAAATATAGCCAGGCAAAAGATATCCCATACATTCCAAAATATACATGGGTGAAGATAACTATCAATAGCCATAGGACATATGGGGTGATGATGGGGTAGAAGGAAACAGTGTGGTGTCTGATGATCATGAAAACCCTGAGAATAGAAAAATTCCAAAGAACCAGCTGGCACACTGGAGGACCAACCTATGAACAGCAGCTGACGCCGACAGAATTTTGTCTTCTGCGTCAAGAGTCAATATAAAGAACAGAAAGTCTCAGAGCAGTGTGAGCTCCCATGGATTGTCCAAACTTACCTTCCAAGGTTCCCATCTAGGATGGGACCTCAAACTGAGGAGGTGCTACCATTCAGGCATGGAATAAAAATTGAGGAGAACAGACAGAGCAGAGAAAAGGATAGAGAAGTTCTAGATCTCAGTAGGGAAGAAACAGAGCTACGATATCCCATAGTGAACTGCCATATTTTTGAACATAGTATACATGGAATGAATGAGCAAGCTTTGTGACATTAGAAACCATACTCTGAGACATGCTTCCTTCAAAAGTTCAGGTCTAAAAAAAAAAAAGTTCAGGTCAACAAATTTGTATAAAAATATTTAATAGAAAATTATTTTGAAGTCAAATGCCCTACCAAATTATCATAAGAAAAAAGATAATGAGCAAAATAATTAATTATCAAACATGCCTGAAAAAAAAATGCCAGAAATACTTGTCCAGAGACAGACTGGAAGTGCAACATTTTATTTAATAATGAGGCAAAAGGCATTAAGGAAATAATGCAAGACATGAAAGCATAACAAAATCGGAAATTTTTCTAAATGTTTCCGTTTTTCTAAGGCTATAGTAGCTTTGTACTCAGACACCGTATATGATAAACCACAAATAAATGAGCAGAGATTGGGCAGTACATACAAAATATTTTAATTTTTCTTAGAAATTTGATTGTCAGTATAGAAAAAAGGAGATACAGATGTGAGATTTAAAGGCAGAGTAAGGTCCTGTAGCCTCATGTTTTAAATAGAAGAATTATATGAACTCAAGGTATATTTTGAATTTAATAACAGAACGTCATAAAAATTGTAACTATTAACATATATTAATTATAGGTATATACAGTTGAACCCTGAACAACAAAGGGGTTAAGGGCACTGACCCCCTGCACAGTAAAAATTAGTGTATAATTTTGATTCCCAAAACTTGACAATTTATAGCCTATTATTGACCAGAAGCCGTACTAAGAACATAGTCAATTTATATATATATTGCATGTCATATGTGTTATATACCATATTCTTATAATGAAATAAGCTGGAGGAAAGAAAATGTTAAGGAAATTATAAGGAAGAGGAAATATATTTATAGTACTGTGTCAAAAAAATATGTATATAAGGGGACCTTGTGCAGTTCAAATCTAAGTTGTTTAAGGGTCAACTATAGTTAGGTATGTTATAATACCATATACCTTTATTATATATGGTGTGTGTGTGTGTGTGTGTGTGTGTGTGTGTGTCCTTGCCTGGTCCTGAAAAAGATCTCAAACTTCAATCAAACCAGTAACACTGAGCATTTAAAAGTCTAGATTGTGGTTTTTAGAATACCATTTCCCACTCTAAGACACCAAGAATTCTTGGAGATATAACTGATTCTAGGTCTCAGACAGAAAATGTAAAGGATGGTGGGGCACCTGGGTGGCTCAGTGGGTTAAAGCCTCTGCCTTCAGCTCAGGTCATGATCTCAGGGTCCTGGGCTTGAGCCCAGCATTGGGCTCTCTGCTCAGCAGGGAGCCTGCTTCCCCCTCTCTCTCTATCTGCCTCTCTGCCTACTTGTGATCTCTCTCCTCTCTGTCAAATAAATAAATAAAATATTTTTTAAAAAAGAAAATGTAAAGGATGAAAGAGGAAGCTATTGAAAACTGCTAGAGTCACATCACATGGACTCAGGAACCTATGTGTAGAGAGTCCCACAGGCCAAAGATGAATCATTTGAACTTTAATAGGGATAATTCAACTGACCAAACCTATTGAATATATTTAAATTCAGAGATTGATAATGATGTTTTTGTGTGTATACATACATATGCAGGCATTCTTCATTTTACTATACTCGCTTTATTGTGCTTCACAGAGATTTTTTTTTTTTTTTTACACCTTGAAGGTTTGTGGCAACCTCGCATCAAAGAAATCTGTCAGGACCATTTTTCCAATAGCATTTGCTCACTTTGTGTCTCTATGTTACATTTTGGCAATCCTCATAGTATTTCCAGTTTTCATTATTATTATACATGTTATGGTGATCTAGGATCAGTGATCTTTGATTACTATATTAATTGTTTTGGGGCACTACAAACAAGGCTGATGTAAGATGGTGAACTTAGTCGATAAATACTGTGTGTGTTCCAACTGCTCCACAAACCAGCCATTCCCTGTCTCCCTCCCTCTCCTCAGTCCTCCCTATCTCCTGAGATACAATATTGAAAATAAACCAATTAATAACCCTACAATGATCTTTAAGTGAAATGGTCAGGTGAAATGTAGAGTCACGCATCTCTCATTTTAAATCAAAAACTAGAAATGCCTTACAATAAACAGCCAAGTTGTGAATGTAAAGGAAAAGTTCTTGAAGGAAATTAAAAGTACTAGTCCAGTGAACATATGAATGTTAAGAAAGTGAAACTGGTGTGTAATAAAGATTACTGATAGAGAGAAAGTTTTAGTGGTCTGGATAGAAGATCAAAACAGCCATAACATTCCCGTAAGCCAAAGCCCAATCCAGAGCAAGGCCCTAACTCTCTTCAATTCTGGGAAGGCTGAGGGAGGTGAGGAAGCTGCAGAAGAGAAGTCTGACACTAGCAAAGGTGGTTCATGAGAGTGAAGGAAAGAAGCTGTTTCCATAACATAAAAGTACAAGGTGAAGCAGCAAGTGTTGATGTAGAAGCCGCAGCAAGTTCTCTCCAGGAGATTTAGCTGAGATCATTAATGAAGGTGGCTACACTAAACAACAGATTTTCAATGTAGACAAAATGTCTTCTATTGGAAGAAGATGCTATCAGGGACGTTCATACCTAAGGAAAAGTCAATGCCTGGCTTCAGAGCTTCAGAGGTCAGGCTGACTCTCTTTGGGAGAGTCACAAGCCGCATCTAGTGGCTTGAAGCTGAAGCCAGTGCTCATTTACTATTCTGAAAATCGTAAGGGTCTTAGGACTTGTGCTAAGAATACTCCGCCTGTGCTCTATAAATGGAATAATAGAGGTTGGATGATAGCACATCTGCTTACAACATGGTTTACTAGAGATTTTAAGTCCACTGTTGAGACCTATTGCTCAGGAGAAAAAAAAGATTCCAAATACTTCTGCTCATTGACAATGCACTTGGTCACCCAAGAGTTCTACTGGAGATGTGCAGCAAGATTACTGTTGTTTTTATGCCTGCTACCACAACATCCATTCTGCAACCCATGGATCGAAGAGTCAACTTCGGGGTGCCCGGGTGACTCAGCCAGTTAAGCCTCTAGCTCTTAATCTCAGCTCAGGTCTTGAACTCAAGGCCATGACTTCAAGACCCACCAAAAAAAAAAAAAAAACACATCATTTTGACTTTCAAGTCTTATTATTTAAGAAATACATTTTGTAAGGGTGATTTCTCTGATGGATCTGGATAAAGTCAATTGAAAACCTTCTGGAAAGGATTTGCCATTGTAGATGTCATTAAGAACATTCATGATTCAGGGCCCCTGGGTGGCGCAGTTGGTTGAGCGACTGTCTTCAGCTCAGGTCATGATCCCGGCGTCCCGAGATCGAGTCCCACATCGGGCTCCCAGCTCCATGGGGAGTCTGCTTCTCTCTCTGACCTGCTCTCTCTCTCTCTCTCTCTTTCCTAATAAATAAATAAATAAATAAATAAATAAAATCTTTAAAAAAAAAAAAAAGAACATTCATGATTCATGGGAAGAAATCAAAATATCAACATGAATAGGAGTTTGGAAGAAGCTGATTCCTAGCCTCCTGGATGACTTTGAGAGTTTCAGACTTGCCTAGAGGAAGTAACTGCAGATATGGTGGAAATAGCAAGAGAACTAGAATCAGAACTGGAACCTGAAGATGTGACTAAATTGCTGCAATCTCATGATGAAACTTAAATAGATAAGGAGTTGCTTCTTATGGATCAGCAAAGGAAGTAGTTTCCTGTGATGGAATCTAGTCTTAGTGAAGTTACTGTGAAGACTGTTGAAATGACAACAAAGGATTTAGAATATTACACAAACTTAATTGATAAAGCAGCAGTAGGGGTTGAGAGGATGGACTGCAATTTTGAAGAAAGTTCTACTGTAGGTAAAATGCTATCAAACAGAATCACATGCTACAGAGAAATCACTGGTAAAAGGAAGAGTCAATCATGTGGCAAACTTTATTGTTACCTTATTTTAAGAAATTGCCACAGTTACCACAACCTTTAGCAACTACCACCATGATCAGTCAGCATCCATCAACATGGAGGCAAAACCTTCCACCAGCTTAAAAAAAAAGAAAATTTACAGCTAATGAACACTTAGATGATGCTTAGCATTTTTTACCAATAAAATATTTTTTAAATTGAAGTATGTACTTGTTTTCAGACATAATTCTACTTCACACTTAGTATACTACCATATAGTGTGAACATAACTTTTATATGTACTGGAAAACAAAAACATTCATTTGACTTGCTGTATTGCAATATTTGCTTTATTGCAATGGTTCAGAAAAAAACCTGCAGTATCTCTGAGGTATACCTGCACTGACTTCTTTTGGAGAATGATAGCTAATCAATTATTTATGTTGCAAGTGGATAAATAGAATCAAGCATTTATTCCACTTTTTGTACAGAAAATGTACCCCTGGTTAACCAAATAAAAGATGAGAAGCATCTCTATAAAATATCTCTATTAATGAAAAAGCACAATGGAATTAGACTATCACCACTTTGCAGTTCCTAATGAATTGCTGGATTGCTGGATTTAAGAATCAAAAGGCACTAATATAACAAAAGAAAGAACTGGACGTTAGGCATCTCTTGATATACCATCTATAGTCTTTTAAAATAGAGATACAGTCCATATACAGTCCATACAAAAAATTTTACCCTTTTAAAGTCTAAAATCTTGTGGTGCTTAGTATGTTCATGAAATTGTGAGTCATTATCATTTTCTCATTCCATGACATTTTTCGTACCCTAAGAAAGCTACCGTCCAATGGCAGTCACTCATCACCCTTTTCCAACCCCTTAGCAACCCCTAATCTATGTTCCATCTCTAGAGATTTGCCTATTTTGGATATTTCATGTAAATGGAATCATACAATATGTGTCTTTTAGTAACCAGCTTTTTTTTCACTCAACATAAATATTTTTAAATTTATCCATGTTGTAGTATCTGTCAGTACTTTGTTCCTTTTTGTGGTTGAATACTATTCCACTGCATAGATATACTACATTTTGTTCATCTACTTATCAGCTGATGGCTATTTGGGTTGTGTCTCCTTTTTTTGGCTATTATAAATAACCTTCTATAAGTGTTATAAGCATTTTTTTGTATATCTATTTATGTAGACTTACGTTTTTAATTCTCTTGTGTATATAAATAGGAGTGGAAATACTGGACCATGTGGAAACTCTACTCTTAACTTTACTGAGGAACTGCAAACTATTTCCCAAAATGACCACAGGAATTGAACCTGATTCTGATCAAATTTCTTCATCCAGTTGCCCATTTGTAGGAAGTACGAAACTTGTTGATCTGCATTATGTTGGTGCAGTCAACGAAATCCAGATTGTGAGAAAGCGGACTAGTTAAATGATTTGGATTTTTCAACTGATCAATTACAGGGAAAGAAATGGGATGGTGGAGGATCCTAGAACAAGAAACTAGGAAGACACATCAATCTTAAAAAAAAAGTGCAGAGTAAACAGACATGCCTAGAGATAAAGAAATGAAAAGAACATGTCTAAGTGAATTAAGATATTTTGTGCAATGTAGTGATTCTTAGTCCAGAAAATCAGTCCAAATCAATTCCTAAGAGACTATGAAAAGTAGCAGACTTCAATTTTATTTAACTTTTTCTCTACTTATGTATCTTGGTCTTTGGGTTATTTACTTGAAATGTCTGATAGCTATTATATTTTCTCTTATTTGTATGTATTTTTTGTTTGTACCTCTTTCATTTATATGTATTTATCTGTGTTTGCTTGTGACTTCAAAGTAACCAGTTTTAAAACCCAATCCTATATGTCTATGCTCGCTTTGCTCTCATAAACAATAATATGAAATCAATTCTGGTATGATTAGGTGAGGCAAATCCCATGTATCAGAAACATTGTCTTCATCCAAAAACCACAAATAATGATATGTCACAGAATCAACCCTAGTGTAATGGTCCCTCTGGAAGGAAAAGGGTAAGATTTTAGGTGAATATTGTGTTTGTTGAAAAATAATCCTATTCAAACCTGAATATTCAAAAATCATTAGGGGAAGTAAATTTAAAAATCAGTCAATCAATCTCAACCATGTGTCCTGCTTGGAAAGATAGATTTAGAAATTCCAGGTTTTAAAGCCAGGGTCTGGCTTAGGAAGGAACCTATTTTCTCTGAGAAAATGACACTCAACTAGATTTTACTTTCTCATTCTAAGTTTTAAACTGTTACTGTTCTCTGTAAACTGGTCTCCTCTATGACAGCTGGAGAGAGCAGATTCATTACATTTTGGGTACAGCAGCTCATAAGCAGTGTAACTGAGATACATGAAAACCTCTTCCCAAAGCAAAGCCATTAAAAAGAGTGGGTGCATTGCCATTTTCAAAGCATGGTGTGAGGTAAGGGGAGCTGGATGTATGGAAAGAGTCAGACAGTTTCTGATTTAGTCGATATGCTAGGCACACCATTGGAATAGGTAATGCCATTTTCTCATTGATGTGGTACACACTAAGAGTTAGTAAAAATGGAGGGCCAAAATGCTGGTTAGCAGTACACAATCAAGTGTGTTGGTGGTTGTGTTCACAGGGACACTTTGGTTTCTGGAAAACTTAGAAACAAGAAATTGCCCTTCAAAACAACAATTAAAGGATGAAGGATTAGAGGATTCTGGAGATTATGAAGATGAAGCAGCCTCAATTAGTGGCATTCATATACTCTCTTAGCTTTCCCTACAGAATACAACTAATATAGACTTCAGGATAAATTCTAGAGTTTTTTTTTCTTGTAAGCCCTTAAAGATCTCTGCTGACAGTTATTATGTGCCATCTGTATCTCCTAGCTATGTGTGCTATATTGATGTCAGTGGTGGCCCCAATTAATTATTCATCATTCTCTCTATCCACATCCTCTCACTGTTGATTGTGATTTTCTAGCACTGAGTTTGGTCTTCTGACTAGCTTTGGGCAACAGAATGAGCACAGATGCCAGTGCACTACATCTGTCTCCAGTTTTCAAGAGAACATGCTTGCTTCTGTTCACAATCTTAATCTTCTGCCATTGCCAAGAGTAGGACATGGTCCCAGGTGGATGGCCAAAGATATATAGAGCAGAGATCTCAGTCAACCCACAGACACAGGAATAACCTTGATGACATCAGCATTGCATAGCCTTAATGAAATGAACTCCATATATGCATGAGAAATAAATATTTAGTGCTATATGCCACTGAATTTTAGGGTGGTTTATCACATACTAATAACTAATGGATACATTATCCTTTTTCAAGACTACAGGCTTAATTCAACGTGCTCCTTTTGCCTGGAATGTTACTGCTTTGATCTCCTTCACTCTGCTCATTCATGAATAAATACTGCTGTCCATCATATCTCACCTTCAACATCACTTCCTCTTGGAACCTTCCTTTTATCTCCCAAGAGTATGTTAGATGCTCCTTCTCATTATTTTATAGCCTTCTGAACTTGTTTATATCATCACTGTAAAAGATGGTTAAAAAGGCAAGCCATTGAGTTAGATGTCTTGAGTTTAAGGATCTAATTCATAATTTACGTACTTTATAGATAGATGGCACATTCTCTGAATGACAGTCTTCTTATTTTTATAATGAGAATAATACCTATGATGGTGATAAAGTTTTATGAGCCTTGAATGAGATAGTATATATGAAATACTTAGTGTAGTCACCAATTTTTGGGTGTAATTATTATTGCTACATGCCGCCTCCTGACGGCGCATGGGAGAATGAGGCACAAACAAGTCAGCCGCAAGAGACCGGGAGCAGGGGACAACAGTAGAAAAGACTGTCGCCCCGAACCATTCCTTAGTCTCATATTTATTAGAAAGTAAATAACAACAACAAAAAAAAGAAAGTAAATAACAACCAACAAAGAAGCCAGAGTAGGTCACACATTGACCATGAGTTTTGCAGATAAGTAAGAAGAAAGGCAAAATATGTCTGGTCACGTAGTGCACGACCTACAGTGAGCAAACCCAAACAAGAGGGTCATCTAACTAACTATAGGTGCTCTCCGGGGAAGGGGAGATAACGGAAAAACGAAGCAGGTGGCGTTCTGCCCTGAGCCGGCCGGGCGTTCCCAGCTGCTCGGCTTCCATGAAGCAGGCGGCATTCCACCCTGAGCGAGCCGGGCATCCCCAGCTGCTCGGCTTCAAGGACGTATATCGTTCTCTCCCCCAGAGGCTCATTGCCAGTACATGTTTTTCATAAGTCTATATCTAAGCATGCTTGGTGACTAGTATAATTCTCATAAGTTGTATTTTAAGCAGTACATTGTTCTGAGGGACGGTTACAGCTGCATATGGTTCCTGTTAATTCCTAAAGGTCTGGCTGCCTAACCTACTCCAATCTATAAAGAGAAACATCTCTTAATTGTTTGGTTACCCTAGGATATAGTTCATATAGATGGGACAGGTAAATGTTTGATGCATGCCCCTACTTCCATTTTTAAAATCTATCTATCTATCTATCTATCTATCTATCTATTTATCTGTTACCAGTTTTTAAAATGAGTTCGCTTACTACATTCTCTGGAAAGGAAAAAAAAGTATTTTTTTCCTTCCTGTTTCGTTCTTTTGAACTCAAGGACTGTAAAATACCTGATGTGTGTCAGTCATTGCTGTTCTTATTTATGTATGAATTTCCCATCTTTGGCCATAGCAAATCTTTTTGTTAGATCCTGAGTTCTTTGGCATGACCTCAGTAGTTTTGATAAATTCCTTAGTTTCTGGTTTAGCAGTGTGCTCCAGACCTATCTAGTATATTTTCTACCCCAATTATTTCTCTAAAGTTCTTTGGCGTGTTACAGGAAATGATAGGGACCATACTCCAGTGTTAAGAGTTTTGCTACTGATTTGATCATTGATTCTGGGCCTTTTCAGTGGACAGAGTTAGAAACTCTCCTTTTTTTTTTAAAAGATAATAATTAATGTATGGATCTGAAATTAATCATAAATGTAACCTTTGTATTGGTGAGCTCATCAGAGTTCCTACTTACTTTCCTCATCTAATCAAATTGTAATATTCTGGACTTTTGCAAGTAAAGTCTTTTCTTAATTTAAAATATCTTGATCAGTTATTTAGAAAAGATGGGATCCCCAAATACCAACTGATATAACTTCTGGAGTAAAATGAAGAAAGATTATCAGAAGATAACAGATCAGGAGAAAACTCATCTTGTCTGAATGATGCCATGCCTTTGATTAAATGACTAAGTCTATTTCCCATCTAAGGGCATTTAGATATACAACTTTATTTTAATAGACGCTTTTCATCCGAACTGTTAAGTCTGGATGACTATTATTTATTCAGATTAAATTTCACACTTTCTAAGTCTTATCTCCCCTCACCCCAATCTAAATTATATTATGTTAGACTTTCTATAATATCATCAGCTTTTCCTTAACACCATTTATTGAAATTGGTTAATGATATGCTTGTGATATTGTTTAGGGATTGTCTCCTACATTAAATTTTAAATGCACATAATTGAGTAATTTTTTGTTGTTGTTGTTTATTACTTCTTCCTCAGTACCTGGTACAGTGACTCAAGTATATGTTGAATAAAGGAGGGTAGACTTCATTATCCATCGTAATGACTAAGGCCAAGGTTCTTCAATAAAGCCTAAGAGAGTTCAAAATAAATTGCATAATAAAGAAAATTATTTTAAGATTCTTTGCAGCTCCCTGTAAATCCTGCTAGGCACGTTGTCTTAATTTGTTTTGCCCGGATTTGCTTTTTATTTTTGTTTTTTGTTTGCATTTTTTTTTTCCCACAATTTATATTCAACCAAAGAGGAAGATGTCCTATCTCCCACTTGTTGGTACTTGGTGGTCATTGCTGATTTTACTCTCACTAGAATTGGTTGATACTAGGGTAGCTACTCCCAGAAGATAGGCTAAACAATTCTGAAGTGTTGCCCTTAGGTGATTGTTTCCACAGTTGGGTAAGACCCAGCTCCATCATAGCCTTCTTAGACTCTAATTTTGCCACTTTAACCATATGACAGCTTCGCAGTGGGATTGAGAGCCTGACAAAATTTAAGAAGAAAGTAATCATCTTTAATCAATTCTTGAATTCCCATATCATAAATTGAAATATATAGAGAAAAGATAATCATGATTCAATTACACTGGTAAATAAATAGTAATAATTCACTGATGTGAATTAAAAATTAAATCTTACTTAGGCATCTCCTGTGGGCTACTTGGTAATGCTAGGTTATATTTGTGAATAAATTTAAGAAGATATCTCTCTTTGAGGGGCACCTGGGTGGCTCCGTGGGTGAAAGCCTCTGCCTTCCGCTCAGGTCATGATCTCAGGGTCCTGGGATCGAGCCCCACATTGGGCTCTCTGCTCAGCAGGGAGCCTGCTCCTCCCTCTCTCTCTGCCTGCCTCTCTGCCTACTTGTGATCTCTCTCTCTCTCTGTCAAATAAATAAATAAAATCTTTAAAAAAAGTTATCTCTCTTTGATTCAAGTGATTATCCCCAGAAATGTAGGATATCCAAATAAGTGTATTTTGTTTGTGTTTTAGAGGTGAGGTCTTTCATTATTAAATTATAAAATCAACTGGTAGTCACTTGAAAAGTTCACAAGAACATCGCATAAGACATTTGAAATACCTGCATATGTTTAAACCTATAATTCCAAGTATGTGTACATGTGTATAAGTATAAATGAATGAATGAATATAACATTGTTGGGAGAAAAAAAGTTCTCACTCCCTTCCTTATATTTTTATCAAATATATGTACTTGAGTCTTAGAGAATAAAAGAAAATGGTATCTTTGACATCATAAAATATATTCTCTGAAATCAGCAACCCAGACGTGTTTCACCCCTGTTCCAGGCATGAAACTTGATTGGCCAAAGTTAATCAGAATAATAACACTCCCTTGTCATAGTCTTTGGATCAGATAACTAAAGCCTTTGTTTTATTCAGAGCATGGTATTCCCGTGGCACCAGGGATGGAATCATAGCTGAGGCAATTTGCAGGAAGTTTAGGGCTTCTCTTTAAAGATTATGGGGGAAAAGCCTATTGTCTCCCATTATATGTGAAGCAACAAGTGTACAAACCAGTTGCTGCTAGAAATCATCTTACTCTCATGAATTCCACCATCCTCAGGATGAAGCTGATATTGTGAATGACACTGAAGAGAGCCAGGCAGTTGATGACATTATTTAACTCCCTCCACTGCCCACTGAGCCATTCTAGTTCTGGAATGCCAGTTAGAACTAACCCCAAAATATTAATTTGCTTTTAGTGTCACTTTCTGAACAAAGCTGTGTTGGCCCCTTAAACTTGATGGGTTTCAGTGCCTCCAACGGGCTGTATCTCCTTAGTTTCTTCATTCAGTTTATCTCTTTAATTCATATTGCATCCTTGAATTATTTATGCACTTTGGACTACTATCAGTATATGATTTCTGACTCCATACCTCTCTCAACAGCCATTCATAATTATAATTTTACAGTCTCAGGTATCATAGTAAATCAACACCAGTTCATTAATGTTATAGTCCAATTATTGAGCAAGTCTACTGACAGCCATTAGCATGAATTACAACAAATATTAAAGGTAGAAATATTGAACCTTTCCCCATAGATACTATATAAATGCCCAGATTTATTTCTAATCATCAGATGCATGTAGCCTGTAAATCCTTCCAGCCCATCCTGGACACACTTGGGATTTAAGTCTGTGTATTAACATTATTTGGAAGCAGAAGGAACGCAAAGCTTTTTTTATTTTCTTGCTGTTTGTCTTAGCACAACACTGAATTGACCTTAAAGGTGACTGCTGTCAACTTTATTTCTCTAAGCCATGGTCTCTGATGATGGCAGAATCAACAGGGTCTTTTTCTCCACTGAGCAGCTGTCCCTCAGTTATCTTTGGAACAGATGTATTTCTTAAAATGTTGGTGGTAAATCAGAATTCCATAGAGCTAATCCAGTTTTGCCATTAACTTATGTAAATTGAAAAAATATAAGCCCCAGTCACCTACTTTGAGGAAGTAACTCCCCAAAGAGAATTGGGTTTGTTGGAGGATTAAAACCTCCTGCAGTATAAAGCCTCAGGCCAATTCTCAGCTTCCAAACTCCCGATTGCCCTCTTTTTTTCTCTATTTTCCCCCTTTTTTTTGCCATATTACAGATTCCTAAGAAATTAACCTTTTCTGCTTTAGCATTTTAAAGCCTCCACAACAGTTTTATCTGGGTTTCTCACCATTCTCAGTCAAGATTAGTTTACAGAGAGGGCACTTATTCATAGGGATTTGCTTTCTCAGGATCTTCTCAAAAAAGCCTATAATTCCATTGCCCTAAGGGATTTCTGACTCAATGCCATAGAAAAAAGACAACAATATAGATAAAAGATAGTTAAAAAATATGATGTTAAGAGGTATCACCTTATACTCATTATATCAATAGCCAGCACAATGTGGAAGAATGAGCACTACCTTTGAAATCTTGCAGATCTGGTTCCAAACATAGGCTTAGTTATTACTAGACTCCTAGTTGTATAACTTAGGTTTTTTTTTTTTTAGCTTTAGTTACTTTATGTGTAAAATAAGGATGATAATGCCCACCTGAAAATTTTAGTGAGGATCAGAAATAATATGAGATCCCTAGAACTACTGAATCTTCCATTAAAGCTAGTTGAGTCTGTCCTTAGAAGCCAACTACTAAGTCTTGAGTGATAGGTACAAGTCTGAGTTTTCTCTTGTTTTATTGCTGAAGGCAGGCTGGGCAACCTTTCTCTCTCTGTAACATGCAGATAAGTAATTGATTAGGGGACAACAAAGCTATAAACTAATGGCTCACTCAAGTGTTGAGTAACTGATGATCCCTGAATTGGGATATAATTGGTTTCTGAGGAGTACTTCAAATCCATCTTTTGGGTTTTTCTGTCTCAATTCATGCAGCTTGCCCTTGAATCTGTACATTGTGTCATACTCTTCACTTCCAAAGTAATCAAGTCATTATTTGCTTAAAGTAAAAAGGATTTTCTTTTTGAAAAGTTGGTGGGCCCTGTCTCCTACAATGGCTGATTATATTGATCTACTATCTATCAACTGAATTTGGTTTTGACATAAATAAAAATTGTTGAGACAGATTTTCCCAGAATATTCTGTTGAGAATTAGTTCAATAAGTCATTAAATGACTGTTTAGTTTTGGGAAATGCTGGTTTGAACAGATTTCTTTTTTTTTTTTTAAAGATTTTATTTATTTATTTGCCAGAGAGAGAGATCACAAGCAGGCAAAGAGGCAGGCAGAGAGAGAATGGGAAGCAGGCTCCCCTCTGAGCAGAGAACCCAATGTGGGGCTCAATCCCAGGACCCTGAGATCATGACCTGAGTGGAAGGCAGAGGCTTTAACCCACTGAGCCACTCAGGTGCCCCTGAACAGATTTCTTTAATTGAGTACTTTCTTGGGGTTTTAATATGCTTGCATTCCCGTAATCTTCAGAAGAAGGTATTGTACTCAGTGTTTCTCAAATTTATTTTTATAGTTACATGTAGCTAACATTTATTAAGTGCTTAATCCATGTCTACTACTGTTCCACATATATATTATATATATAATAATATATTTATTATATATATAATCTAATATAATCCTTGGAATAATTCTCTGAGGTAAATACTATTGTTACCTACATTTCACAGCAGGAAAATTAGGCATTAATTAGCAGGAAAATTAGTGGTTAAGATATATGTCTGAAGACACATGGTTAAAAGTATGACAGCTTGGTTTCAAACTCAGAGGATTTGACTCTAGAGATAACACTTTTTTTTTAAAGATTTTGTTTATTTTAGAGAGAGAGAGAGAGAGACAGTGACAGAGATAGTGAGAAAAAGCACAAGAGGGGAGGAGAGGGAGAAGCAGGCTCCCACTGAGTAGAGAACCTGACATGGGCCTAGATCCCAGGACCCTGGGATCATCACCTGAGCCGAAGGTGGATACTTATCTGACTGAGCCACTCAAATGCCCCTAAAAATAACACTTTGATCACTGTTTTCCCACATGATGGGTTTCTACTGATCACGGAACCGTTTTGGGAAATCTTTCTTGCAAAGAGTGCTTTGAGGAAAACATGTTGGGAAGCACCCTATCAGATGAAATTTGGCAAGTTTGGGTCATATTGTCAGGAACTTTATTTCTAAAAGGAAGATTGTGTCTGTGGAAGTCTACCATGCAAATCACTCTAAGGTAGGTCTTAGAGTCTCCTGTCTTGAGGGGGTAGTTTCCAACTTTTGAGTACCTGAATCTAACATAGTTCTATTTGACTTAGTCCTTGCTATGTATGGGAAAGGCCAGTTCCTCCCATTTCCTAAGAGAATCCCAAATCCAAAGCTTGGAGACGGAGAAATCCCCATGGTCATAGATGGCTACCTAGGGACAAATACTAGCCCCATTCTGATAAAGACAAAATTTAACCCCAACATCTTTACCAGTGAGAATCAATCTACTTGCATGGTCCTAGGGGGTTTCCTAGGTGAATTTTCCAAAAATTAAGTTGTCCAAGAGTAATTTAGTCTTAATCATTTCTCTAACAAATATATTTTCTACTTTATCAATTCCAAAAATATGCAACCATATATCTAAGTCATAAGGCAGCTTCAAAACTTGGGACATAGCATGACATAAAAGTGCTGTGAACTTCCATACTTCTGCAATCAGTGATGAAAGAGATTGGTGATATTCCAATGTGAAGGAAAATATTTCCATCTCTAAGGCTGTCATCCTTAATTGTTTGTGAGCTATAATAATGTCACTTTTTGGATACATTTAAAATATACTTTCAATCCTATTTCTGTGTCCTATGGGTAAAAGTATCAAATATTGTATTTATTTATTTATATTAGAAATGGAACCATTTTAAGTTTTATTTGGAGACTTACGTAAGTCTCCAAAGGAGTAAGGAATGTCACCTTACTGACTCCAAAGTCAGTAAGGAATGACTTGTGTGTGCCTTGAGTTAGCTTAAGCAGATATGGACCATTGATAAATTAAAGTTCTTGGCCTCCAAAAATATTTTTAAAATTAGTTCTCTGAACATAAAATCCCACAAGACAACTTTTTTTATTTTGTAGCTCTAATAACTACTTTATTATGAACTTATAAATAGGTAAAAATATATGCTAGCTTATATTTTCAGTATTGAGTGTAAGTATGAAAAGCACAATTATTCGTCTTTGGCTTTTTACATTATATGCTTATAAATTCGTATCAATCTCAGGAACACAGACTGATCTTATTCTGAAAATATTATCTATAGCAAGGTATAAACAAGATTTTGTCACCCAACGGGATGGTGGATTTTTTGATTTGAATAAAATTCAATTCATATTGATACAGTTATTAACACAGTATGAACAGGCATGTAGGATAGATATATCTCATTATTTTAGAAATTCTATTGTATTAAAAACAAGACATTATTATTGAATAGCAAAACATAATACTTTTATTTTTTTTGAAGGAATTAAATTGAATATATTTAATTTGGCTTCAGACTACATTTATAGTTTATAAAGTTCATTTAGCATGGGAAATTGACATTAAAACTTGTAGCTTGAAGAAGATTGGATGATTTCAGTTTGCATATAGTTTTCTTTTCTCCCTTTTTAAATTTAATTTTATTTTTTCAGTGTTCAAAGATTAATTGTTCATGCATCACATCCAGTGCTCCATGCAATACGTGCCTTCCTCAATACCCACCACCAGGCTCTCTCCAACCCCCCCACCTCCCTCCCCTCCAAAGCCTCAGTTTGTTTCTCAGTGTCCACAGTCTCTCATGCTTCGTCTCCCCCTCTGATTTCCCCCAATTCACCCTTCCTTTCCTTCTCCCAATGTCCTCCATGTTTTTCCTTATACTCCACAAGTAAGTGAAACCATAATACTTTTAAAAGAAATTTGATTTCTTAACATTAAAAAATAAGCAGACTAAAGATCTGTTGTAAGAATTATTCCATAGTATAACTTCCATATTCCTTTCTAATTTCCTTCCTTCTATCCTTCTTTCCTTCCTTTCTCTTTTCTGTCCTTCCTTCCTTCCTCCCTTCCTCCACCTCTCTCTTTCTTCCTTCCTTCCTCCCTCCATCCCTCTCCTTCTTCTTTCTTTTATTCCTTCCTTCCCTCCCCCTCCCTTTTCTTCTTTTCTTTTTTCTTCCAAGATTGAATTGAATTATAACATTGTGTAAGTTGAAGGTGTTCAACATGTAGATATAATGCATTCATATTGCAAAGTGATTATGACCATACCTTTAGCTAACACTTCTGTTGTCATATAATTATCACTTCTTTTTTATTTTAAGAACATTTAATATATGGTCTCTTAGCAATTTTGAAGTATATAATACATTGTTGACTATAATCACTGTGCTGTACATTTGATCTTCAGGATTTATTTATCTTCTAGTTGCGAATTTGTCCTCTGGATTTATTCATCTTCTAATTGCAGATTTATCCTCTTTAACAAGATCTTCCCAATTCCCCCAAAGCCAGCCCCTGTAACTACCATTCTACTCCCTGTTTCTATGAGTTTGACTTTTTTAGATTCTACATCTAAGTGATATAATACAATATTTTTCTTTCTCTGTCTTATGTCACTAAGCATAATGTCCTCAAGATCCATCCATGTTGTCACAAATGGCAGGACTTACTTCTTTGTTGTGGTTAAATAATATTCCATTGTATATATCTCACATATTCTTTATCCATTCATCTGTTGGCAAACACGTAGGTTGTTTCCATTTCTTTTCTTTTCTTTTTTTTTTTTTGTTTCCATTTCTTGACAGTTGTGTCAAGAAATATATATACCCCAAAGTGTGATTGCTGAATTGATCATATGTAGTCCTATTTTTAATTTTTTGAGGAACCTCCATACTATTTTCCATAGTGACTGCATCAATTTACATTCCCACCAACAGTGCACAGAAGTTCCCTTTTCTTCACATTCTCACCAACACTTGTTATCTCTTGTCTTCTTGATGATAGTCACTATAAAGGGCATGAGGTGACATCTTAATTGTGGTTTTGATTTTCGCTTCCCTGATGATTCATGATGTTGAGCATCTTTTCATGGACATGCTGGCCACTTGGCTGTTTTCTTTGGAAAAATACCTACTCAGTTCTGCACATTTTTAATTGAATTTTGTTGCTATTGAGTCGCATGATTTCTTTGTATATCAAAATTTTTTATTATTGTTATTTTACGTTAGCTGGAGAATTTTGTTCCTTGTTCCAAGTGAAAGTCCAAGTGAAAAACTTGCCTGAAATCTTGTGAGCATTATTTCTTTGGTGAATTATAATTACAGCACAGTTAGGGAAAAAAAATCAAAGAAAATAACTTTACTCTGTGCAATCTCTATTGACCACCTGACTATTTTTATGGTTTGCGTTTGGCTCTAAGAGGGATATAAATCCATGTACTAAAAACATTAAGGAGAGCAAAGTCCACAGAGATGGATAATATCTAAACATTAATCATTATAATTCAAGGTATAAATAATGTAAATGCTACTATAAGGACAGAGATAGAATGTTACCAGAATTTAGAAAAGAGAACATAGGGGAAGATAATTTTTTATTGGTAAAACATATTATAGCCAAAGTTGGTGATTTGAGAATTTCAACATTACATAGAAATATCCCTGTTTTAAGATACAATAATTTATTTGAAGTACAGTAAAATCTTCAGTGCTCATTATATCAGGGCTAATAGTGAAGTAAATTGGTTTATGCAAAGTGGTATTATGTACAGGTTATGAGTGCAGTCTTTATAGTGGGATAAAAGTCAGAAAATTTAATCCTAATGTAAAGTCACTTGACTATTATTGCCAAAAATGAAAATCAAGGATTGATTGTTGTATCATTTATTTCAGTGACATTTGAAAGGGTACTCCCTGTCACTTTGTGTGCTATTTCACAATCAAATATTTCTAAAAAGCTTTAAAGAAGAAATTAATCTGTCATTATATAATATGTATATAAGATATTTCTCCCCTCAAGCTATATCATGTATGTGTAAGTTTGTTAGGGTAATACAGAGGAGGCCATCAACACCATAAATTACTAGAGGATCATCTCAGCATTTTCATTCAGGGCTAAGGTATTTTCATATCTTATTTATTACATTATTGGCATAGTTCAATCCAATTCTACTTCCCAGAGTTTGAAATAGTAGTTACTTTCTCTTTCCATTCCCTCCCCATAGAAGCATCAGTTACTTGAAATCAATTACTTCCAAGGATTCCTTCAGTACTATCATTTCCGTGATCAGTCATCAGGTCTAGAACATTATCATTGGATGTCCATGTCATGGGAATGATTTAATGTTGAAAATATTAGAAAAGGTTGAATTATGGTATGAGGAGTTTCTAATATGTCAAAATGCCCTAACAGAGTGTGGGAAAAGGCATCAAATGTTCAGAAGTAGTGAGAAACAAAGTGAGAAGAATCACTTCAAAAATCACAGAAACAGTCATAAATAATAACCACTACTTACTTGTCCAGTGCTTACTAGGTGCAAGATACTGTGTTAAATTCTTTGTAAACCTTTATTCACTTCAGTATATTTATTGACACTGATCGAAAGGTCACATAGAGTTACTATACTCCTCCTCCAAGCCAGGCAGACTTTGTTCACACATTCATGCTATGAATCCCTAATGTATGTGTGACAGTCACTGAATCTCTAACATGTGTGTGTGACATGTGCACGTGTGACATGTGCAGAAGTGACTATACTTTCTCTACTCCAAATTAGAAGAGCTGAGGTATTTAATATTTAAAGTCAGGGATGTTAAGATAATACTGATATGTATTCAGAGCATACATGCTACATATGTCAGCCTCACTCTCATGTCTGAAGTGCTTGTGTAGAGATCAATGATATGTTATATGTATTTAAAATTGACCACTACTTTGGAGTGGTTGGGAATTTTTATTCCTATATTCCAGTAAAGAAATTGAAGCACCTAGAGAAGATGTGTTGTGACAGAGTTCCTTTGGGTGTTGAATGACAGTGCCAGAACAGGAAGCTAGGTCCCATCTTCTAATCTGTTACTTCTCTAAGTGCTGCAGCCCTCCACAAAAAGAATGTTTTATTTCAAAGATTTTACTTATTTATTTAAGAGAGAGAGCCGGAGAGAGAACAAGAGCAGAAGAGAAGGACAGAGGGAGAAGCAGACTCCCCACTCATCAGAGAGCCAGATGTGGGACTTGATCCCAGACTTCTGAGCTGAATGCAGATGCTTAACATACTGAGCCACCGAGGCACCCCAGAAAGAATGTTTTCAAAAAGAGAAAAAGAGAAGGAGAAATCACAAATGATTACTATTTTTTCTTTTGTTACCTCTCAGCTTTCACTTAAGCATTCGGACTATCTAAACTATATTCTCTGCCAAATTTTCTCCTATTAATCTCTTTGTGCCTTGCAGGCAGACTGAGTTCTTACCAAAGGGTGAGGAGGAAGTAGTGAGCAGAAAAATACCCAGTAAGCTTGTGGGAAGGATGATCTAACCTCAGGCTGTCTAAATCAGGCCCCCTTGGCTTTGCTGTGTGGCTTTGTCTCCACTACTCTCCTTTGAGGCCCAGAATTTAAGGCACGACTGGTTAGGCTTGAGTTTTAGGAGATTAGGCCTGACTGCAGGTGGTGGTGCTTGCTGCTGCTGTTTCTGCTGCTTCTGCTTCCTCCTCCCCACTTCCCCTCCTTCCTCCTCCTCCTCTTCCTTTCTCCTCTTCCTCTTCCTCCTCCTCCTCCTCCTTCTACTCTTTCCTCCTCCTCCTCCTCCTCCTCTTCTTTTTCTTTTAAGATTTTATTCATTTATTTGAGAGAGAGAGAGAGAGAGCAAGAGGGAGGAGCAGAGGGAGAAGGACAGGCAGACTTCCTGGTGAGCATGGAGCCCTATGCTGGGCTCCTTCCCATGACTCTGAGATCATGACCTGAGCCAAAATCAAGAGTGAACCGCCAAACCAACAGAGCCATCCAGGTACCCCTGACTGCAGGTTTTTAATAAGGCCTGAGATTGACCTCAGTGAGGAGTTAGGATTGCAGCAGAAGCAGCAGCCCTTGTCCCAGGGTGCCAGACTGCACACCAGCTCCCTAATGGTTCCTACAGGTCACAAGTGGTGTCTCAGGGGAGTTAACCCCAGGTAGAGCATCAAGGCAGTTTCTATAAGAGAGTGGAACAGAGATGAAAGAATGAGAGAAGAGTCCAGGAGGGGGCCAGGAGAGGGTTTCAAACAGGGTATTCAATTTTAGTTTTCAAGAATTCATTATTTTCTACATGGCTTTTCTGAAGCTTCCAGGCATTTAGCCTTTCTTGGGATAGCCTTCTATGGAGGTAGGTTTGGTGGTTTCATAAGAAAAAAGTATAGGCAGCCCTTATTTTGCATAGTCCATCCACTAAAGGCCATCTGGGTTGTTTCTATTTGGGGCTATTATGAATGAACCTGCTATATCCATTTGTATACAGGTTTTATGTGAACATGAGTCTTCCTTTCTCTGCCGTAAATGCCCAAGGGTTTAAGTGCCATGTCTTGTCATAATTGTATGTTTAATTTGTTAAAAAAAATACTTTCAAATGGTTTTCCGAAGTGGCTATACATTTTACATTTCCACCAGTAATATATAATGATTCATGTATTTCTTCACATCCTTTGTCTATGTGAATTTTTCCAGTCCCTGAGCACAGAATCTCTGCTTATTTAGGTCTTCCATCATTTCTTTATCAGCATTTTATAGTTTCTGCAAACAAGCTTATATATGGTTTATTAGATTTACCTCTTAGTAGACCATATATTTTTTAAAGATTTTATTTATTTATTTGACAGAGAGAGAGAGATCACAAGTAGGCAGAGAGGCAGGCAGAGAGAGAGGGGAGGAAGCAGCCTCCCTGCTGAGCAGAGAGCCCGATGTGGGGCTCGATTCCAGAACCCTGAGATCATGACCTGAGCCGAAGGCAGAGGCAGTAGACCATATTTTTGAGCAAATGGAAATAGTATTGCATTTTTAATTAGGGGGTCCACAATTTCATTCTAGTATATGCAAATAAATTAATTTTTATATGTTTATCTCGCATACTGCATTCTTGCTAAACCCACTTCTTAGTTTTAAGTGTTTGGAGCATTTTTTGGTAGATTGGGGCTTTCTATGTAGACAATCATATTATCTGCAAACAGGAACTGTTTTCTTTCTTTCCTTCTGATCTGTAGCCTTTTATTTCTGTTCCTTTTGTTTCTGTTTCTATTCTAGCTAAAAATTCCAGCACTATGTTGAATAAAAAAATGTGAGAGCAGACGTTCTTGCGTTGCTCCCAATCACAGGAGGAAAACATTAATGCTTTCACCATTAAGTATAAAGTTAGCTGTAGGTTTTGTATGTGTTCTTCTTTAAGTTGAGTTTGATTTCCTCTATTGCTATATTCCTGAGAGGTCAATCATGAATGGGTATTGACTTTGTCAAATGCTTTTTTGCTAATTTGTATGATCATGTGGTCCTTCTCTTAAGATGATGATTTACATGGGTTGTTTTTGTTGTTGTCATTGTTGTTTTAATTATTGAAATTACTTTATATCTCAGAAGTAAAATCCACTTGGTCATAGTACATAACTAATTTTACATATTGATAAATTGCATTTACTAACATTCTGATTGTGACTTTTGTGTATACATCCATGAGGGGATCTGTGGTTTTATTTTATTTTAATTAATTAATTAATTCTTTCTATCTTTGTCTGGTTTTGACATCAGGATAATACTAATGGAATAAAACAAATTGAAGTGTATTTTTTCTCTCTTATTTTCTCAAATTGGTGTTAATTCTTCTTTACGTATTTGGTAGAATTTTCTAGTGAACTGTCATAGTCTAGAAGTTTCTAAGCTACCCATTTGTCTTTTGATAGTGTAAGTGGGAAGGGTTCACAGTTTTTCTGCAGTGTTCAGGTGGAGTTGAATTTTTATCTAAAAGCTGTCTTGCTAGGTGCCCCTTTCCTGGTCCTTTGGCTAAGGAGAACAGGCTTTTCTTACATATTTTTCTGTTTGTATCCCTTTGTGTAACCAGGTTGATGGCTTCTCCCAACTGTAGTCTGGGACAGCTGAGGCAAAATGAAAACCTGGGGAGCTTGCCACTCTGTTATTCTTTGAGTCCCAAGGCGTGTAAATGCCCTGCCTTCTCTCCACTTTGACAGGCTCTTTATGTTTGTTTTTTTTAATAGGTAGATTTTTAGTTGTACTTAGTGAGAAATTGAGAAATTTACATCTATTCCATCTTCCCAAAAGGGGAAGTCCTATTTTGTTAAAATTTAATTTGTTTTGTTTTTACAAAGAAATAGAACTTTTGTGTGTGTGTGTTTGTATGTGTGTGTGTGTGTGTGTATTTTCTATTTTATTTTATTTTTTTTAAATTTTTTATTAACATATAATGTATTATTTACCCCAGGGTACAGGTCTGTGAATCATCAGGCTAAATAGAACTTTTTAATTCTCATTTCTTCTAGTGTTTTAAATTACAGTGTACTAAATAAAAATTGCCGGGGCACCTGGGTGGCTCAGGGGTTAAAGCCCCTGCCTTCAGCTCGGGTCATGGTCTCAGGGTCCTGGGATCGAGCCCCACATCGGGCTCTCTGCTCAGCAGGGAGCCTGCTCCCCCCTCTCTCTGCCTGCCTCTCTGCCTACTTGTGATCTCTCTCTCTGTCAAATAAGTAAATAAAATCTTTTTAAAAAAATTGCCTTTTCTCTTTTTTTAACTTCCTTATATATTTATAAATGTTACTAGGAGAATTTGCATTGTTTTGCCAAAAATGTTTACAGATTACAGGACAATTGTAATCTCTCTCTTTTATTTATCTAAATTGCTTTGCACTGATTCAGCGTTAGTCATTTTTTAATACCATGAAATACTTGAGTTTCGTTCTTCCTTACCATCTTCCCTCTTTCTGCAAATATGTATTATGTACCAGAACTCTGCACTGTGCTAGGTTTATAGAAAGGATTAAAATGCATCTTTACTTTCTAAAGCTTATGGAAAAGTGGTAGGCATAGACCCTATTGAAGATTCTGGGATAATTGATTTTCCTCCACTATTAGTTAAATATGTAGAAACATAAGCCATGGTACAAACTGCAAATGTTATAGGGCTTATGTAGCAATAAAGCCAAAGCATGATACAAATTAATTCAGTGCAACTTCAGAAACACATAAAAGTACAACAGAGGCCTAAGGAAACAGATGACAAGATGTTGAGTGAGCAATACCACACCACCTACACACATTAGCTTCTTCAGTCTTCCTAATGGGCTATGAGGCAGGTGTCATTTTAACCCTTTGAGGGATGAAGACACTCTTACATCTGAAAGATAAATCACACTCCAGAAATGTGGGGCATTTTGCACCATAAAACTATTCCCCTAGGGTCTAGAAGAAAGTCAGCAGTTCTGTTTTTTGGGAGTGTGTTGTGTGTGTGTGTGCTGATATATATTCCGGATTTATTTGCTAAAAACTTATGCTTATCTATGTAATTTTGTGACATATAAGTGCTGGCTCAGCTTATATCTCTCTCTGTAGCTCCCGAACATACACCCTCTTCCCCGTCGTATCTGTCAGTCTTACGTATGACCTTCTAATTCTCTTCCAGCCCTTAATCTCTCAATGAATAAGAACCCTTCTTCCGCTCTATTGACTACTTTGTCTCTCTAAAATCAATATGATTTGTAAGCCTTACTTTTGGTTATGGGATAAATGGTTTTATTCCCTTTGTAAAACAATTTGAAATATTCTGAAAGAACTACATATATCCTAAGTCTAATATTTAAGGCTCCATGAAGTGTAGCCCCCACCTGCATACCCAGGCTTCCCTTCTTCTGTCTCCATCTCCATCCCCCCCCACTCGAACTGCCTCATACCCTGGACTGGTCTGTGAAAACACCGTGCTGTGCGTTCCCCTGTCATTAAGCTTTTGTTTCCTTTATTTACTGTGTCTACAATTTTGTTTCTCATTTTGTCTTCTGCATCCTAATTCAAATGTCACCTTTTTTATCAAGTCTCAGACAAGCCAAATTGAATCTCTCCTGGGTAATGATAATAGATTGTTCTATTATCACAACAGGGTTTTTTTTTATGTCCTCAGGAAACCATTTGCAACCAGGGAGCTTGTACCCACAACTTCAAGCACAGTGCTTGGCTTATAGTAGCTGCTCAACAAATGTTTGTGGAATTAGATTGGAGAGGTTTCTCAGTGGCAGTTGGGATGCCTTTCCCAGATGTGTTCTTATCACTCCTTTGGAGAGTTGGCCTCTTTATTTCAGGCCTATCCACATTTCAGTCACTGAATAGAATCTACAAGTGACTTTTAACTTGAAGCAACATGTTCAGGTTTCTATTGTTTTTTCATTTGTTTGTTCCTTTGTTTTGGCAAAGAGACACTGTTTTCCTCTAATAATCAAAAACTTTATTAATGTTGACTTATCTTAGGGTATTTCTCATGATATATGCACCTTTATTAAATTAAGTTCTGGAAGAATGGGCAAAGTGATACTATTAAAATGTAGATTCAAGGGGCTCCTGGGTGGCTCAGTGGGTTAAAGCCGCTGCCTTCGGCTCAGGTCATGATCTCAGGGTCCTGGGATCGAGCCCCACATCAGGTGCTCTGCTCGGCAGGGAGCCTGCTTCCCCCGCCTCTGCCTGCCTCTCTGCTTGCTTGTAATCTCTTTCTCTGTGTCAAATAAATAAATAAAGTCTTAAAAAAAATAAAAATAAAAAAATAAAATGTAGATTCAGCATGTATTAAATGCTTTTTAATTTTTATTGAAGTTGTACTTAAATCCTTTAAATTGAGAAAAAAAGCAAATATTTATATGGCTAACTAGCTGCAGATTTGGAGATTTTTCGGTCCTTCCTGAGTTATTATCATCAGCAGATACTGAGTATTTTTGTGGAAGTAAGCCCAAGGAAGATATGCTTTTAAACATCACATATTTATTTGCACATTTTGATATTCTGAGAAAAAACTGGCATTTGAGACTTATAATTGCATGAGATAAATATCATTAAGAAGTACTGGTGTTCCACTAGGAAGACTGAAGTTGAAAACATCTCAGCTAATATGATGCTGTTCTAGTGCTGTATTCAAATTATTATCAGACATGCCCAACTGTGGAGAAACGCTCGTTTCCTGGACTCTCTATTTGTAATATGGTGGGTACCTTTCAATGTCATCTTCATGAGGAAGAGCATAGGCTTTTCAAGGAGAATTCCAATGAAAATATAAACATTATTTACCAAGGTTGCTTCTTTCCTTTCTTCCTTTCTCCTTCCTTCCCTCCCTCCCTACCTTTCTTCCTTCCTTCCATCCTTTTTCTTTCTTTCCTTTCTTTTCACAATTCATCCTTCAGTAGAGACGCTTATTAGTAATAACTTGGTCAAGACCCAGGGTCCTGAGATAAGGGTTAGCTTCATTTGACTTAAATTGATGCTCACAGATATTTTTTAAAACCCCACAAAATCATAATTTAGAAGCCTGTCTTAAGTCCCAGGCTAATCTCTTACTGAGTCTGAACAATGTTGCTTAACTTCTTTAAGATTTTATTTCCCTCATCTGTAGAATGGTGCTAATGATACTGTCACTTGCTGCATCACCCAGTTGCTTGAGATTCAAGTGATGTGATGGTTTTAATGACTTAAATAATGAGATATGTAGAAATACTTCCTGCTCACTAAGTAGGGTGTCTTTATGTATTATTACATAGAGATTTTTTTTTCAAACTCTAAAGTTGTATATCAAAATGTGTGGCATTATTTTCTTAGTCTTTTTAGGGAATTAGTCTAATACCCTGGTCTGTTACACTGTATTCCCTGACCAGACTTTCTGCATATAGTAGATACTTAATAAATGCTATAGACTAAGTTGTGTAGTAGGCTGGCTTGTCTATACTGAGGATCTTCCATTCTTCAACTCAACTTACATTTAAGAGGCTTCCCCTTCTTGTTCCCTTTGCTCTGTAATAATGATGAGCTTATCCTTTTCTAGTATTCTCTAGTCATTTGATCATTTAATGTAAAAAAATGTAAGTCTACTAGCAGGGACTGTGTCTGTCTTGTTTCCTACTAAATCCTTAGTGCCGTCTCGGTTCTGGTCACAATAGTGGGCACTCACTAAATATGGAGTGAAGTAATGGATGAGTGGATGGACAGAGGGAAGACTTTCCTACTAAGGCTATGAACTCATCTAGGGAAGATCTGACCTTTATCAATGTTTATATCCATGTCACCCAGGAATGAGTAATGTTTGTTGATATACAAATGCCAGAATAGTAATCCTCCCTGGTGATAGAAGGTCATGCTAATTAGGCAAAATAACCCGAAAGTAAGATTTAAGAGGGAGAAAATTAAAACAGATCTTGTGGCACCTGGTAGATTTTGCCATGTACATATATTCTTTTTCTCTATAGGATCAGGGGCCATTTGCAATTTTTAGCTGGAGAACAGAATTATCAAAGCAGTCACAATAGCTATCTTTACAAATGCAGTCAGATGTCATGGGGAAAAGGTCAGATTTCTTCTGTATGGTCTTTCTGCAGAAATTATAAGGTAAAATACTGTTTGATGTGAACATAAACCTTGTAATGATTTTAATTCGAACAATTAGCCTAAAGTTAGTGAGTTAACCGTCATTCAAGGTACTCATGTAGAAATTGCGTGACCATCTGGTGGTCTTTCATGGTATGTTGTAAGGGGGTTGGCAGAGGATGAGACCATTTGGTCTCCAAATGTATTCCTAGTTAGAAATAACTCACCATAGTTAAAACATGAGGAGAAAAAAATTATAAATTGAGAAACTCCATTTTGTCTATATATAAGTCCAGGCAAATCTAACAGTATTTTAAAAACTTTGTTTTCATGATTTCAGCTGCATTGAAACTTTCATTAGAATTCCCCAAATCCTAGTCCTATCATCATACGCCATTAGGTTGATCTTCAAATTTGGCAATTCCAGAGACAGCCACTGATAATTATGCATTATATGAAAAGAGCTAAAAAAACTGAGCACTTCTGAAGAGCTGCCTTCCAAATATCATTTCTTGATTAAATTCAGGTGAAAAACACTCTCCATCTTTTGCCTCTTCCCAGGATGTGGAAACACTGTATCTCTGCTATATAAACTCCTTATTATGAGAAATAATACTCTAAGTATTTCTCAGCAGATTCTGACAATGTGATGTAAGAGAAATCTCTCTATGTCCACTGCAAAGAGACCTCCATGAAGGGTAGATTCTCTCACATGTGCTCTCTCAGTATTGTATGTGGCACCTAAAGCAGAATCTGGAACTTCGTAGGTGCCCAATAAAAATTAGTTATTTGAGGGCTATGAATGTTAATATATTAAATAGACAACAGCTTTTAAAAATTACCAGGAGATTTAAGGCTTTTGTTTTCCCCCCAAGGAATGATGCCCTTTAAAATAGTGTTGATTGCATGGGGCACCTGGCTGGCATAGTTGGTAGAGCATGTGACTCCTGACCTTGAGTTTATGAGTTCAAGCCCCGTATTGGGTGTAGAGATAATATTAAAAGAAAATGTTTGCTAGTGCCATTGGTGATGGTTAAAAAGTTGAATAAAGATTAAAAAATAAATAAATAAGCTAGTGTTGATTGCAGCAAGCAAATACATAGGGGCCATGCGCCATCCTGAATACCTAAATGAGCTCCAGGTAAGTGGGAAGGCAGATCAGAAAACCAAGGTAATATGACTGCTTCTCAGATAGCATGATCCATGAACAAATATTCAGGTACCTATTGGCTTCCAGAAGACACTGTTTTGGCTGCCAATTGTCTTAAGAGAATTAGAGTAAGGAATTTTTCACCAGATAAAGTCATACTCAAACCGGGCTTATAAGTTTTGTCAAGATGGCTGTCATACTTTAATTGGTGCTAGATTCCCTTTTTATTGGGTTATTCTAGGTGCCAAATTAGCTAGATGACTGATGGTCTTGCCTCTAATTTCAGCCAACCTCCCCCCACCAAATATAACCCAATAAATTCATGCACATAGGACACACTCACCACCAGTGCAATTCAAATATTTAGTACTGTAAATCATTGTCAGAGGGTCAGCTCATATAGAAAGCTCAACTTCTTTTAGAATTTAATACATACAATTACTGTTTGGAATTAACTCATTTTATATATATAAAATATTTTATATGTATATATATGAGAGGAAGAGTGGGGGGAGACACAGGGCTCAATCTCACAACCCTGAGGTCCTGACCTGAGCTGAAATCAGAGTTGGATGCTTAACCAACTGAGCCACCCAGGGCACCCCTTAAACTCATTATATGTGAGTAATATTCAAACAACTCTTGCTAATGTACAATTTCGTTCTACTGATCAAAACAATGTGTTTACAACTTCAAAGCTTACAGATGATCCTTACAAAATATCTCTGGAGAAGTGTTACAAATTTTTATTCTTGGGAGTAAAATATTTACCTGTGGATTGTTTAGAATTGCCCAATTGTGAACAAAATCCTAGTTTCTCCAAGCTTTGCCTCTCACTGTATGACCTTACATAAACCATTTAACCTCACAGGGATTTTTCTCTTCATCTTTAAAAGGAAGAGATTGGCCTATATAGACCCCTAGATCCCTTTAGCTCTAAGGCTATGATTCTGACGTATATCACTCAAATGGCGCTCTAAAATGGTTCAGAATGGAATGGGCATGTATGAGCATTTGTTGGAAGAAGTGCCCAGGAGAATATTGATAACCTGATGGTAATATTACTTTGGCAGTGGAGATTCAAATGACACTTGAAGCCACACTCCAGTCTAATAAACTCTCAATCTATTATTGTTTTTAACAGTCACATAAGTGGAGGACATTAGCATAGGTGTTTCAATGCTGACAGGGTTGCAGAGGGATTTGTTGAGCTGAGCCAAGGAAAAATGACTGACTGGTACATTTAATTTATTACTTTTATTGACTTCTGCAGCTCCAGTGCAGTTGTACTCAGAAGGCCCATACTAGCTAATAAAATAAGACTTTAGAATTGACGTAGCAAATAAAATGCCAAATAAGAATGCCATTGTTATTAAAATGTAGTGACACTATTGATTTAAAATAAATATATTAGCCAGTTTGCTGTGCATTTAGTACTGGACTCAGCTGTTGAAGGCAGCTTTTGGGTTACAGGTTTACATGACAAATGAAAGACCTCTTACCAGGAGGAGTAATGCAGTTTTATGTGGCAGGATTGCCATGGAAACAGAAATAAATCCTGGAACTAAACAGGGCCATGAATATCCTGTCTTCTGAGTTCAGCCTGCCATGTTTCATAGAAGAAATTCACAGGACGCTTACCATGGTTTCCTTTTTAAATGAAAAATTATAGACTTGGTATTTCTCAACTCATATCATTATTGAACATTTTCTTTTCACTGTAATTGGTGTGAAGAAGGCAGGCTTAAACAAAACATATTCTGGCCCTCCTCTCACACCTCCGCCCAGTTTTCCTCTTACACACACACACACACACACACACACACAGACACACACACACACTTTACACATCCTTGCAATTCCAGGTAGTATATAATAACCTATTTTTTGGTATAAGCTATAATATAATCATGATCGTGAATGGTTCTGAGAAATAATATGGCCTCTAAAATGCTATAGTGATAAGCTGCTATGTTAGCCAGTGTCTATATATAGCTACCACAGAGCATCTTCACATAAGAGCAGAAAATTTCCCTGCAATTCAGTGTATCCTTGATAAATACTTGTGTGTGTGTGCATGTACTATTTGCTTAAATTGGCCAAAAAAATAAACAAATTAGTGAATTCTTGGTATTCTCCTTTTCATTCAACCAATTAAGAAAGCCAATGGATGGTTTATGTTTTCTCTTTGCTCTGCTTCTAAATGCTCTTAGACTGGCATGTCTTCTGTAAATAAATGCCCACCATCCTTGATTATCAGCCTGAGATGTCCTTTCAAAGGCAGCCACTCGAACATTTTTATGTTTCTAAAATAGCATAAAGCATGAAAAAGGTAGGCTGGAAACAATTCATTGTCCATTAGGGTCTTTTTAATCCTACCCCAGTGCCAGATATGACAGGGCTCTTGTTTGCCTCCATGAAGGCAAACACCAAATCTGTCTTGTTTGTGGTGTTAGTGCGTAAAAATGTGACGGATACATAGATGCACATGAATATTCCAGGCACAGATATATTGAACCAAATGAGTCATTTCAGAAGTAGAATTGCTCTTCTAATTTCGATATTCCTAGAAAATAAAAAGTAATGCTGAGGTAGTCTGCAAGAAAAGATTACCTATAGTGGTTGCTATGGACCAAATATTTGGGTCCCCCTACCTTCATTTCTGTATTGAAACTCTAATTTCACTGTGATGATATTTGGAGTTGGGGGGACTTTGGGTGGTGATTAGGTTATGAGGGCAAAACCTTCATGAATGGGATTGGGCATGTTTAAAGAGAGGGCAAGAATTAGCTGGTCTCCTTGTGCTGTGTGAGGATACAACAAGAAGTAGGCAATCTGCAACCTGGACTAGGGTTCTCACTGGACCCCAACTGTGCTGTCACCTTGATCTTCGACTTCTAGCCTCCAGCCTGAAGTAAGACCAATAGTGCTGTCTCTTTATTTCTCCTAGTCTGTCATAATGTGGGCACAACTGCAGAGCCTGAAGCATGTGTGATTCTTAACTCAGCTCCTAGTAGCCATGTTAGAGTAAAAGAAATCCTTTCTGTAGTCAACAATTGTTCAGTGAATGTAGGGTCAAAGACTTGCCCTTCCAGTGAAGGGTATAAGGGAAACTGTTTTTCCAGCAGTTTCCAGCCTTGCATCTTTTATCTCAATCTTTTATGTATTTGGGGTATAAAGATTAGGAAGAATCAAAAATATCCAACAATTTTCCCCTATTTGTTAATTTGCCTTGAATGACTAGACATGACCTTGAATATAGAAATTATTTTGCAATTGTGTGGATCTAAAATTTACAGTGGTTTTAAAAATCAATGAAAATCAGATTCACTGCTCTTCCTCTACATTCCAGTTTGTAGCTTGTACATGAAATTGCACTGAAGTTTTACTGATAACTATATTCAGTAGGTGTTTCAAAATAATTCTTGACCTTGAGTTGATGAGTTAGCTTATTTTTTTAGATAGTAATACTTTTAAAATCTAATTCAAAATATCATTTCTGAATAAAGCCTTCTAATTAATTGACATATTTTCCCTGCTGTGGGCCTGAGATCACTGAAATAGAGAAATGCCCATGATCTCAAGCACTGACTCAACTTCTATATGCCAAACACTATGCATTTATGAGAAGAGTTTAAGATGCAGAGAGGAGAGTTGATAGTTAATGAGTGCAAGACAAAGCAGGAGGTGGTAGAATCTATGGGATTTACTGATTCAGCTCTTAAATATTTTTCATAAGCATGATGTTTATGCTGCCGTGGTTAGAAATTCTTACAAGAATGGCCCCCACGTCCTTTCTGAAAGAGATCTAATTTTCAAATATGTCGCAGTACAACTGAAGGTAAATTATTTCCAGCTTTATGAGAAATGGAATATATTTAACAGTTGGCTGTCTTCTTGAGAAACTGATATTAGATGTTTTATAAGAAACGCTTGGCAGAAGGCTTGAACAAAAGCCACAGTCCTGTCTAAATTCACTAGGAAAAGCATAGATGCGTCCCAAGTTTCAGTTCTGTGAGCTGAATGTTACACACATCTGGGTTTTGGAACTTTATGGGTTTAACTCAGTACCTGGTAGGAAGAACTCTTCTGTTTAAAGCTAGAGTTTAAAACTCTTTAAGAGTTTAAAGAGTTTTAAACTCTTCTGTTTAAAGTTAAAGCTGTTTAAAGCTATAAACAAGTCAGCAGAGCTGGCAATGTCTGCCTGGGGTATGTCAAGGAAGATTAGCTCAGAAGTTAGGGTTGTTTCTGCATTGTGGGAAGAAAGGGTTGGGAACGTGGTCTCAGGAAACACGCAAAATGATGACTGAAGGGAAGAAACACAGAATGAAGTGAAAACCAGACTAGGAATCAGGGGAGCTGAATTCAAGTGCCAGTTCCACCAACTATGTTGGAAAGAAAACCAGCCAGAGTGTCAAATTCTTTGTTTTTGAAAAGGTAATTAAGGTAATAA
Source organism: Nasua narica (assembly GCA_028533885.1). Classification (NCBI taxonomy): domain Eukaryota; kingdom Metazoa; phylum Chordata; class Mammalia; order Carnivora; family Procyonidae; genus Nasua; species Nasua narica. The sequence continues at coordinate 42,011,811 of CM052799.1, forward strand.
CAGTATCTGACTTACATGGTTGTTGTGAGCACTAAAAAGAAAAGTGTGTAAGTACGTGTATGTGCATAAATATACAAACATATACATATGAGCACACACATGTGACTTTACACACACACGCGTACATTCAGCTGCCTTGCCAGTGCTCAGTAATTTTCTTCCCTTTCTGTGAATTATATCTTGTTCATTTATCAAAGAATAATATTCATTTTACCTCCCTCCCTCACAAAGCTACAAATGATAAATTTCTTACATAAATACAAGATACTAATAAAGGTGTTTGTTGTATTTATTGTTTTCTATCGATGCTTTCAAATCTCTGTGTCTAAGGCACTAGCTTGGAACGTGGAGGGTACAGTTCACAGTGAATTGCCTGCCCTCAAGGAGGTCATAACCTGCTCGAGTAGTGCTCCCTGTTAATCAGAGTTGATGAGCACCATGGGGATGAAGTACACATCTAGGACTATAACATCCTTTAGGTAACATCTGTAAAGAGCTCCAGATCCTTCCTGATCTGGTCTTCAGTGACTTGTCCAGCCTTTTCTTGCCTTGTACTTGACCCACAAGACTAGTCTGCCCACCACATTACATAGTTTTATTTCCTAAGGTTATCCTGACCTTTCTGGCCTTGAAATCTTTCCTTATATTTTGGTGTCCACCTCTGATTCACATTGTGAATCTTGCCCTTCAAAACAGTTTAAGTTTGACCTCCTTCTCTGTAAGGAATTTTCATCTACATTCTGTTTTATTTAAAAATAACTCTTCTTCCTTTGAATGTATTTCATGACTTTATAGGTCCTGAGGACTTCTTTTTCTATGAACTGCCTGCATGCCCTTTATACCATTTTGTTTACTTTATTTTGCTTATTTTATACTTGTAGAGTCTAGCTGTCAATTCCCGTTCCCCAAAGACCGCTACAAAACCTGTTGATCCAGCAAAACTAAGTGTATTAGTCCTGACTGTCAAGGGAAGATCTCATGTTGACAGAGAATTAGTTAAGTCTCAGAAGGCAGATTTCAGAGGTTATGGGGTTTTAGGATCTGCCCTGGGCAGTTTTAAAGCAGGTCTTGCAAGATGAGGAACTGCTCAGAACTAGGCTGATTTTATGACATACTGGCTGTTGAGGCTCTTGAAGTGAGTACTGATAAGCAAGCTGTCTGTTTTGAAAAGGATACTCTTTTGCTCAGTTCAAAGTCTTATTTTCCGGAGCAAAGCTCTAAGTTATTTTTGCTTGTCTTCAGCTTTGTTTCACACAGGGATAATGAAAATATATGTTTTATTTTGTATTACAAACCTAATAGCAATGGTCTTTGTATACTTTATCAAAGTGTAACTTCCATTATTTTGTTGTTGCTTTAAAAACTCTCCCTCTAAGACAGGAGTTGGGGGGAAAACAGTCAGCAGGTTCATTTCAGGATCCATTTGAGAGAATTTGAGTCTTAAGCAAAAACAGGACTTAGTTAAAGTAAACCTGAGGGTGTTGTAATCCTGGGAAACAGAACTTATTTCAGAAAAAGGCAGCGAAGGGATGAAACTGAGCTGGACTTCCAGGGGAAAGTAGGTCAGTGGGAGGGCAAGAGCAGATGGGAGTCCAAAAACAGAGGGGACTTGAGTGAGGCCACCTTGGCTCTGATTAAAAGGCAACCCTCAGGGGCGCCTGGGTGACTCAGTGAGTTAAAGCCTCTGCCTAGCTCAGATCATGGTCTCAGGGTCCTGGGATCAAGCCCCTCATCGGGCCCTCTGCTCAGGAGGAAGCTTGCTTCCCCCCCCCCCCCCACTCTCTCCCTGCCTCTCTGCTTACTTGTGATCTCTCTCTGTCAAACAAACAAACAAACAAACAAACAAATAA
>CM052799.1:42023498-42051485 GCA_028533885.1 Nasua narica
CAGAGGAGGCAAGATCCCTGACACTTGATTATTCATTTTCTCGAATAAGATCTCTGACGCTTGCAGCCTGAATTTCCAAATTTGTTTGGAATGAGAATAAGCATACTACCATCCATGCTGTTACCAGACTTGACCTCTTGTCTGTTTTGACACAACTGCTCTTTATAGCTTATGTTCCTACAAGTCAGTGCACATCCTCCTCTGAAATATTTTATCTCATATCAGATCTTGATTGCCTAGGAATGATTCTAAGTGAAAATAATATGGCATTTGTTATAACTTTGTTACATATAGTGGATGTTTAAGGAAGTTTATTTAATCAGTGAGGGACTGAAAAATGTATGGATGAATGTAAGAAACTAGTAGCAAAGAACTGAAATAAAATCAACAATAACGAATCAAAATTGCTGGAAAAAGAGAAAAGAAAAGAAAAAAACAAACAAGAAAATGCCATTAAAAAAATCCCAGAGTAAAAAAGCGACGGCATTGATAAATCTCTAATAGTAAATTCATACAAGTGTGAAAACTGGGAGTTACATTTTCTAACGTTATTGTTTGGCTAAAGTTAGATTTTGAGTGATTTTTTTAACTGATCCCCCGGGAGATTCTTATAGACACCAAAGTTTGAGACTTTTTTTTGAGGTATAATTGACAGAACATTTTATTAGTTTCAGGTGTACAACATAATGAATCAGTATTTGTATATATTTCAAAGTGATCACCACAGTAAGTCTAGCTAACATCTATCACCACACATAGTTACAATCTTTTTTTTGTGATGACTTTTAAGATTTATTCTTTTAGTAACTTTCAAATATGCAATGCAGTATTATTAACTATAATCACCATGCTGTACATTACATCTCCATGACTTATTTATTTTATAATGGAAGTTTGTATCTAATGACCCTCTTCATCCATTTTACCCACCCCCCACCTTTTCTCCACATCTTCATTAACACTTGTTATTTCTTGTCCTTCTGATAATAGCCTTTCTAACAGAAAAGAGGTGATATCTCATTGTGGTTTTAATTTGCATTCCTCTGATGATTAGTGATGTTGAGCATCTTTTCATGTCCCTGTTGGCCATCTGTAGATCTTTTTTTTTTTTGAAAAATGTCTAGTCAGGTCTTCGGCCCATTTTTTAGTCAGATCTTTTTTTCTGCTATTGAGTCATATGAATTCTTTATATAGTTTAGATATTTAGATAACCCCTTATTAGTTAATACAACTTGCAAATATTTTCTTCCATTCAGTAGGTTGCCTTTTCATTTAACTGATGATTTCCCTTGCTGTGCAGAAGCTCATTAGTTTGATATAGTCCCACTTGGAACAGTGTTGATAAATCTTTTTTTTTTTTTTTTAGTGTTGATAAATCTTTAACAGCAAATTTATCTGAGTGTGAAAACTTGGGTGTTATGTTTTCTAATGTTATTGTTAGGGTAATGTTAGATATGGGGTAATTCTTGCTTTGCCTATGCCAGTGGCTTTCGAAATGCCATACATATGTTTCTGGTTTTTAGAGGGTCATGTTTTACAGTGACTTAATGGGAATTCCTATAACATAGTAACCTAGAGTATGACAGTTGTTGGCAATATTGTTGAAGCTATGAAGACTCAGCAAGGAAGAAGATGAAAGGGATAGTAAGTGCCTAAATGCCTCTAGAACATCAGGGAGAGGCCACAGTATTTGCAATGAGAACAGAGAAAAAAAAAAAGAAAGAAAAATCGCTAGGGAATTTGCATGTATTTTTCAGTTTCAAAGGGGTTAATATATGATAATGACTGAAAACTGAGGATCTATGTGAGTGATGTTTACCCCTTAGAAAATGCATGCTACAATTAATCAAACAGAGACTGAGATATTTGTGTTACATATAGATGCTTTTCCATTTCAGATCATTATAAGATATGTATATATCATATGTCCATACAAACATATGTTTCTAACCTCAGAATCAGGAGTTCTAAGTAATCCTGTCAATATTCTGCTCTCAATTTCATGAGTGATCTTGAGCAAATCAACTCAATATTGCTTTTCCAGACACAGTCCACATTTTTTAACATGGTTGTATAAGGTTTATATTGTCTGATCCACCCAGCCATATAGAATTACCTGTGGTTTCCAGAATATACCATTCTATCCTGTGCTGCCATGTTTTTTGAACAGGAAATGTGGGCTTTTTTTTTTCTTATTTTTATGTTCCTTCGTTTTACCTGAAACACTCTTTTTGATCTGTCTCATTAACTCCTCATTGTTTTTAAAGGCAATTTATATATCACCAATTCTTTTAGTGCTATAGTTCTCAACCTATAGTTGTAACATTTGAAGATTCCAGATTAATTTAGAAAAGACAGAGGCTGGTTTCTTGGGTGACTTTATTAATGTTTAGAAACATCCTTGCCTCATGAGAGGATGGACAGATAATACAATGTCCCATGCCTGGCTCAAGGAAGACATTAATAAAGAGGTTATAAATAATCTCTTTTCCCATTATCCCTATGTTATGTTCATTTGCCTTCCATCACCACGACAACCTGCCTTCCAGGTTGAGCAGCTTATTGTCAACCCAAAAGAGACTGGAAGGGTGGACTCTGGTAATTGCCATTTCCTGTTATTTTTGACTTCCAGGAAAGTCATACCCACCAATCTCAGTGTTATTTTAATTCTCTGTGCCCACCACTCAACCAAAAATCCTACAGAGTTTTTATAGATAGGAGAAGGTTTCACCATTTTTTTTTAATGAATCCTTTGAGATTTTGTGTAATTTTTGTTTGATTTGCTGGAAACACTCTTTCCCATTTAATCTTGCCTGGGCTGACTGGTATAGTAGAACCTCAAAAGACGAGATCCATAAAATCGACTTTTAAAGCTTATAGCAAGTGTAAAGAAAAGACACAACTAGATTCCTAAGAGGAAGAAGTGGCTTGTCCACAGACAAATACCTACGTCATCATGGCAGAGAGTGAAGGAAAAGTTGGTTCTCTTAATTATGAGCTCATTGTTTACACCACATCTGACACTAGAGAACAAAATTGTCAATGAACAGGGCAGCTTTTCTTCCCATTAGAGAGATGCAAGTTAATATGTAAAGAACAAGAACTCCTCATCCTTTAGGATGGGCAGGAAAGAGATTTGGGAAGTACAATAGACCTTAATCTGGATTGCACATTAGAATCATTCTGAAGGTTATAAAATATCAATTCCTTGGTCCACATTACTGAAGATTGACTTATTTGGCCCGAAGTATGGCACATATCATGAATATTGTGTGTACTCAACGTGTCATATAGATTATGTAACCTTTTTGCACCCTAGCTTCCTTTTTTTATAAAATAGTGATTATAGCAATGTATCTTATTGGGTAGTTGTAAGAAATAAACTAATCCACATAAAGTCTTAGAATAGTGCTTGTAACAGAAAAAACATTCTATAAATATTAGACATTTTTATTCATATTATTATTAATATATTTTCCACTTTTCCACTTGTTGAAATAATCCATTAGAGAGGGGGTTGGCATTGTAGGTTTAGTACATACTTCAGTTTGAGTTTAGTTTCATTGTTCAGAGTGAACATTAAGGTTTTGGAGAGTGGGGACATTGGCTTACGAATCACTATACTCCAGTGCCTAGTCCAGTGTGGAAAGTGGGAGATGCCCGGTAAATAAAAATCAGACAAGTAGATAGGCCAACAAACCAAGGCGCATCTATCACTGAACAGTTATTTTAAATAATATCAGAATAGAACCTGGATAACACTACCATTTTGGCTAGAAGGAAATGAATCTACTAGAATCGAAACTAAGACATAATTAAAGCTGTGTTTCAGCACTTTGTTGGTGACATGCTCAAAGATAAGAGCTATTCTACATTTCATGACCTTGGAAAGAAAAAGGCATTGCTGTAGCATCGCAAGAATGGATAAGATGGTGGTACAAGTCTTTGTTAGAATAAATAAACCCAGATTAAAAGGATGGTCTACTCGAATTAAATGAAAGAAAAATTCAAAAGCTGACCAACAGATATTTTAATACAAATAATATAATAAAAATAATATCTATAAATAAACAAATGTTAGAAAATGTTAGGAATGAGAGAGCTGAGACTCTATACTTTCATAATTTTGGGGAAGCAAATAGGTCACATAGACAAAGGCCTAGCTAAACCAAACCAAAGAACTTATTTGGTCTACTGAAAATAGGAAAACAGAGTTTTGACTCAACAATGTGGATAATTGATAGATGTAGAAAATGGCATAGAAAAAAACTGTAGTAAATCATTAGGAAATAAAATTACAATAAACAACAAAAATATAACATAATTTATATAATTATTTTAATGTTTTATAATTTAATAATTTATAATAATAATAATAATAATAATAATAATAAAGTTCTCAGGTTTGAATTCCTAGAGGAAGTTGGTTTAAATTCTGATCCTAATACTTTCTTAGGGTGATAGTATATTTGATTCCTAATTTTTTAAATGGGAAAAAATAGCCACATTGATATATATTATCATATTTAATCATCATAATATGTTAAAATGTTTATTTCAGTGACTTAAATATTCTCAGTTCATAAAAACTTTTAGTTGAAATTTTTCTTAGCTATTGCAAGATTTGCAAGTATTTAATGTTTTTTTCATAAAAGATAATTTTTTGAGAATATGAAGAACCTTTCAAGGATCAAAGCTGTTCAACACTTAAAGAGCTACTGTGGGTTGTATTAACCTCATGCTTCTAACACTGGAAGTATCCAAGGAAATTTGCAATAAAAAGTATTCTTATCTCACTAATAATAAGTCTTACAATATTAATAATAAAATTTTCAGTAGTGGTTTTAGACCAAGAGATATTTTCCATTCTTTATTACATGGCAAGTGGAGTAGGGGGATCATTTTAAGTGAATTATGAAATCCCTTCTCAGACATTAGAATTCTAAATAATAACAAAGTTTTAATATTGTCTCCAACCACACATAAGTTCTTAATAACTCAATATCACATTACACAAGGTACATAAACAAGACTGTCTACAAAACAGAGGCAGAGAAACTTTATATGAAGAGTCATATAATAAATGGCTTTGTGGGCCGTAAGGTCTCAAGTACTCAACTCTGTCATTGTAGGGTGAAAACAGCTACAGAGAATGGATATGGCAGTGTTTTAATAAAACTTTATTCACAAAAACAGGCAGTGAGCATGATTTGACTACTGACCCTTATTATGAACTTGTGTGCTCTTAACAGATAATTTAGCATCTTTTTCAGACATAGAAGCCTCCATCTAGAGAGGAGAGGTGAATTTAAAATTGAAAAATTCAAGGAACACTGGGTGTTGTGCACAAACAATGAATCATGGAGCACTACATCAGGAACTAATGAAGTACTATGTGGTGACTAATATAACATAATAAAAATAAATAAATAAATAAACAAATAATAAAGGCTTAGCAAGCCTTTGTGTCCTAGGTCATTTCTGAGCCTGTTTTCTTTATTTAAAAAATTGTAATAATCTTTTCTGCCTCGAAATTGTTGCAGAGATCAAATGGACAGTGCAAATGAAAGAGAAAATTATAAATGGCAAAGTGCTATATAAGTCTAAATTTGTTTGCTAGCCATGGCAGCTATGGTAGCAGATATGGAAACATGACACAAAGTCACCCTGATTTTCCTATATGTCCAAGGAAAAAAGAGAAAGAAAGAACCTCATTCTGATCATACCCCTATCATGGCTCCATCCTTGAGGGCAGTGGTCCTTTGAGGAGACAGTATTCAACAAAACAAATCCTCCCCGTAAAAAAAAAAGAGAGAAAAATATCTAATGACTTCATATAATTCTTAGGTACCAACGTGTAAGAGAACTGAAATTAAAAAAAAAAAGCAGACAAGGAAGAAAGAAAAAGAATGTAGATATTAGAAAAATAAAAAATTAAAGAGTTAAATCATTGTAGATATTATCTGTAATGAAAACAATCAGTTATTAATACTTAACTCAGTTTTATGCAAGCTCACATCCAAGCAGCATAGTTGGTTAAATTTAAGGAGAAATGTCTATGTGTCTATTATTCTCTCATTACAGTGTATATTAATTTAGCTTTACAGCCTCCCTAAAATTTCAAGGAGATATATATCTATCTACATATATGTATCTCCTTTATTTTTTTTTTCATTTTCTCTTATAAAACATGCTTCAAAAAATTAAATAACCCAAGAGCTGGTGAATGAGCCTTGAGCTTTCAATTAAATATCACTGAGTAAACAGCTAACTTCTTTCTGTTAGTAAAGCCAATTTAGTTAATTCTTTCTGAGGATATGAATTTCAGTGCTTTCATGGGTATGATGGTTGCTATTTGGCTGAAGAGGAGAAAAGCCAAGTGTATGAATTATGATGACATTCTAAGTACAGATCTTGACATTCAAGCTTGAGAAAAAATAAAAGGAAGGCAGCCAATAGGCCATGTGAAATCAAGTCTAACAAATAATACACTATGGAAGAGGAAAAGCATTGAAGAGGAAAGCATTCCAAATATTTTTTTCTAAATCAAATCTAATTTAGCTCTGGTCCCTAATTCCCAAAGATGGCTCAAAGTTTAGTACCAGTTTGGTTTGTTTTTTTATTTCTTAAATAATATCATTCAGCTGAAATTAATTTAGAACATTGTGATATTATTCCATAATCTCAAAATACCTATTTTATTCAAAAATTATTAGCAATGAAAAAGAAATTAGCCTTATTTATAATAAGAAAACATTATAGTTATAATTATAACAAAAACTCAATGGTGATTAAGAGCTCAGAATTTGTTATGAGTTACAGTCTTAACCTTAGTACATTTACTGGCTTTATGATGCCAGAAAAATTATTAACATTTTCAGTACTGTGCTTCCTCTCTGTATAAATATAAAACTACAGATATTTGTTGGTTTGTAGTAATTTCTTACAACATATTGGATTTCAGTTTTGATCTCTGACATTTCATGAAAAATTCAAATAGATCTATTTTCATATACTATTATTTAATAATTCTAAAGAAGGGATGCCTGGGTGGCTCAGTGAGTTAAAGCCTCTGCCTTTGGCTCAGGTCATGATCTCAGGGTCCTGCAATTGAGCCCCGCATTGGGGCGGGGCTCGATCTGCTTAGCAGAGAGCCTGCTTCCCCCTTTCTCTCTGCCTGCCTCTCTGCCTACTTGTGATCTCTCTCTCTGTGTCAATTAAATAAATAAAATCTTTAAAAAAAAAAGAATTCTAAAGATAACAAATTCATTTTTGTTACCTCCTTTCAGACAAATAGAAACAGAAGTAGAGTAAGTTCCCTAGTCCTAGTGCTTTATTTGGAAGGTGCTAACCCAGGGCAGTGAGAGTGAGATAAAAGAGAAGGGAGATTGAGAAGGATGGGAGGCAGTACCAGGTGATGTGTTATCTTCTGCCCACTACATTATAACAGCCCATACAAAATAAAAATGGAGGTCACATGCACAGCTTCGTGGCATGTCTTAGGAGAACTGGTAGAAAGAGACCATGCCTAGGAGCAGTTTATTGGAGGAGGGAGGGGACAATAAATTTGTTTGGCCGTTCCCTCATATTTCCTGTCTCACATGGGCCAATCTTCATTCCATGGGAAGGAAATACCCTCTCTCAAGGCTAGTCTTCCCTAAATACCCTCCCTTTCCAAATTATTTTGATGAAATTCCAAATATCATCTTCTACCATTTGTAAACATTTTAGTTATATCTCTAAAGTTAAGACTATTTTTAAAATTTATTTTGAATACTTCTGGTTCTGGCCATGCAAGAGTATTTTATAAGCAACAACTACAAAATCTGAGCACAATATATAAATATATATTATATATATAAAATATATATAATATACATTGTATATACATATACAATATATAAAATAACTATTTAAAATCTTTGAAGAGCAATTAGCATGGAAGGAAAGAACATTTATCCATACATTTTTCTGAGGGTATATTGCAAACCATGGTATAATATAATAGAACCCAAGCAGGAGCAGCCGTCAAAATGAGTTTGAAGCTCAAGGCTGTTAGAGTTGCTAAGAACAGGGGAAATCTTAGAGAATGGAATAAAGGAGAAGGAGGACTGATACCTAAATACTCATTACCATTAAGTCAGTATTTTATTCTTGAATTATGTATGTTCCAGAAAAAGGGTCTAAGGAATCCAGTGACAAAATTATCAAAAACCAACAACTCATGAAGCTAAAGAGTACTGAGCAGAGTCTTGCAGCTGGTATGCAGTGCTGGGAAAGAGTTTGGAATCCAAGCTCCACCAAAGCCTAAATGGAATGTTAAAAACAGAGGTATTTAATTTAGACCCAAGAAAGGCCATACCTTAAGAGTAAAGACCACAATCTCAGAGGGAGACTCAGACCCTGAATGTAAGTGCAAAACTGATACAGAACAGAGCTAATTAGCCTAACACCAAACTTTAAATATGACCAGAATAGTCCAATGATGCTCTATATGTTCCAGAAGAAAACATAACAACTTGGGATGAAGATTGTATCCTCTAGAGCTGCTTTAATTTTATTTTCCATTCCTGGCATCCAATATAAAGATATGAGGCATAATAAGAAAAAGAATGAAATGGCTGAAAACTGAGAGAAAAAATAGGTAACAGAACTAGAACCATAGATGGTTCAGATGTTGGTGTCAATAGACCAACATTTTTTAAAGAAATCGCCTGTGGTTGATATAAGCAAGGGAATATGTCAACAAGTAAACAAAAGAGAGCTCTTTTTATTTTTTTTTTAAAAAGAGCATTTTAGAACTAAGAAATTACAGTATCAGGAATGAGATGTCATTGGATGGGTTTAGATAACAACAGACTGATTCTTGCAGAGAATCAGTGAACTGAAAGAGAGGTCAGCAGAAGATATCCAAACTGAAAGACAAAGCAAAATAATGGGGAAAAATATATATGCACAGACACATACATATTTGAATCTATTGTTTAAATCTAAAAAGACTGCAGATAATGGAGCAGATATAGTATTTGAAGAGATATTAGTTAAGAATTTTCTAAAACACATAAAAGACATCAAATTATTTTCAAGATAATCTGTGAATCCCAAGCAAAGATAAATGTAAAGAAAAGCATACTGAAATCTATACTAGCAAACAGGAACAAACTTCTAAAAATTATTTAGACGTCAATGACAATGTCTGACACATACACGACTTTCAATAATTATTTATCAAACCAATTACTAAATTAAATTCTGTCACATTCTCCTACAAAATAGGAGAGGATAGAAGAAGGAGGAGGGGGAGGAGAGGCAGGAGAGTCAGGCTTTTCCTTTTGGCTCTGAAAAGAGAATAAATCTACTTCTGTGGTACAAGTTTGGGCCCATGGAAGCAATGTGGATGTTTTGCACAAGAAAGAGAGGTGACAGAGCTATTATTGTAGAAGACTGAAGTAGCCCTCAAGGTAAATCCTTTAAGCCTGGGAATACAGAGGGAACTGTTGTCTTGGAAAGTAGAAGGTCCTGTGCCCTTTCATGATGTCCCTCTTCATGATGTCCCTCTTCCCAAGAGCTCCTGCACTGAACAGTGAGGAAGTGCATGCCACCTGCAGAGCTGCTCTGTTTTGAGTAGACCATGATAGTTTGTTCAGAGTATCTTGATGGTCACAAGGAGCCACTAGCCAAAGACACTTCCTCTTTGGTCTCTTGAACTGTATAAGTATGGAGAATGGTTGCAAGTCAAGGAAGGAAGAAGTTGACATCAAAATTAATGAAAAGAAATAATGACTATCTCCTTACACTCTTATGGCATGAGCTCTACAATACATTTGTTAAATTCCAAAAACCAACAGTGAAATATGTTCACAGTACAATACTTTCCATAAAAGAAAGGTGAGGGAATATAAAGTTTGCATTTTGTTAGGATCAGGGGGTGGTAATTATAAATAGATAACTTATTAGTTTAGTTGTTGGAGAGACAATGAAGGAAAAATGAAGCAGGAGAAGGATAAAGAGTGTGCTGTGATTTTAGATATAGGGGTTGAAGAAAGCTCTCTGAGGCTGTGGCATTAGAGCAGACCCCTGAACTGAGTGAGCCAGGTGTGTAACAGGGCAAAGGGTATTTCTGGACCAAAGTGCGCTGGGTATGTAAAGGGTGAAGTGGAAAAAGATGAGGTTAGAAAGATGGCCATGGATCAGATCACTTAGGGCCTTGTGAGTCAGGGCAAACATTTGCATTTTATTTTAAATGTGATTGGAATCATCCGTTGGAGGATTTTGAGCAGGAAAGGGACATGAACTAATTTAAGTTATGAAAAGATCCCTCTGGCTTCTGAACAGAGGAGAATCCACAATGCCTATGACTGTAAGCAATGCCCCAGACTGGAAGCTACTACAAATTCCACAGGGGAGGTGATGCTGGCTCCAAATGGGAAGCCCTGGTTGAAGTCAAGGTGTCATACAATTGTGCTTTGAAAATGGAGCTGATGAACCTGAAGTGCAGTGTGAGAAAAGAAGGATCAAACAAAAAACCATTGTTCAAGTTATTGATTTATTTTCTACCTATCTAGCTATTTATTTATTTTGCAGGAGGTAAGATAGCGGGGTAAATGCAGATTTCTTTTATTGAGATGGGAAGTTGTGGGGCAAGCACAGGAGAAGCAAGAATGAAGGAAACAAGGATAACAGTAGTTGCATTGTTTATTCATACTGAGTATCATTCTGCAAGAAAAAAAACTCTAATGAGGTGTTTTGTTTTGTTTTTGGTCTGAAAGAACTGTGACAATATAACCCTTTTATTGTAATTATGTAACATTTTGAAAAATATACAGCTTTCTCAATGCTATAAGACTTTTAAAAGTTGTTAATTAGCTCATTCTACCTCTGCCTGACAGCCTTTTCAACTTCTCTCAATTTTTCTAGCAAGTTTTAAAAGTTGAACAGCAAAACTTCTTTAAAGCATTTGAATGAGACATTCAGGGTGGGCTTTTATTTTTGGAAAATTCTTGTCCTATTTAAGAAAAAAACAAAACGAAAGCACTAGTTTACATTTTTTTCATTTGTTTGCTCTGTTTGTTTTTATCGTTCCAATTTTAGTATATGTGCTGCCGAAGCAAGCACTGCTCTGTTTGTTTTTAGATGACTTATCAGAAATATTGCATCTACATCCTCAGATAAGTTATTTTTTAGTTCAGTTTGATAGTCTAAAAGCAATAAGGAGCATTCACAGAAATACAAATTCAGCTCTTCCCCACCCCATACTCATGTATGTTGACTGTAAAGTTCTCACTGTTCTCCAAAATGGTTCTATTAAAAACCTGGTTTTCAGCCCTTTCAAGATTCTCTGTGAAGAATGGAATTGATGTATTGATCAGGAAAGAGATATCATAATACTAAGGTGACAAATGACTTCAAAATCTGTGGCTTAACACAACAGTATTAACAATTCTTTAATAAATAACCCTCTGATAAAAAGCCTGCTTCAGCTCCTGGAAATTCCAGGACAATTTCCTTTTGTGTGGGTACTTGAGGGTTTAGTTTTTTCTATGCTATGTTTCCTCCATCTCAACACAAAGCTCCTCCAAACTCCGTTGACAGGAGGATAGAGGTTGCAAAGACCTATTGTATCAACCATTACTTGTGGCGTAGAAGTGACAAGTATCTCTTCTGCTTATAATTCACTCATCCACACAAATCCTAGTGATTAATAGCAGCCATATTTGTTTTTCTCACCATATTCAATTTGAACAGGACTTAAAGGGACTCAAAGAGATTATCTATGCAGTGTGAGCCCAAGCGGCAGAATCCACTCCCAACATAGCTCACGTTCATGGCTTACAAGTGTATGTTGGTGCACTGCTACCAACCAGAGTATCTCTTCACATGGACGTCTCCACACATGGACTACCCCACAGAATGGCAGGCGGGTTCCAAGAATGAATACTCCAAAGAATAGAAAATGAATGCCAAGTCTTAAGACTTGGATGCAGAAGCTGACAAGGTGACTTCTACTCTATTCCATTAGGCACAGTGGTCACGTAGATCTCCCAGAGCCAACAAAAGAGGATATAGGCACCCGTTCTTTTTTCTTTCTTTCTTTCTTTTTAACATATATTATTTTCTTTTTTTTTTCTCCCCAAATATGTTTATTTTAATTTTTCAGTGTTACAAGATTGATTGTTCATGCGCCACACCTAGTGCTCCATGCAATACGTGCCCTTCTCAATACCCACCACCAGGCTCGTCCACCCCCCGCACCCCCTCCCCTCCAAAACCGTCAGTTTGTTGCTCAGAGTCCACAGTCTCTCCTGGTTCATCACCCCCTCCGATTTCCCCCATTCACCCTTCCCTTCCTTCTCACAATGCCCTCCATGATTTTCTTTATACTCCACACGTAAGTGAGACCATAAGATAATTGACTCTCTCCGCTTGACTTATTTCACTCCACATAATCTCTTCTAGTCCTGTCCATGTTGATACAAAAGTTGGATATTCATCCTTTCTGATGGAACCATAATATTCCATTGTATAGATGTACCACATCTTCCTTATCCACTCATCTGTTGAAGGGCATTTTGGTTCTTTCCACAGTTTGGCTATTGTGGCCATTGTGGCTATGAACATTGGGGTCCATGTGGCCCTTCTTTGTACTGCATCTGCTTCTTTGGGGTAAACACCGAGTAGTGCAATTGCAGGGTCATAGGGTAGCTATATTTTTAATTTCCTGAGGAATCTCCATACTGAGGAGATATATCTCCTAACATATATTATTTTCTTCAGGGTTACAGGTCTGTGAATCATCATTCTAACACAATTCACAGCACTCACCATAGCACATTCCCTCCCCAATGTCCATAAGCCAGCTACCCCTAGCCCCCAGCAACCAGCAGTTTGTTTCCTGAGATTAAGAGTCTCTTATGGTTTGTCTCCCTCCCTGGTTCCATCTTGTTTCATTTTTTCTCTCCCTGCCCCCGACAACCCCCCGCCCTGCCTCTCAAATTCCTCATATCAGAGAGATCATATGATAATTGTCTTTCTCTGATTGACTTATTTTAGTTAGCATAATGCCCTCTAGTTCCATCCATGTCATTGCAAATGGCAAGATTTCGTTTTTTGATGGCTGCAAGGTATTCCATTGTATGTATGTATGTGTATTTTATATCTATATCTATATCTATATCGATATACATAATACACACACACACACACACACACACCACATCTTCTTTATCTATTCATCTGTTGATGGACATCTAGGTTCTTTCCATAGTTTGGCTATTGTGGACATTGCTCCTGTAAACATTCAGGTGCATGTGCCCCTTCGGATCACTACCTTTGTATCTTCAGGATAAATACCCAGTATTGTGATTGCGGGTCATAGGGTAGCTCTATTTTCAACTTTTGAGGAACCTCCATACTGTTTTCCAGAGTGGCTGCACCAGCTTGCATTCCCACCAACGGAGTAGGAGGGTTCCCCTTTCTCCACATCCTCACCAACTTCTGTCATTTCCTGACTTATTAATTTTAGCCATTCTGACTGGTGTGAGGTGGTATCTCATTGTGGTTTTGATTTGTATATCCCTGATGCTGAGTGATGTTGAATAGTTTTTCATGTGTCTCTTGGCCATTTGGATGTCTTCTTTGCAGAAATGTCTGTTCATGTCTTCTCCCCATTCCTTGAGTGGATTCTTTGTTCCTTGAGTGTTGAATGATAAGTTCTTTATCAGTTTTGGATACTAGCCCTTTATCTGATACGCTATTTGCAAATATCTTCTCCTATTCTGTCGGTTGTCTTTTGGTTTTCTTGACTGTTTCCTTTGCTGTGCGAAAGTCCCAATGGTTCGTTTTTTTAAAAAAAGATTTTATTTATTTATTTGACACAGAGAGATCACAAGTAGACAGAGACGCAGGCAGAGAGAGAAGGGGAAGTAGGCTTCCTACTGAGCAGAGAGCCTGATGCGGGGCTCAATCCCAGGACCCTGAGATCATGACATGAGCCGAAAACAAAGGCTTTAACTACTGAGCCACCCAGGCACCTCCCCAATAGTTCATTTTTGCCTTTGCTTCCCTTGCCTTTGGCGATGTTTCTAGGAAGAAATTGCTGTGCCTGAGGTCAAAGAGGTCGCTACCTGTGTTCTCCTCAAGGATTTTGATGGGTTCCTGTCTCACATTGAGGTCTTTCATTCATTTTGAGTCTATTTTTGTGTGTGGTGTAAGGAAATGGCCCAATTTCATTCTTCTGCATGTAGGCCCCAATTCTTAATAAGCAGAAAGTCAAATGCATCACCACAATAAATGTATATTTCAGGAAAAATTTTCATGTCTCTAGAGACAAGGATAATACAAGATGATTACATGAGACCCCTTTTGCTTGATATGCGTTTATTAAGCAGCTGTTAAATACAAAACCATTTGCCAAATTTTTTAATAAACAAAGGCCTATTCAGTTATGAAAATTGTACTTCAGTAAATATATTCTGGAAATACTAGAGACAAAGAAACTTTTGATGGGGTTGGGAGTAGTGCATTAGGAATTATCAGATAAGACTTCCAGGAGAAAGTAGCACTTAACGTAAGTGAAAAAAAATGTTTGAGATTCAAGAAACTAAAGTCAAGTGCAAAGTATTTCATTTGGAATGAATATGTCAATAAAGAATAAATTTAGTAAAATGGGTTCAAGTTACCTAATGGCAGGGAGTCAGATCTGACGATCATTTAAAGCATATAAGATACTGGAATTAAAAAAATGGAGCTATATTTTGGAGAGCCTCACATGGTAGATTAAAGACATTGTCCTTGATTTACTTGGTTGACTTTGTAAATTTTCAAATAATTTTGAAGAATATGTAGATGAAAGTGATAACAATAAGAAAAAATTGCCTCTCTTTCTGTGACGAGGCCTAATTTCTTCTTGTCGCTTTAGCTCTGACTGATGTTACATTGCAGCCTCTATTTCTAGAAGTTTGTGTGTTTTCCCAGGTATGCTCAGAGCTAAGTCTTCTTGCTATAATGCAGGATTTCAACTTTGATTCTAAAGAAAGGTAAAATTCCTACTAAATATTTAAATAAATCCTTATATTCTTGATTTGATGCAATTATAAATATGTCATACATTAGAATGGCTTATCTTACATATTTTTTGTCTGTTTGAAGAAACGACTCAACAGAGTTATTTATAAGATTCATATGTATATAGAAAAGAAATGCACTCTTTCCTTGGCCATTGTCTCTTTAGAAGCTGACAAAGTATGTAGATGATGCATTTGCATTGTTAATTTTTTTTCTGTCCCCTGAAATCTAAACTCAGACTCAACTGACTTATTTTCTCTCAGTCATCATAAAGGCATATTCACTTAACATGTCCAAAATCACACCCAAGATCTTTGACCAAACTTTGATTCTTTTTCAGGATAGTAAGGTTTAAATGGTAGCCATTTTTGGTGACCCCCAAAACAGATGTCTATGTTTCAATCTCCAGAACCTGTGAATGTGAACATATTTGGAAACTTTGCAGATGTAATTAATTTAAGGTTCTAGAGATGATATCATACAGGATTATCTAGACCAATCTAGATAATCCAATGACAGGTGACTTCATAAAAAGTCAGAAGAGGAAAAGACACAGAGCAGAAGGCTATGTGAAGATAGGAGGCAAAAATTATAATTATGCTAGCACAAGCCAAGGAATACCTGGAGTCACCAGAAACAAGGAAGGATTCTCTCCTAGAGACTTTGGAGGGAGTCTTCCTGACACCTTGATTTTGGAACTATGGCCTCCAGAACTGTGAGAAACTAAATTTCTGTTATTGTAAGCCACTAGGTTTTGGTTATTTGTTATCACAGCCCTAGGATACTAATACATCCAGCTGTTCCTATCTCAGTAAATGTCCCAAGTAGTCAAAATGTGTGCACTGCTTACCTTAACCCACATCCCCTTATATAATGTAGTGAAGTACTAAGTCCTTATGATTTTACCTTTTATATAGCTTTCAGATCTGTCTACTTTTCTCTATCTCCACAGTTAATGAATTGTCACCTCACACCTGGAATACTACAGTAGTTTCATAAGTGATTTCTCAACTCTCCTGTCTAGCCCTACCAGACTTTTCTGCACACAGCAGTGTTACTTGTCTGAAAAACAGATTTGACAATGCCATTCTCCTTGTCCCTGTGAAAGCTGTCAATAATCCGTTGCATTTTAGGAGCAAAACAAAATTCCTTACTGTAATCTACAATATTTGGCATGAACTTGCCTTTAATTTTTTTTCTAGTTTTATTGCTTTTTCATCAATAGACTTTGGGGAGGCAGTTTTAGGTTTACAGAAAAATCAGTCAGAAAGTATAGAGAGTTAGTTCCCATGTACTCTTTTGTGCCTCCCAACCCGGCACATAATTTCCCCTATTATTGACATCTTGGGGTAGAACACTTTTCACAATTGAAGCAATAGTGGTACATTATTAATAACTGAAGTCCATAGTTTACATTAGGGTTTAATTTTTGTGTTATATAGTTCTGTGGATTTTGACAAATGTATAATGTCATGTATCCACAATTATAATATTATACAGAATAGTTTCATTGCCCACTGCCCACCTATTCATTGATCCCCTGCTCCCCTCTCTGAATCCCTGGCAACCACTAATCTCTCTACTGTATTCATAGTTTTACTTTTTCCTGAATATCATATACTTGGACTCATACAGTATATAGTTTTTTTTTTTTAAGATTGATTTCTTTCACTTAGCAATATGCATTTAAAGTTTCTACATGTTTGCTTTTATGTGTATGTATCTGTATGACTTGATAGCTTATTTCATTTTATTGCTAAATAACATTCCATCAGAGGATGTACCAAAGTTGATTTATTCATTCACCTATTGAGAATATCTTGACTGCTTTCAACTAGGGGAAAAGCAGAATAAAGCATGAATAAAAGCATGAATAAAAAATTTTTTTAATTCAAAACTATAAATGTTTGTGTTTAAAGTTATGCAATACTTAGCATCCTTATTAATAGTTACTCTATACCTGTGCAAGAGAGCTTAATATAGGCAACAGGGAAGTTCCCCACATTGCCATGTCAATCCAACCGTAGAGCCTTAAAATCAGAGCTCACGGGGCACTTGGGTGGCTCAGTGGGTTAAGCCTCTGCCTTCGGCTTGGGTCATGATCTCAGGGTCCTGGGATTGAGCCCTGCATCGGGCTCTCTGCTCAGCAGGGAGACTGCTTCCCTCTCTCTCTCTGCCTACTTGTGATCTCTTTCTCTCTGTCAAATAAATAAAATCTTTAAAAAAAAATCAGAGCTCACAAATAAATACATCACCTTAGTTTGGCATGGTCAGTAATTGGATTTTTTTTCCAAGTTGAATATATGTGAAATGTGACTTCCCTTTTAAAGGTTAATGGAGTTTTCCTTTCTTACCAAAACCCCATCAATAATTTGGGGTATGTTTTATTTGTAGATTTAATGCATTAAAATTCTCTATTTCTATATGAGTATGCATGTTTTCTTATGTGTGTGGGTATTTGTTTTTCCCTTGGGCATTTTTTGAGAGCTGTAAACATTCCCCACTCCTGAAATGATGAAGTCTTAAATAGCAATAATTGGAGATTTATTAAGTAGAAAAAAGATTAACATCAATCAAACATCAAAAGATTAACATCAATCAATTAACATTAATCAGACTTAATATATGCAGTTGAATAACCCAGTCTCTTCCCTTTAGTTAACTATAAAAGAAACATCTCCAAAGTAGAGTGCTTAGTATGTACGTAAATTTAGGAGATGTTCTTCCTCATTAGAGTGGGAAAGAGATTTTTTAGCAAAAGTTAGTCATGGATTTGGTTCCAAGGTGTTGACTTTGCCTACTGGCTCTTAAAAGGTTGGGGTTGCAGGACCAAATGATGTCTAACATTACATATAAGCTAAATAATTTGTGACATTGTTCTTACTTTTTCTGTGGGAGGTGGGATTTATCTGGTGAGACTTAAATAGAAAACTCATATTGAACTGTGGGCTCAAAAATTGGTTTATAATGCTTTTCCTATTTTTTTTCCCCTCTCATATCTTCCAAAGCCTTAGAAATTATATAACTAAACTACCTTCATTTTAGATTTTTATTTCTTAACTCACTTCTTATAACAGGTTGTTATGATCACACTTGCTATAAAATGTTACACTATGAAATGCAGAATAATGTTCCAATGAACATCATTATTCCAATGATCAAATGTCAACCTAAATTATGTTGGCACAAGATAAAGTCAGGAAGCAGATGAGTTTTGGTATTTTCTTTTCCTAAATTAATTTTATAACTTCAGATGCTGATTATCTTTTGACAGTGTTGCTTATTTATTATTTCTATCAATGAAACAAGGTGGATGGTTGAAAATCCAATGCCTCTTGAAGGCTTTTACTAGATTGTGGCAGTACGTTGGGCTTCTTTCCTACCTTTGCTTATATTCATGTGAGCAGATTAGGACTGAGACAAAGGTCTGAAGATACTTTTAATCTTTTCAACAAAATGAAGCCTGAAGAAAAAGCTCAATGTCTGCTGCTCTTTGCTTTCATCTGAAAACTGAAGCTGTCTCCTTTTTGTGGGTCACTGCAGCTATTCATGCAATTTTATTAACCATAATGTCACTTTTTCTGATACTGTTTCTTTCATCTAAACATCTCAGAAGATTTTATAAACAGTTTTTGAATTTTACACAAAATATTTTACTGTAAAACTTGTGATTCCATATTCATTCTATAGTCAGCTACTACTAGAAGGGATGAGGAGGAGAGTTCAGGGAAGGGGTCTTCGTAATATGCCCCCATCAGGGAATCCTCACTCTTCGGGATTCTGGAAGTCCCTATCAATGACCTTTGTTACTTTCCATTCTTGCATCTTTTCCCCCTCATCTTCCTTTATCTTTTCCTTTACTTACAAATTTGAAATATGTATACAAAATAAATGCAAACAAAGATAAAAATCATGAGGTAACTGGGTAGCTCAATAAGTTGTGTCTGCCCTTGGCTTAGGTCATGATCCCTGAGTCCTGGGCTGGAGCCTGCTTTTCCTTCTCCCTCTGCACCTCACCCACTCATGCTCTCTCTTGCTACCTCTCTCTCCTCTGTAAAAAAAATAAAGAAAATTTTTTAAAAAGATAAAAATCATATGAAATTCATATTACCACCAATAATTAAATGTGGTAGATGATCTTGTTTGGCTGAAACAAGATTGCTCATGTTGAAGATAATAATAGAAATATAGAAACTCGAGTCTGTTTTGGTACTTATTTCTGTTTTATCTTAGACAGTGGTGTTCGCTTGTCTACATAGTGGATTGAATAGAACATTACGAATAACTTTAAGGTTCTGTTAGCTAGATTCAGGATATTCATACTCATCTTTAACCCAAACTCTGCCACTGACCAGTATTCAAGTATCACTTGATACTGATACATAATTCTGTACAGTGCTCTTATTTGATTAAAGATATGGTTAATGTTACAAGGCTGTTAAAATTCAAATTAAATTAATGCTAGTCTAATTAATGAGTGACTTAGAGACAGAAAATTTCTTCTTTGTGTATTTGATACCACATTTTTTAAATTAATAGTCTGTAGTAAGTTGGTACAAAGCTAAAACCAATTCAGTATATCTACTGCTATGTGGATATATACTCAGCATACCTGTACTATTATACTTTGGCTCCATTTTCCCATTACTTTTTCTTGTTTCAAATTATGATGGCATAGGGACTCCTGGGTGGATCAGTGGGTTAAAGCCTTTGCCTTCATTCCAGGTCATGATCCCAGGGTCCTGGAATCGAGCCCCGCATCAGGTTCTCTGCTTGGCAGGGAGCCTGCTTCCCCCTCTCTCTCTGCCTACTTGTCATCTCTCTCTCTCTGTCAAATAAATAAATAAAATCTTAAAGAAAATTATGATGGCATAAAGTCCACTGTAAGCATAAATGCAAAGAGGCCTTAAGTGGCCATGTAGACCAGAGATTAATTTATTTTTGTGAAGGGCTGGACAATAAATATTTTAGGCTTTAAGGGTCATACAGGTGTCTTGTAATATACTCAGTTTTGCCATGATGGCCCCAAAGTGACCACAGACAATATACTTTAAAAAATGA
Organism: Nasua narica; assembly: GCA_028533885.1. Lineage (NCBI taxonomy): Eukaryota > Metazoa > Chordata > Mammalia > Carnivora > Procyonidae > Nasua > Nasua narica. Next base: position 42,043,623 of record CM052799.1, read on the forward strand.
TGATGACTGTGTTATACCTAAACTTATTGACCTGTGGCTATAGTTTGCAGGCCTCTAATCTAGATATCATGTTGTCCAATATGGTATCAATTAAATACATATCTTGACATTGCATTTCATTTAATTAAAATTAAATATATTTAATTAAATATATCTATGTATCTAATTATCTATTCTTATTTTTATTTCTCTATTTTTTAAGATTATTTATTTTAGAGAGAGAGAGAGAGAGTGAGAGAGCACGGACAGTAGAGGCAGAGGGAGAGGGAGAAAGACTCTTAGGCAGACTTGTGCAGAGCACAGAGCCCAAAGCAGGGCTTGAACTCATGACCCTGAGATGGGTACCTGAGCCAAAACCAAGAGTCAGACTGCCACCCAGACCTTCCCTCATTTCACAGTGTTTTTACTACATTTCAAATGCTTAAGAGCCACATATGGCTAGTGGCTACCATACTGGAACAATGCAAATAAAGAATTTTTCCATATATGATATTTCTGTTTTTATATAAATTTCTATTGGATCACACAGATTGAGGATTTCAAACATGCTTATATGGCTTATATGTCTCTAGCTATCATTGAACTGATGACATAAAATATAAGAACATATGTCTGACAGAACTCATGAACTCCTAAAACATTTCCCAGACCTCATAGAGGCAAACTAACTGATTTTAGAAACATTTAGATAGTAAAATGAATTGTCTTGACTCTGGTAATACATTTTTGATCATAGAGAAGTCTGTGTCTCTGTCATCTTACCTCTTCTATGGGAAATACAGTACCTGTCCAGTTTACCATCATGTGGCTTTGGAGAAGGATTTAACATTTGGGCTACTGGCAAATATTTTAGGACAAGTAGGAGCATAAGAATACAATAAGAATACATTTGGGAAAGCAAATTAGTGTGATCTCTAAGATTATGGGAAGAGAGAGTTGGGAATTCAGATCCTGGTTTTGCCATTTTCCATGTGAATTTCAGCCAGATCCTGGTCTCTTAAGGCCACTGTTTGCTCACCATTAATCGTCTAAAGTTGTTATGAAGATCAAATAAGATAATTTACTTAAAGGCTATTTAACACAGTACCTGGTTCATAATAGTTCTCAGTAAGTGATAGCTATTACTGCTGCATGCTAAAGAAGGGAGGAGAAAATATCACAACATTAGGCATAAAGACTTCCTGCCACAGTGGAAATATCCAAATGTAGAAGCACATCACAAAAAGTGAAGGTAAGGAAGAAAGATAGTCTAGAAGCAGAGAAAAACAAGGAGGGAAGAAAATAGAATTTTAAGTAGAATTTTAAATATTTTAAAATTTCAATTTTAAATATTTTAAATAGAATTTAAAATAGAATTTCCTCCACTGAATGGAGGAAATAGATATATATAATTGTAGGCTAATGGAAATTGTACCTGCTTCATGGGGAAGGGATAAACATGAGGGGGTCCGTTAAATGAAATGCCTTCATGTATTAAGTGCTATCCAAACATAATAGATTATTAGTTTCCTAGACATGGGCTGCTCTGGGCATCTATACCTCTGGAGGTCATCAGATAAAATGAGGTTGCTGATTTCTAGATTATGAGTCATGCATCCAGTCTCCTCTACTCCATGAATTGGACATACCCAGAGATTGTATGGTGAAATTATACAATGGAATGGAGCGCCCTCTCTTTGCCTCCTGATCAGAGGGTGAGCAACAGTTTGTTCAGGACTGAGGGGCTTCCTGGGACACAAGGATTTTTATGCTTAAACTGGGACACTTCTGAGCATGCAGGGTTGGATGTTCTCACTAGTAGCTGTCAGGTTTCTAGAATGAAGAATGCTTTGCTTATCTTTGATAAATTTGCTTATATTTGATAAATCAGGGCAATTCACATTAATGATGCTTCTGAGTCTACCACTTTCCTCCCAATATGTGGTCAGGATACGGGGGAGAATTAGGTAGCTGCCTCCACCAGTTAAAGAATCCTGACCTTAGAATGAGTAAGTTGATTCATTCTGTATAAATGCTACAATCCCTGGAAGTTAAATTTTGAAAAATATCTTAGAAGTTATCTAACCCTGCAATTTTAAACCCTTAAAAAATAATGGCATTCTTTCTTAAACAAAAGGTCTGGTGAGAATATTTTATAGAAAAAGATTAAAAATGAGTTCAAGGTCCCTGAACCTTATCTATTCTTGCTTCTCTTGTCCTTTTCACACTCTTCAGAATGTGTCTTCAGAAATTAAAGGGATTCCCAAGAGCACAGTTGGAAAACCACTGACCTACTCCAATCCTATCATGTTACAAACGGGACAACAAATCTTAAGATATCACTCGATGTTGTTTTGTCAGCAAATATACATTATAGTAGGAAATCAAACTCAGGACTTACATAACACAGAATTCAAAATTTTGCAAGACCACTGGTTCTCCACCTTGGTTAACTCTTGGGATCATCTGGGATGCTTTAAAAAATCATAGATGCCTGGGTGTTATCCCAAGAGATTTCGAATCATACCGTGGGTTGTGCCCTGGGCATAGAGATGTTTAAGTTCCCCAGAGTTATTCTAATTCAAGCCATAGTTGAAAACCACTGGCCTAGGCTGAGAAGCTGAGAAATAATACCAAACCACACACATACACACGAAGTGCACAGACATTGAGATCAGGAGACATGGGTTTGATTTCAGCTCTATCAGTGATTGGTCTGTGACTTCTAACACATCCATAGTCTGTGCCTTAGGAGATATCAGCCAGGGTTTCAAACTTTTTTTTTTTAAAGATTTTATTTATTTGACAGAGAGAGAGAAAGAGATCACAAGTAGGCAGAGAGGCAGGCAGAGAGAGAGGGGGAAGCAGGCTCCCCGCCGAGCAGAGAGCCCGATGTGGGGCTCGATCCCAGGACCCTGAGATCATGACCAGAGCCGAAGGCAGAGGCTTTAACCCACTGAGCCACCCAGGTGTCCCTCAAACTTTTTAAAGCCATAGAAACTTTCAAGTGAAGATTTTGTAGGAGCCTGATACATCACACACATTAAAGCAGAATTGCTTTGGTTCAATAGATAAAGAGACTAGGAGACTCAACATTCTTTCCGGATACTACTAGATGTTACTGAGGCATATTTTTAGAAGTTTCCATGCTCTAAGGAATCCACATTATGATCTCTAACATTTTATTTTGTTCATTATTATTACTTGATTGGATAAAGCTGAATACTTTTTAGGAGGTTTGCTTTTACCTGATCTCATGTGACCTGAGCCACAAGCAAAGTCTATTTTTGTTGTCCAATAAAAAGGGAGTGTTGACCTGAAATCAGTTTTACTGATGAATAAAGTTGTTTCCTTCTCACCAGGCAACAGAAATGCTGATAGAATTGCCCCAATGTTCTATACTTCACAATAGTAGGACAGATTATATCTAATTGAAGGATCCTTAGTCCCTTTCCTCTAGCCCATAAATATTTTATATCACAACTGAAGCTGAAGAGTGGCCTTTGAAACTTTGAAAATTGGGTCACAATTGGTTTGACCTGAGTAAATTCGGAAGAGGCTACATCATCAAGAAATAGTTCCCCTTTATTATTTATAAGAACAGAGAGGCAGATGTGCAATTGTTCCCTGTATAATTTTCATACATAAAATATCATGTACGTGGAGAACACTGTCAGATAGCATAATGCACTGCATTTATTTCAGATATGGCATCGTCTCGTTGTCATTGTGTTTAGTAAACACACTTCCATTATGGCGAGTGGATGACTGTCAGTTCTGTTTTCTCTGCAAATATTCACTGGCTTTCAGAGTCTTGCTTTCTATCTTGTCTTATTTTGTTTTCAGCAAGTTGCTTTTATATTTGTTTATTTGATGAACTTTTCCTTGACATTAGCAAAAAAACACAAAGCTTTTTATCCGAGACGATTTCTCATTCTCAGTTTTTCTGAAATCCACCAACCTTACAAATTCACGCTGGTATGTGTTTGCTGCAGATGCCAAATGGCTTTTGTCTCATCCTCCTGCTCACTCCCACTTGAAACAAGGCCCCAGATACTGGGTATTCATAGAAATAGGTTGGTTGTTTGCTCACCAAGTCCTTATCAGTTACAATATGGAATCTCTATAAATAGAACCATTTGTCTTTCAAGACAGAAGGTACAGATGAGTGGATAAGGAAGATGCGGTACATCTATACAATGGAATATTATGCCTCCATCAGAAAGGATGAATATCCAACTTTTGTATCAACATGGACAGGACTAGAAGAGATTATGTGGAGTGAAATAAGTCAAGCGGAGAGAGGCAATTATCTTATGGTCTCACTTACGTGTGGAGTATAAAGAAAATCATGGAGGGCATTGTGAGAAGGAAGGGAAGGGTGAATGGGGGGAAATCGGAGGGGGTGATGAACCAGGAGAGACTGTGGACTCTGAGCAACAAACTGAGGGTTTTGGAGGGGAGGGGGTGCGGGGGGTGGGCGAGCCTGGTGGTGGGTATTGAGACGGGCACGTATTGCATGGAGCACTGGGTGTGGCGCATGAACAATCAATCTTGTAACACTGAAAAATTAAAATAAACATATTTGGGGAGAAAAAAAAAAGAAGGTACAAATACCTGACTCACAAATCCAGGATAAACCATGCTCGTTGCTCAATTTAGCTTGGAAAGAGAAAGCCTTTTAATTGAAAAAAAAGAAAAAGTATCCCATGGATGAAGACATTGGTACAAATTTAGAAATGTGAAGATCTAGCTTCTTTTGCTGTTCATTTCCATAGTTAAAGACCCCCCCTTTGGGCACCTGGGTGGCTCAGTGGGTTAAAGCCTCTGCTTTGGCTCAGATCATGATCTCAGGGTCATGGGATCGAGCCCCACGTTGGGCTCTCGGCTCAGTGGGAAGCCTGCTTCCCCCTCTCTCTCTGCCTGCCTCTCTGCCTACTTGTCATCTCTTTCTCTCTGTGTCAAATAAATAAATAAAATATTTTAAATATAAAAATAAAGAGCCTCCCCTTGCTTTGCCTTTTGTTTCCTCATGGTCAGAGCTTCCTGATAAACATTGTTTTTGTATTTAAGGGACATCAATATATCATTTTTATTATTTATTAATAATTTCTATATACGAAATTTGTTATTTTTCAAAGCATTTTAAAAAGTATACCTGTATAAAGCTTTCTGGTGATCGATGATAGACTTCCTCTAATTTCCATAAACTTCCCATGCAGGACAACTATCTTTTCACTATATAGATTTTCTGGATTATATACTCCCATAGTGGGATTGGTGGTTTTTTTTTTTTTTTTGTTTTTTTTTTTTACAAATTTCCTTTATTTCACATTGCTTACATTGTTATTTTTGATTTTTCATATTAAAATGTGGGAAACTGTACATCTCCATATATTGATATGGAAGCATCTTATAATTGCTTGTTCATTTCCCATGGTGGTGTTTTTTTATTATCCCCAAACTTTTATCAACATGATGATCCTTACACTTAACAGTATTCATAATATTTGTCTTCTCTTAGAGAACATGGGCCTCTTTTAAAATTTTATTCCAGGAGTCCCTGGGTGGCTTGGTCGGTTAAATGTCTGCCTTTGGCTCAGGTCATGATACGGGGGTCCTAGGATCAAGCCCCACATCGGGCCCCCTTGCTCAGCAGGAGCCTGCTTCTCCTCTGATTCCCCTGCTTGTGCTTGCTCTCTCAATCTGTTGGTCAAATAAATAAATCAAAAAAATACTTAAATAAATAAAATAAAATTTTATTCCAGTTTTATTGAGATATAATTGACATATAACATTGTATTTGTCTGAAGTATACAACTAATTGTTGATCTATTTATAGAGAATATGAGCCTCTTGAGGGCAAGGACTGATTATTCCAAATGTGTGTATTCTTAGCATCTATTATAATTCCTAGTTGTTAATAAATTCACAATAAGTAGTTTATGGTATTATTAACTAAATGTAAACACTTATGCAATCTCTTCAGATGTCTAACAACCCAAAGAATAAATAAATGACTTAGAAGGGACTGCCTCAATTAATTATAGTACATTAATAGGTGGCTGAGATTGTTTTCTCCTGCCTTGGGGTCTGCTTCTCCCAGATGATCCTAGATGTGCTTCTCTGAATGTTCTACGTATCCAAATTGGTCACATGACCAAGGACAAATCTTCAGAAACTCTGTCTTGACTGAACACAGCATGGGCTCCTTTTTTTTTTTTTTAAAGATTTTATTTATTTATTTGACAGAAAGATCACACGTAGGCAGAGAGACAGGCAGAGGAAGAGGGAGGATGCAGGCTCCCTACGGAGCAGAGAGCCCGATGCAGAGCTCAATCCCAGGACGCTGAGATCACAACCTGAGCCGAAGGCAGAGGCTTAACCCACTGAGCCACCTAGGCTCCCCATGCGCTCCTTTTCAAGAAGGACTAATCAGTTGCCATTTTTCCAAAATTGAAAAGATACTTCTTTCTGAGGTCCAAGCTGTGGAGCACCAGGATCCCAGAACTCTAGGAAGTTTTCTACTATGTGTAGAGGGCATGACAATAAATCAAGTGAAAGAAAGGTAATTAGAGCAGAAGGGTAGGGAGGTAGAGGAATGGGGAGAATGACTGCCAGAAAGGCAAAGAAAGAGACTGGGAGGATTGAGAGCTTCTCAGGACTTGGTGTGAGTACCTGAACACAGCTTGCCTGTATTCAGACACTCCAACAACCAACAATATTGTTTACTTATATTAAAAATAATTTCTTTCTATTCTCTCTTTTTCTCCTTCCTCCTTTCTCTACCCCTCCCTCCTCCTCTTGTTCCTCCTCCTTTGTCATTTTCTCTCCCTCCCTCCCTCCATCTCTCTTTCTATCTCAGTTATTTAATAGAATGTGGCTTGTAGTTCTGACCCTGCAAACAAATAAGACTTGATGGTGGTGAAATACTTAACTATATAGGAAAAATCTGAAGTAAGTTTAGATATTCTGTTTTTAAAATGTGTAATAGCTTATAGCTTGGAAAATTTTACCTTTCATGACGATAATGATGACAAAAGTGGTATTCCTTCAAATGCTACTTCTTTTTGCCCTTAAATAATATTTCAGTTTTATTAATCCAGAAATGTAAGGTCATTGGCACAACATATTTGGACAATATCTGTAGAGCCAAAGAGTCAAACAGATGATTTTGGCCAATAAAATGGATAGATAACTATTTTCTTTATGTTTAGAAAGTACATACATTTTTTTCCAGTTTATTATCCTTCCTTATAATAGTCAATAACTACTTCTCAAATTACAAGGTTAATTTATCTTTTAAGGCAACCCCCCCCAGAATCATAAGATTTGTAGTCTTTCTGACTAAAAAATTTTTTTATTTTAATGTATGTGAAGAGTGTTTCCTTAATTTCACTGTGTTTTATATACTACGTGATCCACAAATCTTCATTTCTCTGGAATCAAGTATGAAATCTCAGCAAAAGTTAGACCTTGGCAAGGAAATCTGGTCGAACAAGTTAAGACGAAGGTGTTTTTTTGAAGCATGCTTGTTCTCTTTACTCCCTTTTGTTTATACCAACACTCCTTAACATTTCACTCTTTTTCGAGCTAGAGTGAAAAAATAATGTATGCGTAACACACAGAAGGAAAGAAATGGCTGCTGATCTTTAGCCATGTTGGGATGTGGACAATGTAGTTTTTTGTTTGTTTGTTTGTTTTGTATTCTTTTAAATTCTAGTCCCTCTTTGTGCACTCAGACAGTTCTGAGGACCATTGCATTCCTCTTCTTGTCTTCTTGTCTGCAATGAGTGGAGTATTCTCATAACTAATGAGTCTTTTTTTTTTTTAAGATTTTATTTATTTATTTATTTATTTATTTATTTATTTATTTATTTATTT
>CM052799.1:42051985-42080066 GCA_028533885.1 Nasua narica
TTTATTTATTTATTTATTTATTTATTTATTTATTTATTTATTTATTTGACAGAGAGAGTAAGAGAGAGAGAGAGAGAGAGAGATCACAAGTAGGCAGAGAGGCAGGCAGGGAGAGAAGGGTAAGCAGGCTCCCCGCTGAGCAGAGAGCCAGATGCGGGGCTAGATCTCAAGACCCTGAGATCATGACCTGAGCTGAAGGCAGAGGCTTTAACCCATTGAGCCACCGAGGCACCCCATAACTAATGATTCTTAATCTCACTTTGATGTATCAGTAGTTTCATCACAGCATGCTGCTTTTTCCAGAGGGAGGTAGAATAACACAGGGGATAAAACTATGGACTATGAAACCAGACGGGTAGAGGTAGAGGTGTACATTCATTTTGTCACTCCATAATGTGTGATTTTAAGGAAAGAACTTAATTCTTCACTCCTCAATGCTTCGTAAAGTGATAATAACAACATTCTTTAACATATAAAGTTATTGAGAGGCTTTGATGACAATATTTAAAATTAATTAGGAATAGGATGTGGCACATAATAAACCATCAATGTATGAGGTGCATTTAAAAAAAAATTCTCCCCCTCTTTGTCGTCATCCCTCACCTTCCATTTCATCATCACCCTGATGTAGTTATTGAGCTACCCGTATTAATGGGATTTATCATCAGTCCTCAAATGAACTGAAGAAAAGAAGTTTGTAAACCATTATAATAAATTAAGTCCCCATAAAGGAGAAATTTTATTGGTGCAATGTTACCACTCCAGACATTTTTATTTAAGAGAGGATTTAGAAGATGGTAAAACGTTCATACAAAGGCAAATGAAAGAGATGAGCATCTCATTTGCTAAGTCATGATCCCAATGATTCTCTAAGGAAGAATGTCTTGCTCTTCAGCAGGCTCATGGGGGCTAAGTTTCCCCATGAATCACCTTTGGAGGATGCTGTGGGGCATAGGAACTTGCAAACCCTGCTGACACCTCAAGGAAAACTTAAATCTGACTCCATACATCCCACGCTGCATATATCTGTCTACAAAGTGGGCAGATTAGTCCAATTCTTTGAAAACAACAACTCACCAAGTGGTTTTTTTAAGCAGGAGTCTGCTGTAATTCACTGGAACTCTATTATATGCTTGAATGAGCCCTGGAACAACACAACTCTATTCAGAGAGTTATGCATGATCACGCGGAGAAGAACAAGTATCAGCAATAGCCTCTGCAAAAAGTATTATTGTCTTATTAGCATACTGAGTGGACATATGCAAGGTGTGAGTTCAGCCCAGAGGGTCTGCTGGGGAGGGAGGGATGGACGCTAAATATATACTTGGTAGCAGTCAGCGTCTGGCCAGATAAGGATTTCCATTCCAGAGCTCACAGACTTGGTTGTAAGTAGGACACTTCACAGTATTTGAATAGATGGGAAACACTGCTCTTTTCCTATACTTGCTTGCTTGTTTCTAAAAATAGATCTTCTGTATACTATAAAAAGGATCTTCTGGGGTGATCTGATGTGTAGTGATAGACAGCAAGAATGGAAATGGTATAGTCTGGTGTTTGAAGTTTTTCATAATATAACCCCAAGTCTCTCCTTCAGCCTTATTTCCACTCCATTCTTTTTTGACCCTACACTTCAGCTAATCTGGATTCTTCTAAATCCTCTCAACTCAGACTTCATTCATTCTATTACCTTCCCCTAGAGTGTCCTCATGATGCTTCTCCATTTTATAATTTTTTGAGGATCAGCTCAAGGTCATCTCTTTCTTAAAGCTTTCTAGTGGTTTCTTTAATAAATTCACAGGTCCAAATTGGTGCTATTTTTACTTTGTCTATATCTTATTTCCCCTCTTAATGCATACATATTTGTTAGGATCATGTGTTCTTTATCTTCTTATTTCCTATAATGCTTACCACAGCAGAGAGTTGGTGGTGAGGCTTCTCCAGCCATTATAATAAGAAAAAGACAGACTGCAAGTTCGTGACTTTTCTTAAAATTATCATTGAACTGCAGTCTCAGGGAAATCTGGAGAGAGACAAACACCTGTAAGGAATCATGGGATGGAATCATTTGCTTACCTGAGGCTTATTGTCTCTACATTTTTGCAGAGTTCATTACCTCTACTTCTTAACAATGGCCTATCAATATTTTTAAAACTTTAGGGGTAATTTATCTTTTGAGAGGGGTTTTTCTAGTCCTGCTGACTAAATTTTATTTTTTTATTAGTAGGCATGAAGAGAATTTCCTTAATTTCACTGTCTTCCCCATAAAACATGACCCATGAAGCATTAGTGTCAGCAAAAATTATGCCCAGGGGCAGAAACTGTTACCTGGTCAAACAAGTTAAGATAAAGATGTCTTCTCGGTGAGGACTCCTCTTTTCTTGGCTCCCTTTCATATGTACTAGCATTCCTCAATATATCAGTCTTCTTCAAGATAAAGTAAAAAATGTATGCTTAACACAGGGAAGAAAGTAAATGACTGCTGATCTTCAGCCAGGTCGGGAAGTAGACAATGCAATATCTTAGAATTCTAGTCTCACACCGTCTTGCAGGCAATTTTAGCTGGAACTCTTACTAGTTGCTCACATAGAAGATCATGGTGGATTCCAAGAAAGCTTTCCCTGTTGGGCTGACATGGGGAAAGGCAATAGTAGCTTCTGTTGGAGCACAGAGCTCCCCTGGGACCACCTCCCCATCTTTTAGATGGAAAAAATAAGATGAGGTAATTTTATTTTTAATTTTGAGGAATCTCCATACTGTTTTTCACAGTGGCTGCACCATTTTGCATTCCCACCAACTAGAAGGCATCATCTGAAGTGAAATAAGTCAGACAGAGAAAAACAAATACCATATGATTTCACTCATGTGGAATTTAAAACACAAAACAAGTGAACAAACAAAAAAAGAGACAGGCAAAAAAGACAGACCCTTAAATACAGAGAACAAACTGATAGTGGCCAAAGGGGAGGTGAGGTGGGGAAGGGGATGGGGAGAAGGTGATGAGGATTAAGAGTACACTTACTGTGATGACCATTGAGTAATGTATAGAATTGTTGAATCATTATATTGAACAAATGAAGCTAATACAACACTATGTCAATTGTACTTCAATTAAAAAAAAACTATGTTAAGTTCTTTAAAAAGTAATAATCTGAGGAAGAAGAACAGAAACTGTCACTCTCAGGGTATTGAGGAAAGGGAATTGGAAAAAATTATTTTTAACACTTTTATTCCCAGGTGAATAAAAGGACTATGTGGGAAGAAATTATAATGGTAAGCAGGGCTGGAGCCCTGAATAGGCCCACCACAATACCAGGAACATGGTGCCTTCCCAAGATTAACCAGATCCTCCGGATGCCCCACTGCTTGCCACCGCTAGGCTAAGGAGCATCAGTAGCAAGCCGCAGTGGGCTACTGCCGGGACAGCTGGAAGAGACAGACTCTCACTAGGCACATCACAAAGGGCAATCTCCATACTGAAACTCAAAGAGACATTAATTAACATTTTCTACAAACCCAGCCCCTGCCTTTAAACACAAGACACCTCTAGGTATCTTGAGACCTTTGTTTTGCTGAAGATAATCATAGCAATAACAAACCTTAAACCAAGCCTAACTCCAGACCAGGAGTTAACAACAGCAACAACAAAACAACACTAAAGACTTCACAGAAGAAAAGGCATGACCCTTTCCAAGGATAAAAACCACTTCCTCAAATTGTGCTTATTGACACAATCTGTCTGACCAGCAACACAAAAACTACAAGGCAGAGCTGCAGGGTTATAGTCTGCACATAGCTCTTGGGGCCGCCACTCTCCCCTCTGGGAAGAGCTCAGCCTGTCCCTCTTTTCCATGTTTTCATCCAGGATTCAAACCAGGATATCTCATTACATTTAATTGTCATGTCTCCCTACAGAATTTGAACTGTGGAGAACTTTCAAAGTCATCAGACTGACCCCAGAATGCCTCTCAAGACACCGCAGGTGGAAGAGGGGTCTGTAGAGAGACCCCACCTCTCAGGGACGTTCTAGGTTTTTAATAGAGTCTTTATGTATCTTTTATTTGTAGGGTATTTGGATTTTAAGTTTTAAAATAGGTAAAATTATTTTACAAGCAAGTGCTAACCCAAAAGTTTTGGAACCTGTGAAAAACTGTAGGGTTCCATGGGGCAGTCTGAAAACCACTGAGATGGAGAAACTGTTATTTCCAAATTTCACGTTCTGGGATTCTGAGACACCAGATACTAGGGGAAAGTAGGTCTTCTCAACATGTGTTTATATGATAGACAAGTTTGATAAAATTGATCCATTCCAAAAAGCAAAAGGAACTGAAAGTAATCCAACTGCAAGGCTAGATATTCTGATTTTGAATTTTTGGAACAAACCTACAAGTAAGAAAGGTCTTTGCAGCTACATTTTCGATTAGATTTGCTGCAGTTGCTCCTCACGTTTTTGTTCTTGCCTTTTCCTATGGACCCTGAAAGCATTAGCCCTACAAATAAGGTGGAAAGTTCTGCTTGTTAGAAATAGATAAAGTGATTACATGCCTATCTCTGTGGTATCTAAGCACCCTACTAGCTGAGGAATTGAATACATCCACATACAAGCATGCAGTTTGCTCTGCTTATCCACTCTCTCTATTCTGTTCTCAAAAATTAAATTGTGATAGACTTTATAAAAAAAAATAATGGTTGTTCAGATCAGTATTTTACTGATTCTTACAGAGTGGATTGTAATCAAGCATGCCTTTTTTTGATTTTAACAAGGAGAACACAAAAGCCCGCTGAAAGAAAAAATAATTCAATATTCTACTATGACTACAATTATAAAGGTAGATAGTAATTAATAAACAGCTCTTGGAGGAACTCTGTTGCATTTATATTATTCTTCTTGAATTAATCATATAATAACTCACAATGAGAGAGTGACATATATCTCTTGTGAATTATGAAACATCAAACACACCGATTAAGGAAAAACTCCCTTAATGATTCCAACATGTATTTAATTATGTATGTTCATGCCTTCTCTTTTTAAAATTTAATTGATAATATTCTGTCTTTTGGAATCGCATGAAAGCTTTTCAGAGAAACTCCTCCCGATTACCTCACCATGCTCTTTTGCCTGTTTGCATTGAAAGTAGGAACTGTAGGGATTTTACTTTAGCCAGGACTTTGTACCTACTCTTTTAAATTTCACGAAGTATGGTGTTCACACTCAGGGGAAGGAGAGATTGTCCTCATCTCACAAAGGGAGGAATGCGAAAGAATTCAAAACCATCTATAATGTGCTACATATGGTGATACTTCAATGACAACTTGGACATACAGTATTGATCAGTGTAGCTAAAGAATTATCAATGTACCATCCACATCTTGTTACTGCAATGTCAAAAAACATCCTTTGTAGTTGCACAGCTCATTTTATATGCCTTAACATAAATATACTCTTTTCTAAACCATAAGCAATAAAACTTGTAGTACACTTGTAGTATTAAACCATAAGTAATAATACAAAACACAGAAAAATGTCAATAGAGAATATACATTGCCTCTAATCCATATTTTGCACTTGTAGTATACACACTCATTTATATAAATTTGTCAGATTGCTTTTAAAATTTAATAGAGTTAAACATTTTGTAACATCAAAATTTTAATTATTTACATATTTTGAATATTTACATTATTTCTTAATAATCTTGCATTGTCTTGCTAATTTCTTAAACAAGATACAAAGCAGAATTTTAGCCTGACTTTCCTTAAGGTTCCCATCTACTATTGTTAGGATATTGACTTTGATATGTTAGGAATGCAGACAAAGGTGATAGGAACCTTTTATGCCTCATTTCCCCTTTTTGCATTCTGGACTTATTATGTCCTTTTCAAGGTGGCCCCATGTTATTTCTTATGTCCAGTAACTCACCCTTTCTTTCAAACAGAAACTTTCTTAGAAGGTTGGTATAGGTGTGGGGCACCTGGAAGGCTCAGTCATTTAAGCAAATGACTCTTGATTTTGACTCAGGTCATGACCTTAGAGTCATGAGTTCCAGCCCGAGTTGGCTCCATGCTCAGCAAGCAGTCGGCTTGAGGCTTGAGGATACTCCACCCCCCACCTCTTCCCTTATTTGCACTTTCTCTCTCTCTCTAAAATAAATAAATCTTAAAAAAGAACAAAAAAAAGAAGATTTGTGTAGGTGTTGGGGGGAGGCTTACTTAGGTGTTTGTTTCAGCTGTGCATGTCTTTCTTGTGCTGTTGTCTGTCCTTTAATTTATGTAATAGCTAAAATTGAAATGCTTCAAATGCTATACAATTGAAGCATTTAAGCTCTAACTGCTGATGATTTCTTTTTTCTCATCTATTTACTATCTCTGCATTTGATCAGGTCTATATTGCTCAGCAAAAGTGTCCTTTGCTTGTTTTATTTATAATTATTCTGGCTTTGTTCTGATTACTATCTTACTGAGGATAAAGAAGGGAAATTAGTTATCAACTGGGATGGGAATGAAGTTGACATCTACGGAAGGATATGATGATCCCCAGATCTCTTCTTACTCATTAGACCACTTCCATCATTGCCCTTTTTGGAGTTTCTAGCATGCCTTTCTCAGAGCAGTTGCTCAGCAAATACTTGGACAGATGCTACACAGTATTAGCTTTCTAACAACAGGACATGGGTGCATGGGATTTGCTTGTTAGTCAACTTCTGGTCCTTCCCTGTTGTTCAATTACATTTCACTATTGTTCCTATGCTCTAAATATTTTTTTAAGATTTTATTTATTTGAGATAGAGTGAGAGAGAGCAAGAGCAGGGGACAGAGGGAGAAGGAGAAGACGACTCTGCACTGAGCAAGGAGCCCCATGCAGGGCTTGATCCAAGGACTCTGAGACCATGACTGAGCTGAAGGCAGATGCTTAACTGACTGAATTACCCAGGCACCTGTGTTTTCTAAGTATTTTTAAACATAAGAAGCTAGTATGCTACAGGGTCCATAATGGGCATCTCCAAAGCACATAAAGAACAGGCTGATAGAGGCAGTCTTGTGTTTGATTATGATACTTATATTGATAGAAATCTGCTAAAATCCATATTCCCAACTGTCAGATATATCAGTGGCCACAAGTTAATATAGTGATCCTCTCAACTTTTTCTGGAACACTGAGGTCCCTGGTAGGAGGAAGAAATACTAAAATATTTTCCAGGATCTGAGTTCAGACACCCTATGAATCTCTTTTACCCCAGCCCCCTGAAAACAGAAGTACCAATGCTTCATTGTTCTTGATTTTGATGAACTCATATTCAAAGCAGAGTTTAATTTGTAATGATGGTGAGCTTGGAAGATGATGGGGGCAGAATGAGACCTACTAATCTGTTTGTGCACAATCCAGTTTTGAAGGAAAGGTAAGATTATATGAAATTTTCTACCCAAATCGTCCACTTAATAGTCAGTATATTTCTTTTGGATCCACAAGACACTTTTTAATTATTTCTGGGAATATTTTGTCCTGTGGGTCCCAGTGCAAAATGAGAATGCAGATCTCATTTTAGGAAGCATGTAAAACATGCCATTAAAGCCACAAAAATATAAGGCCTTTTCCCTTTTCTTTGTGGTCTTTCTTATCTTGTCATAATTATTTGATATTTTAGTGTCTTTCTATGTATAGAAAAATTAAAATTTTATATTATTAGCTTTACTTTTACCATTCATCCTTATGTTTGGCAATGCTAGTTTTAAGTGAAAATATAGGAGCATTTAATTCATAGGTGGAATCATCAAAATTATACAATTTATATTTTCTAGCTCATATATACATTTGTACTTCGTTCTTAACAGAAGAATAGAAACACTGCAGAAAACTAACTCAACTGCTTTTATTACTCTTCTTGATAGGTACACATTCTAAAAACACTATTTTTTGGCCTGAAGACAATAAGGAGAGAGTGAAAGGAAGAGAAACTATGGGTTGTCCTGTGTTTCCCTTTTCTTTGTGTCACCATTTTTGCCTAAGTGGTTGGGTGATACAGGGAAGTAAATAAAGAAAATTTATGATAGGATTCTTTAACTATTTGTGTTTCTTAGAATGATTTCTTTCTACCATCAAAGAATCTTCTGGTTTTTGAAAGAAAGTGTCATCTCTTAGAACTTTCAGTACCATGCTTACACACTCGTATAAGAAACATGTTACCCTTCTACAAACTTTGAGTCTTGCTGAACTCTCACCTATTATGGATCCACCAGAATTTTGTGTTTATGGGACATCACCACCACTACATCCAAATAAGATAGCAAGGAACAGCAGCAGACGTACATATTATGTGTATCCCCTCTGCCCACCTGGATGCTCCATTGTTCCCTCAGACGAAACACCAGTGTGAATATAAAATTATTACCAATTTCAAATTGCAACAACGGAGCATTAAATCAACAGTGCCCAGTTTGCACACGCATGAAGTCACCTCTGTGTACTTCTCACTCTTGTTTTCTGGGATAGCTCTAACCCAAGAGCGGACAATGGGGAAAAGAAAGGAAACAATATGACTCTGTGCTTTCTTGGGTCTCCTGTCTAGATTTTTAAATAATGTGT
Organism: Nasua narica; assembly: GCA_028533885.1. Classification (NCBI taxonomy): domain Eukaryota; kingdom Metazoa; phylum Chordata; class Mammalia; order Carnivora; family Procyonidae; genus Nasua; species Nasua narica. The sequence goes on from CM052799.1 coordinate 42,060,567, forward strand.
ACATATGAGTCCATTATTGGATGTCAGTTTCATAATGTCATTTTCAACCCAACCTAATTTTGGTGAAAATCTATCTTATTCCAGAGAAGAATGAATAAAAAGAACTACTTGAACAATACATGGTGCCTAAAGAGATGTTTAAATTTTTTTATTTTTTCTCTCCTCTATATTGAATTCTTAATTCCTAAAAAATTAAAAAGTATGGACCATAAATTCTGACACAAAGCTCCTTCTACCCTACATACAAATTATATTTTACTTAAGGGAGATTCACCCATTCAAAGAGGTGCCAGGGAAGATGTTTAGAGCCAAGAATGTCCAGTCAGATTTTGCCTGCTTATTTGGAGCACCTCTGATCCATGATTCTGAAGACAAATAGTAATCCAGAAATGGATTTGTACCTTTTACACCTCATTAGCTTACATTATCCCTGCCTGTCGGGGCAAAGATTTATGACTCAGGAATTCTTTGCCTCACTGCTTCTCTTTCCCACCTGGGGATTGCATATTTATTTTCACCTTCCACCTCTGCCCATTGAATTTGACTCAGTGAAGCATGTATGACAATGAATCTTAGTACCACACTTGTCTAGTCCTCCAGCTACATACGCTCTTTAAGAGGGCAAAGTAGCAATACAAAAATCAAATGGCCTAACAAAACCAGTTCAGTAAATTTGGGAATTTTCTCTCCATTTGGAGATATATCAGTGTATTTAGGAGAATTTATCTTGCCTGTGAGAACAAAGCAAGTGAAATATAGGTGCCTAGATGGATAATAGGTTAGATCTTAAATTTCAAACATTCAGGCAATATTTGCATATTTCACTTCAGGGGAAGTCAGTTTTCTTTGCTCACTGAAAATGACAAACTACTGTATTCTAAATAGCTTTACATTTTCAATTTTTAAGTGAAACCTTAGGTGGGGGAATTTCTATCGAAATTTTTATATGAAATATTTATTAGATGCACAAAAATTCTTTGTTGCGGTTGTTGTAGTTGAATAGTCAAAGGAGTTTGACCCTGTTTATTGCCAAACACATATTTTTTAGCTACAGCTTAATGGCAAAACGATAGTGTGAAATTAGAGACAGTGTTTGAGATGTAGAGAGTCATTAAACTGCATCAAGTCTTTCAGAGTTTCAGTGGATTTGTCTGTGAAACGTTCATAATAATTAAGACCTCGGTTGTGAACTCTGAAGAGAGACTGTGGGATGTCGAGTGTTGAAAGAGACAGAGGCTCTAGCATATGCAAAGGGTAGGTAACATATTGTTGAGTGTGAATTAATTGGTTATGTATCAAATTGGTTATGTTTCAGTAGGTGTTTATTAAGTACCTACTAATGGTGAGCCCTTTGAAGATGTGGAAGATGTGGAGAATAAGTCTCTGCCTTCAAGGGGGAAAATGAGGCCAAAGATGCAACAATAGTAAGAGAGAGAGCACCCTCACGTTCCCTGTGCCCAGCACTCAGCTGTCCTCATGGACTAAGCATGGTATGTGCAGAAACACATTTGATCTTCACAGCCATCTGATAAGTTTGTGTGTAGTGCGTCCATTTTAAAAGGAAACTGAAGGACAGAGAAGTTTAGTAAATTCCCCAAGTTCACACAAACAGGAAATGGTGAGATTAGGACCAAAGGACAGATTGTTTAATTGTAGAGCCTGTAATTGTTCCCTTCATATTACAAAAATTAAATACTAAATTTTGTCTTTAAATCTTCAGAAGTAATTTTGTCTTCGTTCCAAGGAAATAGTTATGCATTTCATGGGCATTTGCTAGTCATTTCCCTCAATAAAACATGACCATAAAATAATTTATTTGTTGAAAAACCACAAGGGGGAGGCCAGAATAATGTGATAAATGAAGATTCCAAATATAGCAGAATACTAATTACAAATAAATTGCCAGTTGTTTATACACATTTAAGATTCAGTATAATTTCAAGAACACAATTTTTGGTTTGTTCGTAGATGTGGTGACATTTCAAATTGACTTTCTCACTTGTAAAAACAGCTCTGAAAATAGGCAAACACAATATTCCAAAATAAGTTTCTACAATTTGTCATTTATTTATACAGGTGCAAATTCCTCTGAAGACCTTAGGAAAATAAATGTTTGCTATTTTATATAACTGGAGTTTAATGGTTAGATGGGTCTCATTTGATGTGAATGTATTTTAAATTTCAAAAAACCGTGGCTATATGTCAAATCTCGCAAACTAACGTGAAACATCACAACATAAGACATGGTTTGTCTAATAGACTAAAATCAAAACCTACAAAACAGGTTTTGAGAAATATTTTCATAAAAGTAAAGTGTTTATTGCTACTTAGACGTACTTATCTTACACTGAAGTATGCTAAGTTATAAAGAGGCTTTAAAAATAAGAAAGATCACTTGATTTCTACTGCTTTTCTCTATCATTGTCAGTGTCAGATCATCCATTTATCCAGTCAATAAATATTTATTGAGCTGTAGGTATGCCAGACACTGTGCCACAAAATGGACTAATACAGATGAACCAAGCAGGTATGGTTTCAGTCAGTAGTGTTTTAAGATAGACACAATGTCACAATAAGGACAATTCACCCAGGTACAGATAGTGACAATTTAAAAATAATAATATAATGTAATAAAATTAGTCTGCTTTTTATCATTATATTCTATCAATCCTAATGATAGAATTTTGGGGCAGTTGTGGCAGACTTGCCTATGCACCCTTGTTGTTCCTCTTTTTGTAAAAGAATGTTGCTAGCTTTATTCAAAAAACTGAAACAGCCCAGGTATCAAGCAGCAGATGAATGGTGAACAATGAAATACTACTCAGCAATAAAAAGAACAAATTTCTGTCACATGCAGGAATATGGAGAAACCCCCAAAATAATAGTAACTGGAAAGAACCTTACACAGGAATATCTGCTGTATGATTACATTTATATAAAAAAATCAAGATTATGAAAACTAGTCTCTGGTGGAAAGTGATTAGAGCAATGGTTGTCTCTGGAGTAGCATAGGTGGATTTTGATTGGAAAGAGATATGAAAAGTCTTTTTTGGATGCTTGTCATATTCAGTATCTTGATAGGGTTTTGTGTTACAGAGATATGTGCATTTGTCAAAATGCTGCAAATTTTTACTTAAGATTTGTGCATTTTATTGTACATAAATTTTATACAAAAAGAAGAAAACTATGATCAAACACTTAATTCAATTATATAGATGTACTGCTTATGTCAAAGCCCGTTGACCTCTGAAGTTTACTTTGTAATGCTTCAAAAGCAAGAGGAATTGATGGAGATAGGACAATGAATAAATGGAGAAGTAAATATAATAAGATATTAGTGGTAGAATGTAGGTGGTAGCTATACAAGTTTATCATAAAATTCTTTCAATGGTTTTTGATGCTTGATAATTTTCATTATACAGTGTTTAGAAAAATGGATGATAAATATACAGATTAAAAAAATACCTGGCATTCTGAACAGATGAATGCCATGTGCGGATTGTTTAAGGATTGGAACGAGTTACTATTTGCAAAGGGAATGACTAGCATTAATTGGCTTAGGTCAGCTGATATCCACTTCATAAACTGAGAGTGATAGTCTGCCCACTGCAGTCCATTTTATTTCTGGAAATATTTTTCATCCTTTGTTTGTAGTGTATTTTGCCTGCCTTTAGCAGTAACTCGCACTCACCTCCAAATTGAGGAGGCAGAAGGATGGCGAGCTTGGTAATTTCCATTAGCAAGCTGCAGTACCCATAGTTCTTGAGGGAGGATCATGCAATGAACAGAATCAGTCCTCTAAAGCTACTTGTTCTCCACCTTGCCTTTCAACTCACTGAGTCGGGCAGCCTCTGGGGGTTAGAGAAGGAAGCCTTTTCTATTTTTCCCTGAGTTCTGAGAGTGCCTTCACAAAGGTACCAGTCAATGATTCTTGATCTTCACATCTTTCCCTTTCAGCACTTGTTGTATGTAGTTTTGAGGTCTGGAATGGAAACTCAGCAATCTCCGACTCCCTAATGACTCCTTCCTGGCTTTTGTTAGTTCATAGAAATAAGCCCTGTCATTCAGCAAATCACATCTTGCTGGCTGGACTAGGCAGGCTTCAAGATAAATAGATCTATTTGTTTCCTCGAGATGTCCTTTTGGTAGCACAGACTCTAAAATATATGCCTCAGTACATTTCCAGCACCTGAAACCCCAAACTGCCTTTTGCCAGTTCACAGCAATACTTTAGAGTCTGCATGATATATTTTTCTACATTTGAAAGCTTTAACTTTACTAAATATGAACTACTTACTGACAATATACTTTTACTTAGAGAAAAGGTTTGGGAAGGAAGGAAGGAAAGAAAGGAGGGATGAAGGGGGAGGGAGGGAGGGAGAGAGGGAGGGAGGGGAAGGAGGGAGAAAGGAACGAAGGAAGGAAGGAGGAAGGGAGGGAAGGAAGCCTAGGTCTACTATCCCTTTTTTAACAGGGACATTTTCTCTTGTATTTGAAAAATAGTCTCCCATTGTAATATAAAGGAGAACATTATTATGCTCCAACATTTTCAATGGATGATGTATTTTTGTGTGTATTCTGGGATCCCACCTCAGTCAAGCCCTCCAATGGGCCAGAATGTGGAGATAAGTATAGATGAAAAGTTTGATCTGCTATTCTGCTTATAGCACCAAAAGAGTTTTAAGGCTGCATAGTTTCTTATATCTATCTGTCTATCTATTTATCTATCTATCTACCTATCTATCATCTATTTTACAAAACTCTCTGGACACTTGTCACTTAACCAGAATTCAACTGGCTGGTCTTGTACTAGACTCCATGGGACAGAGGTTAGGGATAGGCATGTGCAATAACTTATAACAAAGGCTTTGATACATAACAGAAGAATCATCTGGACAATTTAGTAAAATTGAAGACCTCAAAACCCATAGATTCTACTTCAGTTTGCTTCTGGAGACAGATCTTTAATCTGAATTCTTAACAGGGAGCAGTGATTTTTGATGTAGGTGATTCGAAGGGCTCTACTTTAAGGAATACTGCTCAGGGTCCAGTTCAAACTTAGCAGTAACATAAGAATTCACATAAAGCTTGGACAGAAGTCAGAGACAGAGAGATTTAAGCCTGCATTCTAACTTTTTCACTTATTTGCTGGGACACAGTGGGTGAATTATTATTTTTTTAATCTTATTTCCAATACAGTTAACATACACTGTTATATTCGTTTCCAGTGTACAATATAGTGCTTCAACAATTCTATATGTTACTCAGTACTTATCCCAATAAGGGTACTCTTAGTCTCCTTCACCTGTCTCATCCAACCTCCTATCCACCTCCCCTCAGGCAACTGTCAGTTTGTTCTCTACAGTTAAGAATCTTTTTTGAGGGGGGATTGGTTTGTCTCTTTCATTTTGTTCATTTCTTTTATTTCTTCTTTAAATTCCACATATGAATGAAATTATATGGTATTTGTCTTTCTCTGATTGACTTCTTTCACTAAGCATTATATTCTCTAGATGTAAGCATGTTGTTATAAATGGCAAGATTTCATTCCTTTTTGTGGCTGAGTGATATTCTATTGTATATATAGACCACATCTTTATCCATTCATCTGTTGATGGACACCTGCACTCCTTCCATAATTTGGCTACTGTAAATAATGCCACGATAAATGTAGGGATGTGTATATCTTTTTGAATTAGTGTTTTCATTTCTTTGGGTAAAAGCCCAGTAGGGAGATTACTGGATCATACAGCAATTATATTTTTAATTTTTTGAGGAAGCTCCATACTGTTTTCCATAGTAGTTGCACCGATTCATTGGTGGGTGAATGATTAGCCCTTCTGAGCCTCAGCTTTGGTAGCTCTGTCAAAGGAATGATACTGATATCTGCTTCACAGTCTTCTGAGATGATTAAAAGAAGTTAAACAAATAAACACAATATCACTAAAAATACACTATTATTTCTGGACGTAGACATTCATATAAAACAGAAACATTTATCTTCATTTTGTGAAGATCTACCTCTCCAGAGTCTACCCTGACTAAATCTCTAGAGAAGTTGGGCTGTGAACTGGTATGGGAAAGAAAGAGAAAGAAAACTCTTGGTTATTGCATACATTGTTAAATTCTAGGCATTGTGCGGGACACTCTAGAATATTTACCGCATGTCATCATTACAACATCGTTATCCCTATGTGAGGGACACAAGACAGAGAAGTTAAGAAACTTGCTCAGCATCTCCTATCTTGTCAATGGGAAAGTCTGTTTCAATCCACAACTGTTTGATTCGAAATTCCTTCAAATAATGGAAAGCGTTTCCTTTTCCAGGCATATTATGTGATTCAAGTCACTGAGTTAATTTCTGAAATGATATCATCTCATTATCAGGAGAAAATTGATTTTTGCCAAAATGTCTATTTTCCTGTCTCAACTTTCAGGACTGAGCACATAGATTCGTCCACAGGACCAACAAAACATTTCCTTCTGGAATGTTAATTTTGCTTGAAGATTTAGAGAAAAGTTTTCTTTAGACTCAAACAAGCAGAGACATATTATGGAGTTGAGTATAAAATTTGCCTGAACTGTGGTAGTACAGCAGGCTGACAGAGGAGCATACACTTAGATGCTTAGAGCTTGGTTTGTTTATTTGGATAGCTAAGGCTTGCAGAGCTCCTACTCTGTGCCCCACAATGTGGCCCATGTTCTCCCTACCTCATCTTACATTGCCTTGAAGTAAATATTATTATTACAATTATTTTACAGATGAGAAAACAAGCTTATAAGCTCAAAGAACTTTCTCACAGTTGCATAGTAAAAAGTCAAAGCTTGACCTGAGGTTGGTGCAGTCTGTGCTTGGAACTGCTGAGTTACAGTGAATGTTGGTATTGGCTGTTGCCCCACACTTGTTAAGGAGACTCAGTGGACATGTTTAACAACAGGTGACTTCACTAAGCACGAAGGAGTAGCTGGCTCTGCAAGAAGTTTCATTTCTGGAAAGCCTGTTTGGAACTGATCTTTTAATTTTCAAAGCCTCAACAGATACACTTCTTGTTTAGGCTTTAATAGGGTTATTGGGAGAATTAAAGAGAGGTGGCCTATTTCCTCCTTCACTTGACAAATCAACTGTCTATTCTTTTAGGGAAAGACAAATAGTGATGGCTCCAAAGGGTACTGCCTTTTTTTTTTTCTTCCAGAAACTGGGATATACAATAGTTTCTGGTTCCTAATCAGTGAATTACCTATGCAAACAGAATGTGATGGTATTTCTCACAGTGAGGGATTTCATAGGTAAAATGTATTTGCTCATATCAGCAGAGAGGTATTATTTCTCCATTTTCCCCAAGCTAATTCTTTGTGCTCCTCTGGTTTCAGATTTTATCCAAAATCCTTGAAAGTCAAAGACAAGTAGTTAGCTCCTCTGTTTCTGAACTAACCGCACACTATAATTTTCCAAATTATACATATGAGATCAAGGTGTAAAAACTTGGCAATTGTCTCTCGAAAATTGTTTTATTCTCAATTGTCTGGGCAACAAAACACCTCTTTGGGTCTGCGTAGTGCTTCATCATTTATTAGGAGGTTTCGAGTGTATTATATCATGCAGTGCTTGCAACAGCTCCAGGAGCTCTGTTATGATTATGCACGTTTTATGCATTCAGATAAGTTAGCAGGCAGCCAGGATGTGAATGAGGCAGTCCTAAATCCAGCTCTTTGATTCCAAGTCTGATCTTCCTCCTAAATCATTCCTGTCTTCCATCACTTCTTTCTGCCTAACAAAAGTAGACAAGGTGCATTGTGTGATGAACACTGTGATGAACGGGATACTTCAAAGCCTAACATTCATAAATGGGCAGATATGAGAAAGAGTGTGAAGGTTGATTTTTATGTGTCAGCTTGGCTGAGCTAAGGGATACTCAACTGGTAAAACATTTCTGGGTGTGTCTTTGAAAGTATCTGAAAGACATTAGCATTTGATTCAGACTCAGACTGAGTAAAGAGATACAGCCTTTTGTGCAAGCCTCATCCAATCCCTTGGCCTAAACATGACCAGAAGGCAAAGGAGGGATGAATTTCTCTGCTTCCTTCTTGAGACTTCCCTCTCTTCCTGATCTTGGACATCGAAGCTCCTGATTCTTGGGCCTTCAGACTCCAGGACTTATACTGCAACCCTTTGGTTCTCAGTCTGTCAGCCTCAGACTAAGTTACACTACTGACTTTCCTGTTTCTCCAGTTTGTAGATGGCAGATTGTGAGACTTCTAGGCTTCTATATCCACATGAGCCAATGCCTATCATAAATCTCCTACAGATATTTCTGTATATACCCTGTTAGTTCTATTTCTCTAGAGAACCTTGAGTTGTCTTTTTGGTCCTTTTTGGTTTGCTTTGGTTTTTTTGAAGATTGATTTATTTATTAGAGAGAGAGAGTGGGGAAGGGCAGAGGGAGAGGGAAAGAAACAGATTCTGCTGAGTTCAGAGCCTGACATGGGGCTCGATCTCATGACACTGAGATTATGATCTCAGCTTAAATCGATAGTCAGATGTTTAACTGACTAAGCCACTCAGATGACCCCTGACTTGTCTTTTTGGTCTGGCTTTTGTGATCTTTTATCTCTCCTCCTCCCTCTCTCACATTCATCTCTATTCCTGGAATCTCATACTGGCCTTAGTTGTACAAAAGTCCATGGATTAAGCCTGCTGGTCATCCGTTTCTTCCAACATGTGCAGTCTCTTAACGAGTGCCACAATTACTGGTATCCATCCTACTTAGTTTATTGTTACTACTAAGAAATCAGATAAATCATTTTCCAGCAAAATTTTTGTAACTAATGGCATAATCACTATTACTTCTCAGGATTTTAGTTTTGATCAGAAGATGCCTACAGACAGTAATGAGTTCATCCAAAGGCATAAATCGTTATGACTTTTTTCCTTCTTCTCTCCTTTCATTTTTTCATTTCTTTTGTTCCACTTATCCTTCCTTCCTTTCTTCTTCCCTTCCTGCTATCTTCCTTCCATTCCTCCCCCTCATTTCCTTTCTCCATTCTTTTCTATCTATTCATAAATGGTGACATTTTGCTAACAATGACTGAAATGTGCCTGGAAATATGCCAACCACTATGGACAAAAGAGTCATGACAAAATGATATTGACCCTTCCTAGAAATTCCCTGGGGAAGGCAGACATGTTGACAACCATAATACAAATAAGTGTTCTGTTGGGGGAACCCTTTGTTAACTTTCATTGAGAGACAGTGATGCAAAAATAAAAAAAATGAATCAGATTTTCAAATGTGTGAAATTCAGTAGCATATTAATAAATATATAAATAGTATGAATTAATAAAGTACCAAGTAAGGCACAAATGAATTATAGGACATATTTTTGCTGTAGGGGAATTTTTTTTTCCTTGACATAATGCCATGGGCATTGGAACAACTTGCCCTTATAGAGACTAAATTTGTAGATTTATTTTTCTCTCTCTTTCTTTTCCAAGCAAGAGCAGTACCAGAAAAATTATCATGGGATCACTTGGTGAAATTTTTCTTAGAATAGATCACCTAGGAATTACTCAAGACATCCTTTCTCAGAAAAGTAGACCCATTGTCCAGGGAAATGGGTATGATCAGCCCTAATGGGTTTTAACTGTTGAAAAAAAATGTGATTGACTTCTATGAATGAATGTCTGGAGAGGAAAGAGAATTAGGGATTCTGCATCAATAAAGTACAGAAAATAAACACCGGCCCTGTTCTTGTTCTGTATGCTTTCATAAACCTTGATGTGAATGGGAACTGGAACATAGCAATTTGAGTTGGGACTCCCAGAGACCTGTTGCAGGACTGAGTTTGGCATTGAGGAAGTGAGATTGCCTTCTCTTGGGGAATCAATGATTCAGTTTCACATCACTGAAGTATTAACTCACTAGTGGATCCTCCTCCTATCTGAGGCTAGGCAGAGCCCATAGGTGATGGAAAAATTTTGTGGCAGCAAAAAGCAAAGCAATAGAGGACCGAAGAGATGCTTTTTTTTTTCCCTGATGGGACATAGAGACACAATTGACAACCCTCCCACTACCGTATAAAACCTATTTGAGATTATGTAACTTAGAAGAGAGAAAACCCAAGAGGGATGTAATGAACTCGCCACTAATATGGCATGGAGAATTGTGATTATTGAGATTGTTAAAACAATATGACCAGCTTAAAAAAAAAAAATCCAATGTGTGGAATAGTTGAAACAAATTATACAGATTTGGGGACAACTCCATAATTTATATTTCCATGTCCAAAATTCTCGTCATGGTAGACAGTGACTCCAAACATGGAAGACAATAACCGGGAGGTCTGGGAGGATCTGAAGTAGGGATAACTTTTTCCACCCTGATGTTTTATAAGGGACAAATTACATTTCTTTTTACATAAATTGGCCCTCTGAAAGCCTGGTGTGTATCATGTAGTTAAAGTCTGAAAGGGCCTAAGGAGTTGAGAATACCTAATTAACCAATTATGATCTATAGCAATTACTTTTAAATGTAAATTCCTATACAAGTGGCTCTGACTAGAGATATCCATCTCTGACACTAGCCCTCATAATATGTAGTAATGAGAAGAAATATGAGAAGAATGAGAAGAAATATGTAATGAGAAGAAATATGCTATGCATATTTCGCTTTCTGACAGGCATTATTTGATTGCCTCATTTCTCTTTCATAGGTTTAGGGCATTCTGTTCCAAGATGAATGAAAATGTGCTCTGCCAAAGGGTCCAGGGTGAGAGTTGGACTTGTAATATGTAGGAAGGAATTTAGGAGGTCATCATTCATAATAAACACAAAATGCCTTTCATGGCTAGATTTGTTAGATTCACAGAAGGAAAGCTTTATACAAAAACAAAACAAAAACTTGTAATCCTCTTCTGAAAAAGCTGAACAAGTAATTAGTTATTTTCTCAGCCCAAGCGCTTTAGAAGAATTTTTCCTGATGTATCTAGTGTATGGCATTGTGTAGCAAAGAATTTTTAAAACAACAGTCTCTGACCTGCTTACCTCTACTTGAGGTACCTTTAAATAGATGGTTATGTCCCAGCTCACCCAGGTATTATTATAGGGAACATGACAAAAATATTGTTTATGGAGTTATGCTATTTTGACCTCTTTCTCAATCATTAACAGGATTTCTTACTTTGCTAGTGCATTTTCTTATCTTCACCCATTCTTTACAGATGGCCCTTTCTGGACAGATTTATTCTTTGGGGTTAATGGAAAATTGAGGAGTATGGGTAGAAAACAGGACCAAATAGGTAATAGAGAAAGGACAGGACTTAATAAAATAAGTTTTCAATCTATTTATTAAGAGTATGGAGAAGGAGAAATCATTAAAAGTCGGCAAAAGAGTTGAAACTATGAGGATTTGAAAACATGAGAGCAGGTAAGAGAGAAGGGATTTTTCAAGAATTTGACAATAGAGTAGTGATAAAGCACCTACAATGTGAATATCAAGTAAAAGGGAGAAATACCAAGAATTTGTCTTTCTGTTATAGTATTAAAGACTCTAGTTAAGTATTTATTATTTTAAATGTACCATTTTGTTTCCAAATTGTCTTATTAACTGTAACAAAGCCCAAGGGTTGGACCAGGTGTGGCATGTTTCTTAAGGGTTACATACCATTTTTCTAGCGGGTGTTTAATTGATGGCAGAGGTCTGTGAAGTACAGATCATGGGATAAATCCATTCTGCCACCTGTTTAGGTGAACAAACTTTTTTTTTTTTTAAGATTTTATTTATTTATTTGACACAGAGAGAAAGAGATCACAAGTAGGCAGAGAGGCAGGCAGAGAGAGAGGGAGGGAGGCAGGCTCCCGGCTGAGCAGAGAGCCTGATGCAGGGCTTGATCCCAGGACCCTGAGATCATGACCTGAGCCGCAGGCAGAGGGTTTAACCCACTGAGCCACCCAAGCAGCCCAACTTTTTTTTTTTTTTTAAATATAGTTCTGTTCATTGGTTTACTTGTTGGCTATGGCTGTTTTCACACTAAATCAAAAGAGATGAGTGGGTTGCGATAGAGACCTTGTGGTGTGCAAAGCCAAAAATATCCACAGCCTTTTTTTTTAAATAAAACTCTTTAATCTTAGGTAATTTTAAATTCATAGGCAGTTGTAAAGAACAATATGGAGATACCCAGTGTATACCCCATTTCCTCCACAAGTAGCATCTTTCAGTATAAAGATAGGATATTGGCATTATAAAGTCAATATAAAGAACAGTTCCATCACTAAAAGGATCTCTTATGTTGTCCTTTTATAGTCCAGACCCTCTCCCTCTATCCTGGAAACCATGAATCTCTTCTTCATTTCTATAATTTTGTCATTTTAAGAATATTGTATGTATGGAATCGTATAGTATGTTACCTTTGGGGACTGGCTTTTTCATCCAATTTGCTCTATCAAAATCACATTCATTTTTATTGTTGAATAATATCCCATTTATGCATACACTATACTTGGTTTAACAACTGACTCATTGAAGTACATCTGGGTAGTTTCCAGCTTTCAGTTATTACAAATAAAACCACTTTGGACATTATTATATAGGCTTTTTTTTTTATAAGATTGATCACAGGTATAAAGTTTTCATTTACCTGTGATAAATGCCCAGGAGTGCAATTTCTGGGTCATATGGTAGTTGAATGTTTAGTGTTTTTAAGAAACTGCCAAACGGTCTTCCAGGTTTTCTGAACCATTTTGTAGTTCCGTAAGCAATGTATGAATGATTCCATTTCTCTGCATCCTTGACAGCATTTGATATTCTCCCTATTTTTTATTTTAGCCATTCTGGTGGATGACTACAATACTTCATTGTGGTTTTACCTTGCAGTTCTATAATGGTTAAATGTGTATAATGTTTTTTCATGTGCTGTTTTGCAATCATTATATTCTTTTGAGCAAAGTTGTCATTCAAGAACTTTGCATATATTCTAATTTGATTGCCTTATTTTTTATTGTTGACTTTTGACAGTTCTTTATATTTTTCCATGTACTAATGCATTGCCAGATATGTTGTTTGAAAATAGTTTTTCCCCCTCTATATCTTTTCATCCTCTTAACAGGGTGTTTCATGGAGCTAAAGTTTATAATTTTGATGAAGTCTATCTTATTAATATTTCCTCTATGAATCACAATTTTGGTGTCAAGTTTAAGAACTCTTTGTCTAGATCCCAAATATTTTTTTTTAAGATTTTATTTATTTATCTGACAGAGAGAGATCACAAGTAGGCAGAGAGGCAGGCAGGGGTGGGGGAAGCAGGCTCCCTGCTGAGCAGAGAGGCCCATGCGGAGCTTGATCCCAGGACCCTGAGATCATGACCTGAGCCAAAGGCAGAAGCTTTAAAGCACTGAGCCACCCAGGCACTCCCCAAAGATTTTTCTTAAAATTATTTTTCTTAGGTTTTATATTTTTACATTTTACTTTTAAGTCTTTGATCCATTTTGAGTTAATATTGCTATAAGGTGAGAATTTTTTCAAAGTTCTTTTTTCTTTTTTAAAATGTCAACGGATTCTAATTTCTCCAGAATCATTTTTAGAAAAGGACTACCTGATGTTTAAAAGAAAAAGTTTGCTGACCCCTGGTCCAGGATATTAAGAAACATTTTTCAGAAAGTATACTACAGAAAGAGAACCCACTCTAATTTACTGTATATCAATTTCAGCATAATTATATTCAACAAACTTTACAAAGATATATTATAAATTTTTCATAAAAGCAGTTGTTCCTTTCTCACTAATAAATGAGCAAAAGGAGACATTAAAAACAAAAAGATAGGGGCACCTGGGTGATTCAGTGGGTTAAGTGTCTGCCTTCTGCTCAGGTCATGATCTTGGGGTCTTCGGATGGAGCCCCGCATTGGGCTCCCTGTTCAGTGGGGAGCCTGCTTCTCCTTCTCCCCCTGGCCTTCCCCCACCCCCTACTCATGCTCTCTCTCTTTTGCTCACTCTCTCTCAAATAAATAAATAAAATCTTTAAAAAACAAAAACAATTCAATAGAATAGTGCCCAATCTTACCTGTTCCATATTTCTCTACCAACATTGTTTTGGTTCAGTTGAACTTCATCTGAGGACTTCATAGGCATTTTTCATTTATATTGTGCAGAAATTTGTTTTTATTGTACCAGGATTTTTCAAGCTTTGCAAACACTTTTTTTTTAAATGTCTATACTTGTTTGTGTTTAAAGTTCACTTGACCTCTGGTTCTTTATCACTAAATATTCAATTGAGTGCATGGGATGCTCTGAAACATGCAGTTGGCCTGCTTCATTCATTTAACAGGATGAATAATCTGAGTATTCCGAGTCATCTTCTAATCTGAGTATTTTGACATCTTGCATTCAGATCCCCTTACTGCATTGCAGTGAAGGAAAGATGTCTCAACTTCTTGGTAAAATGGATAGCCTTAAATAAAAACATGGATATCACCCTTTTTGAGTGAACCTTATTAATAAACTTTTCCCATTTCAGCTATAACCCTCCAAAAAATATTCTAGATCAACAATTTAATGAGCACTATTATGAAGGTCACAGTCTTATTATGAAGTATTTTATTTATGCCTGGAAAGTGAACTTTTAAGAAGGAGTTTTTCCAGATTTCCAGGGTTGTAAGCACCATATCTTTCCTTCACTTCAAACACTGACATGAAAGTCTTTCCTACAGGAATGCGACTCTTCCCTGTCTTCTTCAACAGAAGATGCTGCATGAAATCTAACCTTCCCTTGAAATCCAGGAGACATTCTTTTTTTTTTTAATTTATTATTTTTTTATTATTATGTTCAATTAGCCAGTGTATAGTATATTTGTTTTTTTTTAAGATTTTATTTATTTATTTGACAGACACAGAGAGAGAGAGATCACAAGTAGGCGGAGAGGCAGGCAGAGAAAGGGGGGGAAGCAGGCTCCCCACTGAGCAGAGAGCCTGATGCGGGGCTTGATCCCAGGACCCTGAGATCATGACCTGAGCTGAAGGCAGAAGCTTTAACCCCCTGAGCCACCCAGGGGCCCCAGTATATTTGTATTTAATGTAGTGTTAAATGATTCATTAGTTGCTAATAACACCCAATGCTCATCACCACACATGCCCTCTTTAATCACCTGGTTATCCCATTCCTCCTCCCCCCCTCCCTTCTGTAATCCTCAGTCTGGTTCCTGAAATCTAGAGTCTCTCATGGTTTGTCTCCCTCTCTGGAAATCCAGGAAATATTCTTGTCTTATTATAGCATCAGATACTATCGCAGATGCTAAACACAGAGGTTTTCTCCATAGCCACAGGTTGTATAAACAAAATGTCCATCTCTCCACTAATGGTTCCCAGAATGATGGAATGTTGCAATCTTAGAACTGATTTCAATAGTTTTACCATGGCCACTTTTACTTGCTCCTCCGACACACTTATTCTACTGTGCTGTGGGCAGTGGGGTTAGAATTAGAATAGTGACAATTTTTTTGTAGAGTAGTGTACAATTATCACATTACAATAATTCCAACTGAAATAAAATAAAATTTGTCCTGTAAAAAGTTTATGAGATTAAAAAAAATCTTGCCAACATCTTTTGCAGCCAATAAATGAAAAAAGAAAGGAAGAAACTAAGAAACTTCCAATCTATGAAATATGGTTGTATAAAAATTAGAGTTCCTAATTTTAATGAGGTTCTAATTTAGTAATAGAAGTATGAACTACCACTCTTTTTCCTCTTTCCCTTGTTTCTCCACATCAGTGCGTTTTACTCTCCCCTTGGAGTTTGTCCCGGGCATTATGTGTTAGTGTAACTCAGGAAACACACACAAGTGTCTTCACAATTCAAAAGAAGCTCATGCCACTTCCTTTTATGGAGACAGAAAATATTAAAAAACAGTAATGCCAAAATATTGTTATCAAAGCTTATATAATTTAAAGCAGCTACATTTAACATATAAACAATTTAAACATAAAATATAATATGTGGCTATGACTATACAATTCACATGATAATTACATAATTTATAAAAATTATGACTAGTATAATGGTGGGGTTAGGGAATGGAACATATTCTTAATGGTGTGTGATGAGTGTATTATACTTTTGTCCAGTAAGTGTTTCAGTCTTGCAAGTATATCTCTAATTTTAGAGATGTCAAAACTCTTTCAAAACTCTTAATGAATATGAGGTCCAAGCTGATGCCTCTCCTTTGACATGTTAGGTGGGATTCAGTTCAGCCTCTACAAAGAGATGATGGCCCAAGATAAAATATAAGGCCCACAAGGAAGTATATCCTGAGAGTCCCAGGAATAACTCAGCCCCATCACAGATACAAAAGCAGTTTCAAAATTCCCAGGAACATAACCATGGGCTTCTTGAATATACAAGTGAAACAGAATAGAAAGAAGACACTGAAGCAGGTGGGAAATTGGATGCCTCAGATGGAATCCTCGCTGTTGTGCATGGTTCTAGGCCCCTCTAGGGCCAATCTAGACTTTCTGAGTTGGTACTTAACTGAAATGACTTCTGGGGGATGAATTCTGATAGGTACCTCTGTACTAGGTTACTCAGTAATTGCAAATTCAAACTGCGATAGTACAAGTTAGTGATAGTATAGAGAGTACAACTATCTATACTCTAGAGAGTTACACGTACATAGTGATTTGGAAGATGAGCTTTATATTCAGGTGGACCTGGGTTCATATTCCAGTTCTGAATGAACTCACAATGTATTTGACATTTTTGACCAAACATGTTTTCTCATCTGTAAAATGAATTTATTATTATTGCAGTCTTCATAGGATTTTTGTGTAAATTAAATATGATTCTTCATATAGAGCATTTAATGCTGTGCCTGGCACAAAATAAGATTGCAAGGTACACATTATTTATGATTATTATTAATATCTCATTTTAGCTCTTAACATTTTAAAAAGATGGATCTTTGCTGAGACACGGATAGGTATTATTGTGACTAGTTGTAATTTGTTAGAATTTTGTAGTTCATTGATTGATGAGTAGATTTGTTTAATAAATGCCTATTTAACATTTGTTATATTCAGAAACTCTATGCATGTAAAAGACTAAGTCAAGTTCTTTAAGAGTAGCTCTTATTTTTATTTTTTCAAGTTTCTTGAACTTCCACCTTTGCATTTCTATTGGGCTATGAAAAGGTCAAGATTTTTAAATGGTTCTATTTTCCTCAAAAATGAGGAGTGTCTTATTTTTAGTGGTTGAGAGAAATATCAACTGAAGGTAATAATGGCATTTCCCCATAATGTAATGATTCAGTGATGATAATTTATCTAATTTAACAAATGATACAGGTCCAAAGTCAGATTGTGCCTACTACATCTTCAACATTCAACCAAACCACAGCCTTGTCATAAAGGCGTGTTTTTGCCAACAAGGAAGCTCCGGTGATGCCTTTAAGTCACTCTCATTTTGCTTTAGTAGTCCCATGCAACTTGGAGCTTGAGTCTCAATGGACAAGATGGAAATCCATGGGGAAATATCTTGCACTGATGAAGCCTACAGGAATGGAAGTGCAGGAATACCTTCCTGCTCCCACTCTCAAAATGACCTAACCACAATGGTGGGCAGTCTCCAAGAGATGTTGCTGCATAAAAACAGATGCCTAGAGTTTTCCAGTGACTTGTGTCACATGTATTCACATGGGAAATTGCTTTTCTCAGAGCCGGTAGGCAAATGGGAGCAAATAATTCCCCCAAAAGGGTGCCTGGAAGGCTCAGTCAGTTAAGAGCCTGACTCTCGATTTTGGCTCAGGTCATGATATCAGAGTCCCGGACTGAGCCCCACTGTCAGGCTCTGCACTGGGTGAGGAGCCTGCTTGGAATTCTCTCTTTCCCTCTCCTTCTGCCTCCCCACCTCCACCTGAGCACTCTCTTTCTCTCTCTCAAAAAAAAAAAAAAATCCCCCAAAGGAACTATAATCCAAGTTTGTCTTGTGAGTAGAAAATGTCAACATATAAAATAAATCCCTCAGAATTGGCAACTAAATTATTTTAATGACAAGAAACTTGGTCAGTGTTTTAACAGGCTGAACACTAGTTTTGACTGGTTGTTGCAGGAAGGCAAAATTTATTTTATTTTTTTAAATATTTTATTTATTTATTTGACAGAGGGAGAGAGAGATCACAAGTAGGCAGAGAGAGGAGGAAGCAGGCTCCCTGCTGAGCAGAGATCCAGATGCGGGCTCTATCCAAGGACTCTGAGATCATGACCTGAGCCAAAGGCAGAGGCTTTAACCCACTGAGCCACCCAAGTGCCCAGGAAGGCAAAATTTAAAAGGGACATTGAAAAGGAGAAGCTAAATGGAACATTAAGAGAAAAAAAGGAAGTCAGAGACAATATAGATATAAACCCAATGGGTATATTCTTAAATTTGACAATGGCATACAACTAAGCCTGGTAGTAGAAGCCAGTGTTAAAGATTTGAAGAAGTTTCACTCATTAGCAGGATTTTTCAACCTCAGCACTCCTGACATTTTGCATCAGATAACTGTGTGTTTCTGAAAGCTTCCCTGTGTAATTAATGTACGACTTCAGCAGCATGTCCCTACTGACAAGGTGCACTAGCAACCCTCCTTTACCTCACATTATGACAACCGAAAATGTCTCCAGTCATTGTCGCCTTCCCATAGGGGAGGGAAGGAGAACAAAACCATTCTCATAATGATAAAAACACCTAAAAATAATAAAAGAAGGCCTATTGTCAAAGCAATCAACATAGCAACAAATAACTTGGGATTTACTTAGGTTCTTTTGGGCTTTCTCTCTATTCAAGCCCAGATTCTGTAGTTAAGTTACTTAAAAGATCTTTTTAAATTTTTTTTGAAGATTTTATTTATTTATTTATTTAAGATAGAGTGACAGAGATAGCAATAGAGAGCATGAGCAGGGAGGAGAGGGAGAAGCAGACTCCCTGCTGAGCAAGGAGCTACTGCGGGGCTCAGGGCTTATCCCAGGACCCTGAGATCATGACCTGAGCTGAGGACAGACACTTAACTGACTGAGCTACCCAGGCACCGCAAGTTATTAAGAGTTCTGAGATGTAGTATCCTTATATGTATGAGGGTTATGACATATCACTAGTACTACATGCTTTTGAAAACCAAATGAAACAATATGCTACATGAAAACCATTCCATATAGCCTGCCATATTAATGTTTTCTATTTTTCTCATTGGATAAGTGTTTGTATGTGGCGTGTGCACACACTGCATATATATATATATATATATATATATATATATATATATATATATATGGTGGACTACATACAAATACTCCCTTGCATATCAATCCATTGTTTTGTTTTGGAGTTCTTGTATTTAAGAATGGCATTTTTTTTGGACTCCAAATCTTTCACCCTGTAAAATTCACCCATTGATTCCTGTTCTGACTTCTGGAGCTTCTTACAACATCTATCACTGTTCAATAAGAACAGTTGGTAACATTCTAGAACATTGCTCTTCTG
>CM052799.1:42080566-42128767 GCA_028533885.1 Nasua narica
TCCTAGGCAGGCCTCAGTGAGGGGTTTAATGCAGGGTTCCATCCCTAAACTCTGAGATCATGACCTCAGCTGAAATCAAGAGTCAGATGCCCAACCTATTGAGCCACCCAGGTTCCCCAGTACTCAGACCTTTTATATAACTTGCCTTATTTGATTCTTGCAATAACCTTTTGAGAGTCCTGTTACTCTCATTGTTTGACACACAGACTTTCAGCCCCAATTTCCTGGGCACTTGTCTCTTTTTGTCCCACTCAAGAAAATAAACCCATGAATAAGAAAAGTAGAAATGTAGTGGATTAGATTTAAAATGAGTTAGAAAAGAGAAACATTACTTGCCATTTATAAAAGCTATGACATTTTTGACAATGCATGGCATTTAAAATCAAAATTCAAAAGAAAATAATTTCCCTCAAATTATAAAAAAAAATTTCACAGACTGATTTGAGAACATAATATGCAGCTCTAATCCTTAGAAGTTGGTTATTAGAAACAAATTTCTGATGAATTAGTAATTTAGTAAATGGTTCTTCAGTAAATTGTCTAATACAAGACATTTCTTCAGAGAAGCAGACATTCTGTTCATTGGTATTTTCACAAATCGACTTTGACTGATTGCTTTTAATACACAGAGTACTTGGTGTGCTGGTCAACTTTCCTCTACATAAGTAGAACATATTTCCATTTATTCCAGTCTCCATGGAGCTAGTTGTATTCATTTATCTTACCTGCCTTTTCCCATCAACACTGAGCTTGCAATCTTTGTCTTACACTATTTTAGACATAATCAACTGATCTGCATTTTAAAAAATGTACTTTGCTATTGCTCAAGAACTGAACACATCATTTTAATTTCAAAGATGCCTATGGTTGAAAGGTAGTTAGTTTACTTTAGTTAAACCCACTTTCTAGTAATAACCAATCTCAAATTAAGCAACACTACCCTTTTTGAGATGTAAGATAACCTGCTTCTTCATTAGATGATCTAAGATGCTCTCAACTTATTTAGTTACTGGATAATTTTGAATTTGTGACCAACTATACACAGAGTTTTTTGTTTGTTTTTTCTTCTTCATATAAATTGCTACCAAAGGTGAGGTCTCATTTTTCCTGAGCTTATTAAATTTTTTGATGTTATAGGATGAGATCTATTTTGTTCTACCTCCTTCTAACTTAAATCACTTATCTGGTTAAGATTTTGTCAATTTACTTAAATGTGTGCATGATTTAGTGAAATATAGTATTGGCAATTCACTATCTGTAATATATTTTATTCCTGTATTCATGACATATTAGAACACTGGGATTTGAAAGAATCTTTGAGACCACTTTGCTCAAATTTGTCCTGTATAAATGTGTCTTGGAAAGCCCTTACGAGTGGTCAATATCATCTCACCTCACTTAATTCTAGCATGTAAGAAGCCAGTTTTTGAAGGAAAAATGTGGGTTTAAAAATAGCTAGGTTGAATTCTATTTCCATTACTAGTTTCATCACAGTCTCCTGGCCTAGTTTCTTCATATATGAGAATAGACCAAATTAAAGATGTGGAGTAGCTATGAGGATTATACCAGATAAGGATGCAAATACTGTATATGTAGTTAGCAATTGATAAATACTATTCCTACTTATATTTCTTGACAACTACATTTATGTGATACAAAAGATTAACATCTATAGGATTTGGTGAGCCCATTCAGATGACACAATTTCCCTTAAAAATGGTACAAGGGTAGGAGCTAACAATTTCAGCTGTTAAACAGGACAGCAACAGAGCTGCATATGACTTAGGTTAAGAATAAATGTAAAAAATTACAGGCACCTCTTACCATCCCTAGCCATGTTGACTTAGGAGGCTATCTGTTTAAAGAGTGAATTTATTTTGTTGAGGGATAGTCAATGCTGGGAAGCTGAGCATCAGTGTTGAGAAGCTGCATTTTCCTTGATCAGTGTCTAGAAAGACATATTGACAGCTTGTTCCACTTTGTTGTCATTGGGAGAAAGGTGATACAGGCAATGCTCAATGAAGATTGCTCAGGAAATAAATTGGGCTTCAAACAGCCCACAGGTTGGTAATGACTTGCTGAGCCTCTCTCTATGTTTGATGTATTAAGAAGGTAGATTGAATAGGTATTTCTAAATTGTAAAAATGTTCATATTGTTCTCTGAAACCTTTCTAATGAGCCCTATTAGTGGAAACATTCTCTAGTATGTATTATTTCTCAGGCCTTCAGTAGTGAACCAATTACCTTTGAAATGGAACCGGCAGGAGAAACCTTCCATTGGCGGCACATCAATACTATACCATATAACCATGTACAAACTTTTTAAAAATGAACATATAATGTATTATTTGTTTCAGGAGTACAGGTCTGTGATTCATCACTCTTACACAATTCACAGAGCTCCCCATAGCACATACCCTCCCCAGTGTCCATGACACAGCCACCCCATCCTGCCCCCGACACCTCCACTCCAGCAACCTCAGTTTGTTTCCTGAGATTAAGAATCTCATGGTTTGTATCCCTCTCTGGGTTTTACCTTGTTTCATTATGCCCTCCCTTCCCCTATGCTCCTCTGTTTTGTTGCTCAAATTCCTGATATCAGGGAGATCATATGATAATTGTCTTTCTCTGATTAACTTATTTCGCTTAGCGTAATACCCTCTAGTTCCATCCATATCATTGCAGATGGCAAGATTTTGTTTCTTTGATGGCTACATAATATTCCATTGTGTGTGTGTGTGTGTGTGTGTGAGTATGTACATCTATATAAGGACATCTAGGCTGTTTCCATAGTTTGGCTTTGTGGACATTGCTGCTATAAACATTGGGGTGCACTTGCCCCTTCAGTTCACTACATTTGTATCTTTAGGGTAAATACCCAGTAGTGCAATTGCTGGGTCATAGGGTAGCTCTATTTTGAACTTTTTGAGGAACCTCCATACTATTTTCCAGAGTGGCTATACCAGCTTGCATTCCCACCAACAGTGCAGGAGGGTTCCCCTTTTTCCACATCCTCACCAACACCTGTCATTTCCTAACTTGTTAATTTTAGACATTCTGAGTGCTGTGAGGTGATATCTCACTGCAGTTTTGATTTGTATTTCCCTGATACTGAGTAATGTTGAGCACTTTTTCATGTGTCTGTTGGCCATTGGGATGTCTTCTTTGCAGAAATGTCTGTTCATGTCTTCTGCCCATTTCTTGATTGGATTTTTGGGAGATGAGTTTGATAAATTCTTTATAGATTTTGGATAATAGCTTTTTTTCTGATATGTCATTTGCAAATATCTTCTCCTATTCTGTCGGTTGTCTTTTGGTTTTGTGGACTGTTTCCTTTGCTGTGCAAAAGTCCCAAAAGTTCATTTTTGCCCTTGCTTCCCTTTGGAGATGTTTCTAGGAAGAAGTTGCTGTGACTAAGGTTGAAGAGGTTGCTGCCTGTGTTCTCCTCAAGGATTTTGATTGATTCCTGTCTCACATTGAGGTCTTTCATCCATTTTGGATCTATTTTTGTGTGTGGTATAAGGGAATGGTCCAGTTTCATTCTTCTGCGGTTATCCAGTTTTCCCAACACCATTAGTTGAAGAGACTGTTTTTTTCCCACTGGACATTCTTTCCTGCTTTGCCAAAGATTAGTTGACCATAGAGTTGAGGGTCCATCTCTGGACTCTCTATTCTGTTCCATTGATCTGTGTGACTGTTTTTGTGCCAGTACCACACTGTCTTGATGATTACAGCTTTGTAATAGAGCTTTGAAGCCTCTAATTGTGATTCCACCAGCCTTGGTTTTCTTTTTCAACATTCCTCTGGCTATTCATGGTCTTTTCTAGTCCCATATAAATTTTAGGATTATTTGTTCCATTGCTTTGAAAAAAGTTAATGGTATTTTGACTGGGATTGCATTAAATGTGTAGATTGCTTTAGGTAGCATAGATATTTTCACAATATTTGTTCTTCCAATGCATGAACATGGAACATTTTTTCATTTCTTATGCCTTCCTCAATTTCTTTTATGAGTATTCTATAGTTTTCTGCATACAGATTCTTTGCCTCTTTGGTTAGTTTTATTCCTAGGTATCTGATGGTTTTGGGTGCAATTGTAAATGAAATTAACTCCTTAATTTCTCTTTGTTCTGTCTTGTTGGTATGTAGAAATGGAACTGATTTCTGTGCATTGATTTTATATCCTGACACTCTACTGAATTCCTGTATGAATTCTAGCAGTTCTGGGGTGGAATCTTTTGGGTTTTCCACATAAAGTATCATATCATCTGCAAAGAGTGAGAGTTTACTACTTCTTTGCCAACTCGGATGCCTTTTATTTCTTTGTGTTGTCTGATTGCTGAGGCTTGTACTTCTAGCACTCTGTTGAATAGCAGTGGTGAAAGTGGACATCCCTGCCGTGTCCCTGATCTTAGGGGAAAAGCTCTCAGTTTTTCCCCATTGAGAATGACATTTGCTATGGGTTTTTCATACATGGCTTTGATGATATGGAGTTATGTACCTTCTATGCCTACACGGTGAAGAGTTTTGATCAAGAAAGGATGCTGTACTTTGTCAAATGCTTTCTCTACATGTATTGAGAGTATCATATATTTCTTCTTCTTTCTTTTATTAATGTATTGTATCACATTGATTGATTTGCTGATGTTGAACCAACCTTGCAGCCCAGGAATAAATCCCACTTGGTCATGGTGAATAAGCCTTTTAATGTATTGTTGGATCCTATTGGGTAGTATTTTGGTGAGAATTTTTGCATCCATGTTCATCAGAGATATTGGTCTGTAATTCTCCTTTTTGATGAGGTCTTTGTCTAATTTTGGGATCAAGGTAATGCTGACCTCATAAAATGACTTTGGAAGTTTCCCTTCCATTTTGATTTTTTGGAACAATTTCAGGAGAATAGATATTAATTCTCTTTAAAAGTTTGATAGAATTCTCCTGGGAAGCTATCTGGCCCTGGCCTCTTGTTTTTTGGGAGATTTTGGATGACTGCTTGAATTTCCTTACTAATGATGCGTCTGTTCAGGTTTTCTATATCTTCCTGGTTCACTTTTGGTACTTTGTGTATCTCTAGGAATTCATCCTTTTCTTCCCAATTGTCTAATTTGGTGGTGTATAGTTGCTCATAATATGTCTGCATAATTGTTTGTATTTCTTTGGTGTTGGTTGTGATGTCTCCTCTTTCATTCATGATTTTATTAATTTGGGTCCTTTCTCTTTTCTTTTTGATAAGTCTGGCCAGGGATTTATTAATCTTATTAATTCTTTCAAAGTACTAGCTCCTAGTTTCATTGATTTGTTCTGCTGTTCTTTTGGTTTCTTTTTTTTTTTTTTATTTTTTAAAGATTTTATTTATTTATTTGACAGAGAGAGATCACAAGTAGGCAGAGAGGCAGTAAGAGAGAAAGGAGGAAGCAGGCTCCCTGCTGAGCAGAGAGCCTGATGAAGGGCTTAATCCCAGGACCCTGAGATCATGACCTGAGCCAAAGGCAGAGGCTTAACCCACTGAGCCACCCAGGAGTCCCTGTTCTTTTGGTTTCTATTTCATTGATTTCTGCTCTGATCTTTATGATTTCTCTTCTCCTGCTGCATTTAGGCTTTCTTTGCTATTCTTTCTCTAGCTCCTTTAGGTGTAGGGTTAGGTTTTGTATATTTGAGACCTTTCTTGTTTCTTGAGAAGGGCTTGTATTGCTATACACTTTCCTCTTAGGGCCACCTTTGCTGCATCCCAAAGATTTTGAATAGCTGTGTTTTCATTTTCATTTGTTCCATGAATTTTATTAATTCTTTATTTTCCTCGTTGACCCATTCATTCTTTAGTAGGATGCTTTTTAGCACCCATGTATTTGAGTTCTTTCCAACTTTCCTCTTGTGATTGTGTTCTACTTTCAAAGCATTGTGGTCTGAAAATATGCAAGGAATGATCCCAGTCTTTTGATACTGGTTGAGATCTGATTTGTGACCAAGGATGTGATCTGTTCTGGAGAATGTTCCATGTGCACTAGAGAGGAATGTGTATTCTGTTGCTTTGGGATGAAATGTTCTGGACATCTTTGATGTCCATCTGCTCCAGTGTGTCATTTAAAGCCTTTATTTCCTTGTTGATCTTTAGCTTAGATGATCTGTCCATGTCAGTGATGGGGATGTTAAAGTCCCCTACTATTATTATCAATGTATTTCTTTTATTTTGTTATTAATTGGTTTACATAATTGGCTGCTCCCATGTTAGGGGCATAGATATTTAAAATTGTGAGATCTTCTTGTTGTCCAGACCCTTTAAGTATGATACAGTGTCCTTCCTCATCTCTTATTGTAGTCTTTGGCTTAAAATCTAATTTGTCTGATATAAGGAGTGCCACCCCAGCTTTCTTTTGATGTCCATTAGCAGCATAAATGTGTTTTCACCCCCTCACTTTAAATCTGGAGGTATCTTTGGCTCTAAAATGAATCACTTGCAGACAGCATATCAATGGTCCTGTTTTTTTTATCTATTCTGATACCTTCTGTCTTTTGATTGGGGTATTTAGCCCATTCACATTCAGGGTAACTATTGAAAGATATGAATTTAGTGCCATTGTATTGCCTGTAAGGTGACTGTTACTGTATATCGTCTCTGTTCCTTTCTGGTTTATGTTACTTTTAGGCTCTCTCTTTGCTTATAGGACCCCTTTCAATATTTCCTGTAGGGCTGGTTTGGTGTTTGCAAATTCTATTAGTTTTTATTTGTCCTGAAAGGTTTCTATCTCTCTTTCTATTTTCAATGACAGCCTAGCTGGATATAGTATTCTTGGCTGCATATTTTTCTCATTTAGTGCTCTGAATAGGTCAAGCCAATCCCTTCTGGGGATTGTCTCTGTGGATAGTTCTGCTAGCAATCTAATATTTCTACCATTCTAGCTTACAGACCTCTTGCCCTGAGCTGCTTTCAGGATTTTCTCTTTGTCTCTGAGACTCTTAATTTTGACTATTAATAATGGGTTGTTGACCTATTTTTATTGATTTTGAGGGGGGTTCTCTGTGCCTCCTGGATTTTGATGCCTGTTTCCTTCCCCAAATCTGGGAAGTTCTCTGCTATAATTTTCCCCAATATACCTTCTACCCCTCTCTCTCTTTTTTCTTCTTCTGGGATCCCAATTATTCTCATATTGTGTTGTCTTATGGTATCACTTATCTCTCAAATTGTCCCCTCCTGATCCAGTAGTTGTTTATCTCTTTTTCTCAGCTTCTTTATCATCCAGCATTTTATCTTTTATATCACTAATTCTCTCTTCTGTCTCATTTGTTCTAGCATTTAAAGCTTCCACTTTTGATTACACCTCATGAATAGCCTTTTTGATTTTGATTTGGTTAGATTTTAGTTCTTTTATTTCTCCAGAAAAGGGATTCTCTAATATTTTCTATGCTTTTTTCAAACCCAGCTAGTATCTTTATAATCATCATTCAGAACTCTAGTTCTGACATCTTACTAATGTCAGTATTGTTTAGGTCCCTGGCAGTCAGTACTGCCTCTTCTTTTTTTTTTTTTTTTTGAGGTGAGTTTTTCTGTTTTTCATTTTGTCCAGAGAAGAATAGATGAATGAGAGAACAAAATGCTAAAAGGGTAACAACAACCCCAGAAAAATATACTCTAAACAAATCAAGAGACCCAAATCCAGGGGGAGAAGAAAGGGAAAAAAAAGGGAAAAGACAAAGAAAGAAAAAAAGAAAGAATGAATATGATCATGTTGGTGAATAGAACAGAGCCACACACTATATTTTGGGTTTATTTTGGTCTGTTAGAAGAAACTGTATACACACACACACATACACACACACAAAAGTAAGGGTAAATATGATGAAGAGATGGAATATCACTATGAAGATGAAAATTAAAAAATATTTTTAAAAAGGAATTGATAAGATAAGAATTTGAAAAAAGAGAAAAAAAGAGAGAGAATGTGATCACGTGGGAGACTAGAACAAAGCCATATGCTAGATTTAGATTTAGGGTATTTTTTGGTCTATTAGAAGAAACTGTATCCCAAAATTTAATGAAAGAAACACTTATATACATACAAAAACATATACATATGAAAAATGAAGGGATAGAATATGGCTATAAAAATGAAAATTAATAAAGATTTTATAAAAGGAATTGATAAGATTTTGGTTAAATTAAGAAAGAAGAAAAATTCAAAAAATAGAAGGAGAAAAATAAAATCTAAAAAATTAACTTTTAAAGACTAAAGAATCATGGGGAAAAGCCATGAATTCTATATGCTGTATTCTTCTAGCGCTGGAGTTTTGCAGTTCTCTTTGATCGGTAAACTTGATCTTGACTGGATATTCTTGCCAATATCTGGGGGACTGGCCTGTTGCAGTGATTCTCAAATGTCTTTGCCTGAGGCGGAACTGCACTGCACTTGCCAGGAGCCAGGCTAAGCAATCTAGTCAGGTTCGTTCTGGATAGCTTTTGTTCCCTAAAAGCTTTCCTGCAGCTTTTGAGGATGAGAATGAAAATGGTGATTTCCCAATCTCTAGCCCTATAAGAGCTTCCCCAGTTCTTACTTGAGGCCCCACTCCTCAGTGTGCCCTCAGAGAAAAGTAGTTAATCCTTCCTGTCTCCCTGGTCTCTGGACCCACTCCATGCTCACCCAGCCTGTGACTGAGCATTTTTGTCTTTTGCACATAGCCCCATTTGGAGTCTCCAAACCCAGCAGATTTCTGAAGTGTGCTCCTGTGCCACTCCCAGGGGAGGAGGGTGAGTCTCCCTGATCTGCTGCTTGTTGGGTCCCTGCTTGAAGAGCAGTGGCCCGACTGTGTTTTGGATCACAGTGTATGGCAACCCCAAGTTGAGAGCCCCTCCTCAGCTCTATCTTTGTAGTGGCTTCTCTCCTCTGATGCTTGGGAGCTCTGCCACACTCAGATACCCTTGGTCATTCTGTGACCCCGAGGGTCCTGAGACCACACTGTCCCAGCAAGGGTTCCATCTGCCGCATGGCCACTGGAGCAATATCCCTCAGCAGAGCAGTCTTCTAACAGTTCTGATTTTGTGCCCTGCTGCTCTATCACTTGCTGGTAGCCAGCTGATGGAGGCTCCCTCCCCACACAGTCTATCTTCTCAAATATCGCCTCAGATTCACTTCTCCGCATAGCCTATCTTTCCGAACGTGGCCACTTTTCTGTTCATAGAATTGCTGCTATGCATTTCTTTAATCTCAAGTTGAGTTTGGAGGTGTTCAGAATGGTTTGATAACTATCTAGCTGAACTCCTGGAACCAGATGAAATTTAGGTCTCCTACTCCTCTACCATTTTGCTCCCCCACCTTCCCTGTCTTATACAAACTTTTGTGCTTTGTTCCTCCAAGTGCATTCTGTGGACCAGCCCATGGCCATCACCTGGGAGCTTTGAGAAAAGTATCATCTCATGACCCACCCCAGACCTCCTGGATCAGAACTGGCATTTTTGCAAGATCCCCAGATGAGCCTATGCATGCAAAAGCCTAAGAAGATCTACTAGATACACATGTGCATACACACACACACACACATACACACACACACACACACACACACAGACACACACACACACAATTTTAACATGATGATTCTGGCGTAGGACTCAGGAATCTGCATTTTTACAATGCAAGTTGTCTTCAAATCACACTTTTAAATAGTCTGTTCACAATGCTCTCACTCTGCCTTTACACTGTGGGCATTTCCTCTGGGAAAATTTGGAAGATTGGAAGCTTAAGGTGTATGTATTTACTGGTCCGCCCAATGGCACCACTGTGTGCGTAGCTGATAAACGTACTTTAATATCTAGCCTTGAAAGTAACAGTGGTATATATACTTGTGTATGTGTATGTACACACACCTGCACATATGTTCACTTTGGTCTTTTTTCTTTTTTAAAGATTTTCTTAATTTATTTGAGAGAGAGTATGAGAGGGGAGAAGGTCAAAGGGAGAAGCAGACTCCCCATGGAGCTGGAAGCCTGATGTGGGACTCGATCCCGGGACTTTGGGATCATGACCCGAGCCAAAGGCAGTCGCTCAATCAACTGAGCCACCCAGGCAATCTCACTTTGGTCTTATTTTGTAAATTCTCTAGGTACCTGGAAAGAATCCACTACAGAAACATGATTTTTGTAGAAAATAAAGCTCTGCTAAATAAATGAACACATTTTCTTAAATGTTGGAAGCTCCCTCAGAGTCTGTGAATGCCAGTAGGAGCTGTGATTGTCTCTGCAAAGTAAATCGAATGTGTTTTATCACATTACTCTAGGGAGATTCACCAACTAGAATTTAGTGGGAGGTGACCTTATGTCAGCGTTCCCATTTGCTTGCTGATGCTTGCTTTTCAGGGTGTGTGTGTGTGTGTGTGTGTGTGTGTGTGTGTGTGTGTGTTTAGGAGTAGTAAAAAAACAGTTGATTTTGGAATATCTATGCCAATCTTCATTCCCAACTATGGAGAGCCCTGCCAAGGCTGAAGGGGAAAAAGGAACAGAATCAGAATTAAAGGAGATGGATAAGATATGCATTGCCATAGAGAGAAACCTAGAGGAAATACACAGAGAAAATGTGCAGAAGGGTAAGTTTACCTTTTGAAAGAGATACTATATTGAATCTTTGAAAAGGATACCTGTGTGTGAAAGTCTATAGCCACATATGCATATGAAGCCACAGAAATGAAGTTGGAAATTTTAGACTGTCAAGGAGGCAGGGTGTTTAGGCAGCATCAGGTCCATTATTTTTCAATAGATAAGATAACTGGGTTCCAAAGAAAAGTGATCTCACTAAGGTATCTGAGACTTTAGAGAAACCAGTACAAATTGAATCCTCATCTCCTGGGTTTCTTCTAGAAACTCAGAATCATCCTTGTCTGCGTTCTCTCCCTCACGACTCTTTAGTTCAGCTATAAGTCCTACCACTTGGATTTCCAAACTTACCTGTGGCTCCCACAGTCTGTGCTGAGACCACCCACGTTCAAGCCATTATCCCTGTGTCTGAGCTTCTTTTCATTTCCTCAAATCTGTCAAACCATTTCTCACTACAGGGCCTTAGCATAAACTGTTTCCTCTGCCTCCTTGTCTGCTGGCCATACCTTCTCTGGGGGTTCCTACTTACACTTCAGCTTAAATGTTACTTCTTCATGGAGGCTAACACGAAAACATAAAGTGTGCCTTCCCTGTTATTTGTGTCAATGCATGCTTACCATTTATCATTGCCTTTATTATAACTTACTATACATACTTCCCCATCTGTTCTGCTACAGTAGACTGGCAAAGAGCAAAATAATTAGAATGACCATATAATTTATTGTCCAAACCCAGATACTTTTGAGAGTGGAGGGGTACTATTAACAATCATGCCAAGGCAGCAGGCTTCAACCAGAACAAACTGGGACATGTGGCCAGGAGAGTCATAATGTTTTTCTAATGTGGAAGCAGTGTTTGTTCATTGTGATTTTTCCTAGGCGAGGAAAGCCAGAATACCGCAGCAGAGTTTAATACTTCACCAGGAAGGGAAAAAAAGAAAAAAACCTCTAAGCCTGCCTGCTGCACAGAAATATTTGAACTCTATTTTAGGGCTGAAGGCTTTTGGTCTGAAGGGGTTTAGAGAAGATAGGAACATTTAAAAATAGATGCCCGCATCCAGTCCCCCTCCTCAACCCTCTCCTGCAACCCTTACCCTTGCATGGCTCTCTGCTAAAAGCAGGTTTCACTTCTTCCGATTTTCATCCTAACAGCAGCCCTGACAACACAAAGCTCCACTTCTGTTTGCTTTTGTACCATACCTTCAAGCCAGCATTCTAAGATAATTGCTTTTTCATAAATCTTTAAACTTCTCTGATATTTCTTGTCTGTGCTAAGTTATCAATTAGTACATGTATTATTGTTTGGATTATTGCTCTGGTTACAACATTGCATAGGTTTTGAGTGATTTGGTCTGATTTTTATTTTTCCTATAAGCCACAATTGATAATTGTGTGTGTGAAAGAGAGAGAGAGAGAGAGAGAGAAAGAGAAAGAGAGGCAGAGGAAGAGGAGAAAGAGAATCTCAAGCAGGCTCCACGCCCAACACAGAGCCCACAGCAGGGCTCAATCTTACAACCAACCCTATGATCATGACCTGAGCTGAAATCAAGAGTCAGATGCTTAACTGACTGAGCCACCCAGCCACCCATTCACTTTCAAATATATTTGACCAGAACTCATAGTATAAAATATATTTGTACCATGACCCATTTTACATGTATATATGTCCACATGCCCATAGATATAAACATATCCATATGCTTATATAAAGACATACATATATAAACTGAAATGGTTTTATAAAAAAATTTACCCTTGCTATGTATGAGAGGTCTCAAAGGAAGAGAGGGATAAGCTTTTATTAAATAAGTTGAATTTGAAGTTATGGAGGGATATCCAAATGGAAATTTATAGCAGACAATTAATGAAGGATTTGAATTGGGATAGTTTGGGGTATAGTCCCACCTATAAGAATTGATGAAATCTCGAATCAGATTTATAAATACAGAGAACAGACTGATGGTGGCCGGAGAGACAGGGGAAGATGGGGGAAGGGAAAGTAAGATACAGGCTTCCAGTTATTAAGTCATGATAATGAAAGGTACAGAATACAGAATACAGCCAGTGATACTCTAATCCCATTGCATGGTGAGAAAGTATAGCTACAGTGAGCATAGAGAGTATAAAGAACATATCTAAAGAAGTTGAATCACTATGCTGTATCTCTAAACAAATGTAACATTTATGCCTACTATATTCAAATAAAAACAAATTTTAAACAAAAAAATCCAACAGAATAAAGGGACAGAACAAGAAAAAACAAAACAAAAACTGGTGAAATCTCAGTGTGTGAGAGCAAAGCAAGAAAAGAGCAGAGAAATGACAACCAAAATTTGGGAAATCCTTATTTCTGGGGATAGAGGTGGAAGTAGGAGCAGCAAAGGAGCCTGGAGACATCACTAAAAGGAAGAAGAGGGCAAGGAGAATGTTGTCTGTAAGGAAACCATTTTAGAGAAGAGGAGAAATTGGCAGTATCAAGTGTTTATTTATTCAGTACTTCTATATATGGTTCATGGATTCTGGATATTTATTTGTTTTGTTCCCTGTTTAATCACTGAAGGAAAGTGGCCAGCAATAGTAGAAACTCCCTCTCTGTTTCAGGATCACTGTGTCTTCTGTGTTCAGTGATATAGAAGGTATACTGAAGAGCAAATTAATCCTAAGACAAAGTGACAACGATTGTATTATAAGCAATAAGTAATACCTATCAAATGACTTCTGACTAATGAATACATGGTACAAGTTCCACTGCCTAAGTAGAATATAATTGTTAGTTTTCATTACAATGTAACAGTTGTTCAATTTATGTAATATTATTTATAACACTGTCTAATTATTTTCAGCATCATTATTTGCCAAATCATTATTTAGAATAAGAATTGTATAATTATATCCACAATTGAGCTGTGCATGTGACATGAAATCATCTGACATAGGTAGTGATTAGTACTCCCAGGAAGAGGAAATTGCAATTTATCCTTCTGCCTAAATAGCCAATCCTCTCAAATCTCTCTTCACTTATTGATTCTCCCAGTGAGAGCTTTTATTTCTTCTCAATCATCTATAGGGAAAGCATACTTTTATTGTGTGGATTTTACACATATTTTTTCAGATACTCATAAGTGTGTTACAGACCTATGCATAGCATTCTATTTGGCCTTTGCTAAAGATCCCCAGCAAGCATGATTGATATCTGTTTAGTTGCTTTTGTACTTTGTCTTTGAAAAAGAAAATCATAATATTCCACTGGTACATTATAAAGGCAAGTACAGAGCAAGAATTTTGTAACCAGAAAATTCTCTGTTCTGTCTTGCTACTACCCCTGAGTGGCTTGGGCTTAAATGGAACATAGATATAAAGTTTAACCTGCAGTTCTCAATATTTTTATTTTCAAATATAAATATTAATATTACCTCATGGTCTCCTTAAAGGAATCATTCAGAAGCATGTGAATACTACATGCAAAGCCTGACATGGAATAGGTCCTCAATCATTATGTGATAATATCATATTATTTTGGCACTAAAATCCTGAGTTTATTTTCTTATTAGAGCCCGCTTAGCTCATTTGACAGAAACCCCACAGCAGGGCGCCTGGTTGGCTCAGTGGGTTAAAGCCTCTGCCTTCGGCTCAGGTGATGATCTCAGGGTCCTGGGGTGGAGGCCCCACATTGGGCTCTCTGCTCAGCGGGGAGCTTGCTTCCCCCTCTCTCTCTCTGCCTGCCTCTCTGCCTACTTGTAATCTCTCTCCCTCGTCCGATAAATAAAAATTAAAAAAAAAAGAAACCCCACAGCATTCATTATTCACACATTTATTCTTGTATATACATGATCCTTAACACTTAAGAAATGTAAAAGTACTGAGATTTGGGTACTTTGTACCCAAAGAGGTGATAAAAGGAAGTTAGTAGTCTTTTATTATTATTATTAAGGCATTTTTTTAAAGATTTTATTTATTTATTTGACAGAGAGAGAGAGAGAGAGCATGAGTGATCACAAGTAGTCAGAGACAGGCAGAGGGAGAAGCAGGCTCCCGGCTAAGCAGGGAGCCTGACACGGGGCTTGATACCAGGACCCTGAGATCATGACGTGAGCCGAAGGCAGAGGCTTTAACCCACTGAGCCACCCAGGCACCCAGGAAGTTAGGAGTCTTAATGCTCTGACACTGTAGTGGCAGCATTAGTTCTACAGAGGTGATCGAGAAACCTGTGGAAAGAAGTAGGATCTGACTTGGATCTTGAAGATGCCTATAATTGTATCAGATATCAGGTATAAACCACATAGGAATGTTTGAGCAAAACAAAAATACAGATAGAGGCATATAAATCATTCTTTTATAACTTGAGGAGTACTGTGAGTTGTGGTACAAGAAACACGTTCTTTTTCTGGAATATTTTATAATCTGGGATGATTGTGTATCTATTAAAAATTCAACCAGATAGGACAGTAATCATGTGAACTCACTTCTGAAACAAACATAGTGGTATCAAAAATAGACATCACATCTATCTCTATCTTTTTATCATTCCTATTAACAACGATGTTTATTTAATAACTATTTCACCTCCCGAGAAACTCCAGATTAGTAGAAACTAGATGTAGAGCTGTTTTGAGATGGATCCTCGGGATCAGGAGGAAGGAATATCAAAATTTATTACCAATACCTGCTGTATGCAAATGCAAAAAAGGGGACATTTGTCTTTGTAAATTGAAAAATCTTGAGTCCGGTTGTAGCCCCATTAGAATAGTGGAAGGATAGCTCCTTTAGTCTGGGCACTAATCAGTGGAGTAATTGGTGGAATTATTCTTCCTGCATAAATCTGTACCACAGGGATCCGAGGCAAGCCATGCCCTGTCTGAATCCTGACCCACAAAATCACTAGCAAATAAAATAAAGCTAACATG
Organism: Nasua narica; assembly: GCA_028533885.1. Taxonomy (NCBI): domain Eukaryota; kingdom Metazoa; phylum Chordata; class Mammalia; order Carnivora; family Procyonidae; genus Nasua; species Nasua narica. The sequence goes on from CM052799.1 coordinate 42,096,049, forward strand.
TTTTGGGAATAATTAGTTACACAAAAACAAACAACTGAAGAATAAATTGGAACATTCTAATAGGGTACTGCAGTAACAGCAACCTAAAACATTATGTTAGTGTATGACTGTGTAGCAGTTAGAGGCCTAGAGGGCCCCAAGGAGACTACTAGTGGAAATGGAAAGGCAGTATGGTTTCTGTGATAGACATTTTAAGAAACAGGATCTAAGTGATGTGCTGGAAGAACAATTAGTAAATCAGAATCAGTTAAAAGTGCCAACAACCTTTTATTAGCTGTCTATGGTAATGCATGACTAACATGACAGGAGAAGGATCAACTAAATGTCAAGCATAATTTAGAGGAAAGAGGAATGAACCAGGAGTCGATGGGCTTGAAAATAAAACTTTCCCAACCTCAATCTTGCCCCAGGAAAAGACTCTAAAATTAGAATGGATTCAATGCAAATATCAAATAGAGTGTTGCCTATGAAAAATGTATCCTTAGAGTAAAGATCACATCAGTGTTACAGTTAGAAGTTTCTGTTGAAAGTGCAGAAAATTTTAGAGCTTCTCCTAGCTAGATAAAAGAGCTTTTAAGAATCTCAGAGGTGGGGACGCCTGGGTGGCTCAGTTGGTTGAGCAACTGCCTTTGGCTCAGGTCATGATCCCAGTGTCTTGGGATCGAGTCCCGCATTGGGCTCCTTGCTCCACAGGGAGCCTGCTCCTTTCTCTGCCTCTGCCTGCCTCTCTGCCTGCTTGTGTTCTCTCTCTGTTAAATGAATAAATAAAAAAAATCTTTAAAAAAAAAAAAAAAGAATCTCAGAGGTGTACTTTGTAGACATACTCTGAAAATAGCATTTCTGATAGTCTGATAGTCTTCAGAACATTTTCCCACAGCATCCTGACTCAGGCCTGAAGTAGAAAGAGGACTCTCATCAATGAAATTGTGTGTGTGACTTTTCTGCAATGGAATATACTGTAATATAATATAATACATAAAAAATAATTTTAAATAGATTATATCAATTCAGACTTAAAACAACAACAACAAAGAAACAGAAACAGTTCAAATTAAAAGAGGTCATTAGCCTGCAATTTTGTATTGTGAGGAAATAAACTGTGAAATCAAGTCACATACAAACATGTATGTAAACATGCCATTTGTCATGGTAAGATTGATAATTAAATTTCTTTAGTGAATATAGGGCTATTCAGGTTTTTTATTTCATTTTGTGTCAGCTTAATAAGTTATCTTTTCAAGTTTTTTGATCAGTTTCACCTAAGTTATGAATTCATCACCATAAAATTATTCAAAATATTCTTTGTTATCTTTTTACTATAAGCAATATCTGTAGTTATGTAACCTTTTATGCTTCCAATATTGGAAAATTTGTTTCTGTCTTTTTGTTTATCAGTATTTCCAGAAGTATTTTTTTCCAAAAATCTAACTTTTTACTTGGTAATTTTCTCTAATATTTGTGTTTTATATTTCATTGAGTTCTGCTCTTATTTTATCTTACTATTATGTTATATTCATGTATTTATTTACTTTTGTTTTAATTTGTTCTTGTTCTCTAGATAATTAGATTGAGAACATATAATTGATGTTAAATCTTTCTTCCTTTCAATTATATACATATAAAGCTATAATTTTCTCACTAAGTACTGCTTTATTCTATATCCTCAAAATTTTAATAAGTTGAATTTTCATTATCATTTAGCTAAGTATTTTGCAACTTCCTTTGTTTATTTTTTTTATTAACCCTTTTTTACTTAGGAGTGTCTTGTTTAAATTTGAAATATTTGGAGCTTTTCTAAACTTCTTACTCTATTGATTGCTGATTTAGTACATTGTAGCTGAAAAAAAAAGTTCTAAATAAGATTTTAATTTTTTTAATTAACCTACACTTACTTTGTGGCCTGGTATTGTATCTGTCTGATAAATTTCTGATGTTCCCTAGAGGATTATATGCATTAGACTTCCATACCACCTATGAAAAAGTAAGTGATGTGAAGATTATCTGTTTACCATAAACAACTAAAACATAGGACCAATCATAAAGCAGTGGTTTTCAGAAGTTAGAAAAGAGGAAGGGCAACAATATGACCCCTGAGAGAAGGGAAACATGAGGTGAGCCCTTTATGACTCACCAGGCTTACTACCTGGAGGCAATTTCCAGGCCGTAATACAGAGAAAGGAACCAAAACCAAAAAAGGGAACAAAATAGTCTCATTTAATTAAGAAGACAGAAACCAAAGCATCAGGTATCTGAGGGAGCTAGAATTTGAAAAACAGAATATTCATAAGAAGGAAGTTCTTGAGATCCACTGAGTCCTCCTCTTGAGCCATTGGCTTGAAGAAACTCCACCAAGAAAGCAGTAGGCCAAACAACTTCTGCCCCTCACACAACACAGGGAAGGGGAAGAGTTTACATTCCCAAAGGCCAGAATGAAGAAACTTTGTCTTGCATCGGGCACTGAGTTACATATTAGTTTCCTAGGGCTGCCATAAATAAAGTAACACATAAATTAGAACAGCAGAAATTCATCTCCAGAGTTCTGCATAGAATGCAAAACTTAAGATGTCAGCAGGGGCTTGCTTTCTCTGAAACATCTAGGAGAGAATCTTTACTTACATCTTCCAGTTTCTGGTATTTGTTGACATTCCTTGGTGTTTCTTGCTTGTGGATGTGTCACTCCAATCTCTGCCTCTGTTATCACAGGGTCATCTCCCTGTGTATGTCTTCTCCTCTTCTTAAAAGTGCACAACTCCATTCCAGTTTGACTTCATCATAACTAACCATATCTGCAATGAGAAATGACTCTATTTCTAAATAAGGCCAAATTCCAAGGTACTGGGGATTAGGACTTCAGCATATAAAATTTTTTTGAGAGGGACACATTTTAATCCTTACCAGCTTCCTGAGAATTGTTATTCCTTAATAGTGAGGCTAAATTAGTACAGGAATAAAGGCCTCTTCAGACCATCCACAACAAAGCATAAAAGCCAATCTCAAATGATAAGTGATTTGCAAATTACTTTGTTCAAAGCCAAAACAAAATCCAATACTCTTTAAGGAAATAAAATCAGCAGCCAAACACATTAAATTTATAACATCTGGCATATAATTAAATGTTGCATGCTAAAATCTGGATCATCTTAGGGTCCATTTATATTGACTTTTTTCCCCTATGTGTGTCACATTTTGCTTCTTTACATGTCTAGTAATTTTTTTTTTGTCTATCAGATCTATAAAATGTTGCAAAGACTGGATTATATTATCTTTCTCTGAATGGTGGTGTGTATGTGTTTTTGTTTTTGTTTTTCTTTTCCAGAATTTAATTTACTAGTCACCTTGAACTAAAATTAGTTTTATTTTTTGTTAGGAAATAAAATTCAAGGTGTTTACCAAATAACAATAACAACAACAACAACAACAACAACAACGACAACAATAATTTGGTAAAATTACAATTCTATACTTTCTTCCTGCAGTGGTTGGTAGCAGTTGAAATCTATGTTCTGTTTATTCAGCCTTTCATTGTTATTCCCTTTGAGCATTATGGAGTATGAACAGTTCTAGGGTTAATCAAGAATTTGAGGAAAGATTATACTTGTATTTTGGGGCACCCCTCAAGTATATTTCTTTCCTTCCAGGTTTTCTTCCTATCAGTGTTCAGCAGCTTTAGTGGCACAGACTCCTTCTTCTGATATCTAAGCAAATAATGACGGTATTTTTCTTAAAATTGAGTTGTTCTTCACTGTGAGTGTGGGAGTCCTTTTAGGGGGAAAACCTTATAAGGGTATATCTCTCCAAGTGGACTTCACTTTTTCAAGGGTTTTATATCATCCAGTTTTTGCTTCCTTTTATTCTCTATTCAGTTACTTTAAATAATTATATTTTATATTTTGTACAAAGTTTATTATTGTTATCTATAAAATGATTATTATAACATAATATACATTGTCATTAGTTGGAGCTAACCTTTATCTTCAAATCTCCAGTGCTGGCAAGTAACATTGTGATTCTTAGATTGTTGACAAATGATGTGATTCTCGTTCACTGCCAGGCCCCCTTACAACTCATTCTAGACCTGATATCATTCCAGCCACTGATACTCTATACCTTTGGACCTCCCAGTATTTCCACCTTGGATAATTTCTCCCATTCAGGCTTTTCAGTTAGTTTTATAAACTTGGAGACCATTCCCCTCTTTCATTTTGCTATTTGTGAATTGAAGAGATGTTCAAATTTTCAAATGAACCTGAGAGACAGACATAGAAACTGCTCTCTTACTTGAATCACACTGAGTTTCTCAAGGGAGACAGGAGTGGATTTAGAAAGACTTTGATTTCTTTTGATTGCTTTTCTTCAGTATCAGTGGTAAATGTTTAAAAAATAAATTTCCCCATCACCTTGCCCTTGGTTTTATTCAATGGAAATTCTTCATATCATTTCACTTTCCTTAAATAAAGCCACAGTGTGGGGTGTATTAGGCTTTTGGGGTTTTTTCAAAATCTACCTTGTTTAGAAATACAATTTTTATTTCCTTCATTCTTCCCTCCATTTTTACCCCTTAAACTGATTTGCTACCTGTCAGCCTATATTATATATTTACTCAGGCTTGTGAACAATCCAAATTTATGCCATTGGTTTCTATGTTTATTTGTTTACCTGTATTTTCTGCTGGTTTTGTCTATAATAGATTTAAAATTCCCCAGAGATCAGAAAACATGTTAATCAACTTGCTTTGTGGACTGCCTTGAGATTGAGTTATAAATTGAAGTTCCTGAAATTTTTTATAATAACTGCTGCATTGTAAAAAACATAATTGAGTTAAAATTAGCTTTTTCCTGTCACCTCTCTCACCTTTGAACCACCTCTACCATGCCAATGGATTAAAGTTCCCAAACCAACTCTTTCATTCTTTCATTGTTTATTGAATTATTATTTCAGTAAGTATTTATGGGGACTTATTCTCTATTAGGCATCTTTCTAGGCAGAGAGGGCTCAGTGGTGAAATACACTGCATTAAACATTGTGATTTGGTGAAAAAAGACATACTCTCTGATATTGAGACCCTCATCTTTGAATGGAAACAAGAAATTTGGGAAAGCAAAGCATAAAGACATGAATAGGGATTTTAAGAAGTTGGCGAGAAGAGGTCCCAACAATGACCTGTTCTACCCAAGAAGATCCCTAGAAGATGAGGTGATTGGATTGCAACATAAGCATTGCTGAGGTTGAGCTTTCCTCAGAGTATCTGCTGAGCATGTATTTCCATGGTGGTTCACCTTGGCATTTTGTTTATTGTCTGGAATAGAAGTGAATGATTTGAAATGGAGAGGGGGAATGAGGATGGAGTTTGGAGGGCTTTATTTTTGTTGGTGGGTTGAGAACAGACACAAGAATGGTGAATACTATGGCATAACATTTGTCCTCCCTTTTCTCTTTTAGATTGTTGGGTTGCTTTTGAGTAACTTCTCTGGAGAAGGGGCGTAGGGACTAAAGAAGAAGGAGAGATTATAAGAGCAAAGAACTTGAGAGACCTGGGTACAAATAGTGTTGCTCAGAGGCAGTAGTGAACACCTATTATATCTATTTCTGCCTCTCTAACACCCATTAACTAATTTTCTGGTAACATGTTCTCAGTTTTCTTTTTATTATTAAGAAGAAATTCTCTTCTAGTATAGGCCCAGTGTTTCAGGGGAACTCATATACCCCTAGATCTATGAGTGGAACGTGATACAGCCTATTCAATCAATACATTCTGCCTCTGCTGTCTTTGGTTCAGGGATAGGCACATAACACAAAGCAGGTAAAACAGAGACCATCTCAGTGCATTTTTAGACTACCTTTGGTAAAGAAACTCTTCTGAGTCCAGTGATGCCAGCTTTGTGTATGCCTGAACCTGAAACAGACAAAAGAAAAGCAAAGCCAAGACATGGAATGAATGAGCAAGTCAAGTCCTGATGTTATGATCCAAGCTTTAGGACCCAACCAAGCCTAAGTGAACTCATCAGATATGAAAGCCAGGGAATTATGTGTGTGGCTTAACAATTTTGAGTTGGGTTTTTAAAGAAAGACTTAGGTGGGAAAGTTCAATACAGAAAGAACAAAAGGATCTGTCATCCCATATCTCTCCTTCCCCCACCCCACTCTTCCTAGATCCTGATACATTACAGAGCTCTGGCCCTTTGAGGGCTTAGCGTGACCACTACTACGTGATTGCAAATGCTAGCTCAGTGCAGCAATGGAAGAGATGGTTGACCTCCCTCCCCAACACCCTCCCCAAGAGTATTTGTCCTGTGGGCAATGAATCAAAGAACTTGAATGTAAACATTTCTCATAAGAACCCCTCAGAAGGGGTGCCTGGGTGGCTCAGTGGGTTAAAGCCTCTGCCTTTGGCTCAGGTCATGATCTCAGGGTCCTGGGATCAAGCCCCATGTCGGGCTCTCTGCTCAGCAGGGAGTCTGCTTCCCCCTCTCTCTCTGCCTGCCTCTCTGCCTGCTTGTGATCTCTCTCTCTCTCTCTCTCTCTCTCTCTGTGTGTCAAAAAAATAAAATCTGTAAAAAATTTTTGAAAAAAAATCTTAAAAAAAAGGAACCTCTCAGAAATAGCTGAAAATATATTGAGAGGGAGCTGATATCCAATACTAACATCCATGGGGCTAAATACTCTGGTAGCTTGAGCATTGATGTTACATATTACATTGATGTTACATTTGTATTCAATGACAGGTCCACTGGAATATTTGCTTTACATAAACCATAGGGTGGGGTTAGTAGGCTATAAAATTGGAAAAGGCATTTCAAAGAGAGAATAGTATTAACAGAGAAGAGGAACAGGTTATTTGTGAGTAACAGCAAATAGTTGGGTATGACTGAAACAATGGGGTTATGCTTTTAGAGGAAGAGGGTGTAGCATTAGAAATATGTAAGGCTAGCTCACGTCCTTTTTTTATTTTTTAATTTATTTTTTTTTAGATTCATTTCTTTATTTTAGAGAGAAAGAGAGCGTGAGCAGGAAGGACAGAGGGAGAGGGAGAAAGAATCTCAGGCAGACTCTGTGCTGAGCGTGGAGCCAACGTGGGGCTCAGTCTCATGACCCTGAGATCACAACCTGAGCCAAAACCAAGAGTCGGATGCCTAACCAACTGTACCACCCAGGTGCCTCACTTCCTTTTTGAAAAAAATACTAATACCTAAATTGTACTCTTTAGCCCGGTGTCCAAGATCCATTTTCATGTTAATCCTACCCCTGAAACTTTTCTTTAACCAAATGCTTCCTTTCCTTCCTTCACCAAGCTGGTGTATTGCTTCCTTCTAGTTTTTGCCCAAAGCCATTCTCCTTGCCTGGATTGTCATTTTTCCACAAATACAACCCATTCCATTCACTGATGCCAATTATAAATTGCTCTGCATGGTAATTTATCTTCTTAAAATGCACTCGTGTTATCTTACCAAATTAGTTTGTAAGCTCATTGAAGGGTAAAGGAGAGAACATGATGTTCCTCACTTTCCACCTCCTACAGGGCCTAGTATGGTCTCCAGAATGTAGTGTCCAATGAACAAAAGTGTGATGGTTTGTGGATAAGATCAGAGAATATCAGCATGTAGTTTTCCTTCAGCTTTTTATGTTCCACGGAAATCCCGGGATATGCCTGAATGTCGTATCTTCTTAAAAGGGATTTGGAAGGTATCCTACTGATCACCCTCCTGAGACAGATATCCTTGTTCTCACCATCCCAGTATATCTTGGCAAAGCCTCAAAAGCTCCCTGTCCTGTTTAGTGGCATCAGCTGTAGGGCTTTCAGAGATCAGCAGCTGTGGAGAGAGATCCCATGGTGGGAAGCTTGTAGCCTGTATGCTAGTGACTGTACTGAGTCAGAGTTTCCCAGTAGTTGTTTTGTTTGGATTTGTTTTCCCCAGCCTGCAAAAGCATTACTTGCCTCCCTGCAGCCTTGCAGTCAGCTCAGCTTTGTGACCAAGTAACAATCCTCAGGGCTGTTTTCACCCCTGGGGATCACTTTTGAGCACACAAGTGAACACACAGGGAAAGGGCAGTTAGGGAGATGAAGTGTGGCTGCCTGGATACCTGTGAGCTGTCATGACAGAGGGCACGGGTCCTGCCTTTGTGGCTTCTGCGTTTTAGAGACCCATTTCAGGAATTCTGGTTTTTTCCTTTTGTGAAAGACCTTATATTTTGAATAATAAAAAGAGCATTTAACAACTTAATTACATGAAGCATCGAAAGGGATCTGGGAATATCGCTGACACCTTGATGGGTAAGAATAACGTAGAAGATTGTTTCCCAAATTATGTGCCTTGGATAACTGGTTCTGCCGGAGGCTAATGCTTGTTCAGGTACAAAGGGCTTCTGTGATCAAAATGTTAGGGAAATTGGGGGTTTCTTACCATAAGATTTTTCAGAGCCTGTAATTGGCCTATGTACTTGATGACTTTCTAAAAGGTGGTTAATAAAGTACAATATTTGCCAAATTTACTTGACCACACAAACCTTCTCATAAAGAAATACCAATTCTCACCTTCCTAGAATTAAATTTATAGGAAAAGCCATTCAGATATTCTCATATGTAGAATTATAGTTCCCTTGCTAATGAAATGGTCTTACATGTTCTTAGCTGTCTTCATGGGCTGTAAGCATACAGTCTCTTTCTGTTTGTGTATATTTGTCTGTATACATACTCAGTCATTCATTTACTCATCCATTCAGTAAAAATTCAGATGGCAGGCATTCACTATATGGGGACTCACTTTTCCAGTGGGCTTGTTTTAAGTCCTCTGTATAGTTTATACCAAGACTTTTTCCCTCTGGTTGTGTTGTCTTCCATGTCATAGAGAAAGATCTATAGTAGAGTCCTATGATCCCCTTAAATGACAGTATTTCATTTGTATTTTTATGATCTGTAGGTGGAAAACTATATAACAGCATGTTGTGAATTTCTTAAACTATAAAATTTGCGGGTTTTTTTTTTAACATTTTATTTATTTTGAGAGAGAGAGAGAGCAAGTGTGGTGAGGAGGAGAGAGAGAGGGACTAGCCTACTGCACTGAATGCAGAGTCCAATGTGGACTCCATCTCAGGACCCTGAGATCATGACCTGAGCCAAAATCAAGAGTCGTGATACTCAACCGACTGTGTTTATTTTTAATAGAACGCTGAAATTCTATTTCATATCATTATGAGATACAGTACCACTTGGGTTTCCAGTTATTGTGGCATGTATAGACTAAAGAATAGACTAAAGAATCTTTTTTTTTTTAAAGATTTTATTTATTTGACAGAGAGAGACCACAAGCAGGCAGAGAGGCAGGCAGAGAGAGAGGGGGAAGCAGGCTCCCCGCTGAGCAGAGAGCCCGATGCGGGGCTTGATCCCAGGACGCTGAGATCATGACCTGAGCTGAAGGTAGAGGCTTTAACACACTGAGCCACCCAGGTGCCCCTAGACTAAAGCATCTTTTAAAATAACTCCAGTATCTCTAGTTTTCTAGCACTTAGAATGGAAAACATTGCTGTAGAGTTTTCTGAATCAGAGAGAACTGAACTTGAATTTGAACTCAGCCCCTGAAAAGCAATACGACCCTAAGTAATTTCTTTCAGCCTCATTAATACCATGATTTAAAGATTGAATACTTTAACATAAACAGACACGCTGCCTGATAGTTGGTAGATCTCTTAGCCTTCTCTTTCAGTGAAAGCAGACATAAAACAAAACTGTGGTCAGAGAGCATTTGGGGCACAAAACGTGTTGCTGTTGTGCTAGTTGTCTTTACTTTTTGTAGTTTCAAAGCAAATGTAGGAAGAGATGATGCTCATCATTATTGATGATTTAAATAAATTATATCAGGTACTTTGTGCCAGATATTATTGTAAGTGCTTTATGTGGCTTAAAGCATTTGATTCTCAAAAAAAAGTCTTATCAGATCCCTTTATTATCCTAAATTTTAAAGATGAGGAAATGAAGTGGGGGACCTGGGTGGTTTCTCAGTTAAGCATCCGACTCCTGATTTTGGCTAAGGCCATGATCTCTGGGTCCTGGGATCAAGCCCCACGTTGGACTCCATGCTTAGCAGGGAGTCTGCTTGAGGATTCTCTCTCCCTCTGCCCCTCCCCCCTCAAATATATAAATAAATCTTTTTAAAAAAAGATGAAGAAATGAAGGCAAATGGTTTATATAGTCTGCCCAAGTTTCTATATCTAGAAATTGGCAGTACTACTTTTCAAACTTAGTGTTTTTTCCAGCAGCTATATTCTTTTATTTTTTTCCTAGATACATACATTATGTGGAAGGCTTATTTACCAGGTGTTACTAACTCATTTTTTTTAAAAGATATTATTTATTTGACAGAGAGAGACACAGAATGAGAGCGGGAACACAAGCAGGGGAAGTGGGAGAGAGAGAGAGAGGCCCTCCTGCTTAGCAGGGGGCCTGATGTGGGGTCTGATCTCAGGACCCCAGGGTCAATACCTGAGCCAAAGGTAGATACTCAACAATTGAGCCACCCAAGCACCCCTAACTCATTGTTTTTAAGGACCTCACAGCCTATGAAACAGACAGGCCCTGCTATTTGCTTAGGAAGAATAATCCTAGCCTATTTTGTACCAAAATACAGAAACTACTATGCATTATGCTGAGAAATGATCATTTTTCAGCTACATTAAAGCTGAATAATGAACTTTCCTAAAAGCTTGAACTGCGTTATTCCAGTGAGGCTCTTCAGTACTGTAAATAGCTATCAGGAACAGAAAGTTCCCTATGAAGACTGTGTCAGGGAATAATGAAGTTGGGAGATACACAAAAGGTCATTCTGTTTATTCTTCTGAGAATTAACAACAAAATTTATTCAACAGTCGTCTACTCAGTGCTTCTAAGACAGTGCCTCTAAGATTATGCTTCAATGACAGGGCTAGCCACTGGAGACAATGAAAAATGAAGAAATATTCCTGTCCATGGAAAGCTCAAGATCTAGGAGGAACAGATAGGTAGACAAATCATGACTTTGCCTTGCTAGTAGAAGCATGTGTGAGAAGCCCATCAACATAGAAGAATACAGGTATATCAAAATAGCTCAGGGGTACCTGGGTGGCTCATTCGATAAAGTGTCTCCCTTCAGCTCAGGTCACGATTTCAGGGTCCTGGGATCGAGCCCCGTGTCCAGCTCCCTAGTCGTTGGAGTCTGCTTCTCCCTCTACCCACCCCCCGCCCCGCTCATGCTCTCTCTCTCTCTCTCTCTCAAATAAGGAAAACAATTAAAAAGTAATTCAAAGTATAATAGAGTGGACTTCACAATTTTATTGGAATATTTTTATTTTAACAGGTAATCTACCATGATGGTCTAATTGTAAGAAGTTCATTCTTAAGCACAGTCATACTTGTTCTTGATTTTGCCATTAGTGTTTTCAGGTCTCTGTTATCATGAACCTAATGATGTAGTGGTTAATTATGGCTTCCCTGGAGTTGGGTAGCATGGGTTTGAAACAACTCTTACAACTCTCTGACCTTGGGCAAGTTACTCATTCCCCCTCTGAGCTTTGGTACCATCACCCATAAAGTGGGGATAATAGATGAGATAAACCATGTAGACATTCAATGCATGTTACTTGCAACTATTACTATTATTGTTGAGAGTAAAATGATGAGGTATGAGGTTGACAACAACATATTTGTACATTCAAGGACAGTTCATTTTATTTATTTTTATTTTTTGGGGGATTTATTTTATTTTAGAGAGGGATGCAGGGAGAGGCAGAGGGAGAGAGAGAGAATCCCTAAGCAGGTTCCACACCCAGCATGGAGCCTAACATGGGGCTCAATCTCACAACCCCGTGATCACAACCTAAGCCTAAATCAAGAATCGGATGGTTAACAGACCTAGCCACTCAGGCATCTCTCAAGTAAAGTTTATTTTAAAAGACAGTACTAAAGAAAGAGATTTTTGATATATAAATTCAAGCATGCATTAGAGAACATCCAGGGCATTTCTCCCACTGATACCAACCATATTCATGTGGTTAATACTTCATGTAGTTGCATACCTCCATTGTTCACTGTTCACTAGTCAGAGTCACTGTTTCAGATAAATCACCGACGAGCCACGCAAGAGGCTCATTTTTCTGGTGTCATGTGTGAGTTGGCGTGGAATTAAAGCAATCACAAAATCCTATTGCTAGGCTTATTCCTCTTGCCCTTGCCATGGTCCAGCCCATCCACAACAGTGACCCAAAGAATCAGTGATTTTTAGCAACATACATGCTTTGTTTTAGCTCAAAATACACAAATTTGAAGTACTATCCAGATAGTTTGGACTCAAGTATTTATGATGGTGCTAGATTTACCAAACATTCTCAGTAAGAGAGGGAAGGGAGTAATTCAAGCCATTTAGAAAGTTGGGGCTAGCTATAATGATCCAAGTGTGGTTATTGGTGTTCTTTAAAATAAAATTGGCAGCTTGAGTAATGGACTCAATCAAATTGACCAGATGCTTTGCACTTGGTTAAATGCATTCTAATTAGCCAATCAGTGCAAACAACTGATTAAATCTATTGCTAAAGAATTTCCATTAAACAGACAAACAACAACAAAATAGTTCAAGCAAGTTTACTTTGCTTTCTTCTTCCTGAAATCATGAAGTTGTGAAGGGAAACCACAGATGTATGCCCACCCCTCATCCTTGTTAATCTCTAGATCACCTAAAACATTATCCCAGAATAACTTTAAAATTTTGATTAAAAATGAAATTTCACTCAGTGGGTTAAAGCCTCTGGCTTTGGCTCAGATCATGATCTCAGGGTCCTGGGATTGAGGCCCATATCTGGCTCTTTGCTCAGCAGGGAGCCTATTTCCCCCTCTCTTTCTGCCTGCCTCTCTGCCTGCTTGTGATCTCTCTCTGTCAAATAAATAAATAAAATCTTTAAAAAAAAAGAAATTTCAACTGGATGGACCATAGTATTCGGAAAAATTTCGTAATGACTTTGTGTGCACATTATTGCCCTGTGCACTACAGATATGAAAAATAGGGATACTGTATCTTAAACTTGTACAAAGTGTTTTACTTATTTTATATATGATCATATATAATACCCCAATTATATATATATATACTATATAATAGTAAATATACTAAATATATATATATTATATACTATAATAACTAATATGCTTTATTTAATCCATTCAGATAAATTATTTAATCCTCTCGAAACCCCTGGGTGCTGAGAGATAGGAATTATTAACCCTTTGTTGCAAATGACAGATTTCTGGCACAGAAATTGAATAACTTGCTCAATGTCATCCAGCCTGGTAAAGCTGGTACTGAGCCCAGATGTCTCAAATTGTAGCCAGTAATTCTTTCCACCTGTCAGATAGATAACAGTAGACTCAGGATAACATGTTGATCCATTTAGGACCATAATTACAGACATAAATATAGACCATAATTATAATTACATAGTTATATATAATTATAAGACATAATTATAGACCATAAATATAGACATATAGGACCAAAGTACTTTTTAATTTCACAGCGTTCATTTATAGATAGTATGTTCCTTATGTAGCTCAATAGCCAATGTCAATCTTAGTATAACATTTGAAACATGCAGTAATCTTTTAATATTTTCTTTACCCATTCTTTATAATTTTGCATCCATAGGCCCACCAGTAGAAATTAAAATTTCCAGAGTGCTTGGGTGGGTCAGGTGGTTAAGCATCTGACTTCAGCTCAGGTCGTGATTCTGGGATCCTGGGATCTAGGACTGCATCAGGCTCCCTGCTTGTCGGGGAGCCTACTTCTCCCTCCCCCTCTGCAGTTCCAAATGCTTGTGCTCTCTCTGTCAAATAAATAAATAAAATCTTTTAACAAGAAAGAAATTTGAATTTCCTAGTTAGGCAGATACACACCTAATAACAGCTCTGTTTGGTATGTATATTTCTGCCTAATAATTAAAAACAAAAACTAATTATTGCTAAGTATTTAATATGTACAAAAATGAAATTAAATCAGAATAGAAAAAATTGCTATGATTATAGGATGAGAGTTAATAAACCTCCTGCCAAAATTCCAAAATTAGTAGATAAACATGTCGTAATCATGAATACCCAACTTGACACTTGGTTTATGGGAGTTTTCCTCTTGATAATATATAAAATGAAGTATTCTCACTGCTGTGTTAAAGAACTAAGAATAAAACCATATTATATACGTACAGATAAAATACTAACTAAGCTTTTGATGGTGGGAGTATATATGGGTTTTATTTAACTCCTTTCTATTCTCCTATAGTGTCCACAGTTTCTATATAGCTTATTACTTATTTGCTTTATTATTAAATATTCACTGAATGTTATTTTTATGGAATAATTACCTCTGAACTGGCTACATTTTTACTTAGCCATAAAATGTACATAACTGTAGGGCACATACAATAGTTACTTATTCTTGCCTAGCGGTCTTTGTCCCAGAACTAACTCCTCCTTTTGCTAGGGATGATCCTTCCCAATATCCTCTCATGGGGGACTACTCATAATTTACATCTTGTCTTGGCATTAGGAATCATCTTCAAGAGCCTCACTACCACTCTATAGCGTCTCTCCAATTTCTACCACATTATAACATATTATGTATGTCATAATTATAATCATTACCTGATGTTTATCTTTCTGTTTCTGTATTAGATTTTTATCAAACTGAATTTAAGCTTCACAATAATATTGACCAAGTACTGTTTTATTTATCGCCACATCCCTGATGCACATGACGATGCATGGTATGTAGTAGTAGAGGCATAATAAATATTTTTTGAAGAATTGAATCAAAATGAATTCAATGAATGAATAAATTCATTGAGCTAAAATGGTAATCTAGTTACCTTTTGGGCTGTATTTCCTATCCAAACCCAAATCTGTAGTCGGAGATGATTAGGTTATTTCAATGGACACCTTCATACCGCTGAGAGACAGAGGTTATTGTCTTGTATCGTTTGACTACCCTTCCTGTGGTAGTGAAGGCTTAACTAGAATGATTTTTCTGAAGGAGACAGTGACCATCCCAAGCAGACATATAATTGGTAAGCCATTTTACCTGGGGAAAATGGAACATTTCATAGCTTATAAAGCTGATGGATTAAAGCTAGTGAATTGGAAATAAAAGGCCATAGACTAGTCTATAAACTAAGTCAGTCCAATGGAACACATTTAGCGTGATCATAGGGATTTTTCACAAATTCAGTTCACAAAGAGGAAAATATACAAGGCAGCTAATTTTCCACTTTGCGTCCCATAACAAAAGCTTTCAGAACTGACAGCTTATACTTTATTAAACAGAATATAAATTTTTTAAAAGAATTTATTTATTTATTTGACAGAGAGAGACACAGTGAGAGAGGGTACACAAGCAGGAGGAGGGAGAGAGGGAGAAGCAGGCTTCCTGCAGAGCAGGGAGCCCGACGCAGGGCTCGATCCCAGCACCCCGGGATCATGACCTGAGCCAAAGCCAGACGCTTAACGACTGAGCCACCCAGGCGCCCCTTAAACAGAATATAAATTAATAAATATGCACACAATCTTGTGAGTAATTTTATTTACTAGCATTTCAGGGCCAGACAAGAGAGAATGTCACTATGAGAAAACCTCCTGAGAAAACCTTTTCTCTCTCCTCCAGCAATTTTTTAAAAAGATTTTATTTATTTATTTGAGAGACAGAGAAAGTGAGAGAGCATGAGAGGAGAGAAGGTTAGAGGTAGAAGCAGACTCCCCGCGGAGCCCGGAGCCCGATGTGGGACTCGATCCCGGAACTCAAGGATCATGACCTGAGCCAAAGGCAGTTGCTCAACCAATTGAGCCACACAGGCGCCCTCCTCCAGCAATTTTTATTTGTGCTTAGTTTTGTATTCTTTAAAAAATGTTAATGCATTTTTTATTTCAAGAATGTATATTGAAAACCTGCTATAAACCAGAACTATTCCAGATGCTAGGGAAGCTGCGCCAGAGGGAAAAAAAAATACGTATATAAATTCCTGCTAATGAAGTATACGTTCTAGTGGGTGGATAGAGACAAATATAAAATAAAAAATAAAGTATATCAGATACTGCTAAATACCAGGGAGAAAAATCATACAGAGATGGGGGTTATAAGTTGTCAACAGGGGAGAAGGAGGAGGAATAAGTGCAATGACCCTGAAATTGAAACTTTCCGAGAGGTTCAAACCAAGAATAGATTGAGCAAGGAGAGGAGGTGAATCATAGCAGCCCTGGCGACCAGATCATAGAGACCATGACAGGCTACTGTAAAACCCCAGCCTCTGAGATAAGAAGCTGTGAAAGAAAGAGGATCACACTGAATCAAACATTTTTGGCCAAAACAACCAAATAGGAGAAGTAGCCATTTCTGGAAAGGGAAATATAGTTTGAAGGATCATGTTTTGGTGAAGGATGAGCATCAAGAGTCTGATTTTGAACATATAACTTTTTGAGAAGCCTGCAAACAGTTGATTGTATGAGTCTGGAACTCAGAAGAGAGGTCTGAGAATCATAGGATAGAGATGGCACTGAGGGTCATGAAATGGAATGAGATGACCAAGAGGGAGAGTACAAAGCTCATGAGGAAAACCCAAGTCTCACTAAGGATCAAGAAAAGGAAGATGAGCAACCAGTAAAGTAGGGACAAAATCAGCAAGAATGATGAACCCCTACTGAGGAAAGGGTTTGGAGAATTCAGGGATTCAGTGCTGCTAGTAGATCAGATATAAACAAATAAAAACTGAAAATTGACTGTAGAATTTAGTGGGATGGAGGTTCTTGGTGATCCAACAAAAGAAATTTCAGTTGAGTGGTAGGAATCAAAGTCCAATTAGAGGGAGTTGAGGAGAAAATGTAGAAATGGTGACAACAATTTTGAGAAGCTTTTCTCCCAAGGAGAACCAAAAAGTAATCAACAGTTGAAAGGCAAATAAGAGCATGCATGTTTATCTGTAGTGACAAAAAGGAAATTATCAATCAGCATTGCAATTGTCATTTATAATGGCATAGACAGAGAAGAAAGAGTAGTGGTGGTAACACAGTGATTTTTTAAGCTAACTTTTTTTTTTCTAAATAAAATAGGATACAAGGGCTTCAAGTACAAGTGAGGATCAGGGAGGTATTGTTGAAAAGTTGAGAAGAAGGAATAGATTTAAACTTACCTTCTAGAAGAACAGAAGAATGAATAGATCAGAGAAGAGGTCAGGAAACTTTTCCTATGAAGGACCAGAATGTAAATATTTTGGGCTCTAGCCCATCTGGATTCTGTCACAACTTCTCAACTCTACCTTATAGCAGCCATAGACAATAACAACATATAACAATAATATAAATAAAATAATATAAATAACAACAATATAGATAAGTGAATGTGTCTGTGTTCCAATAAATCTTTATTTGTAGCCAGCTGAATTTGGCTGTTGAGGCCACAGTATGCTTGGTTTGAGAGGCACTAGCAGATTATCTAAGATTAGTTAGAGGTCATGAAAAAGTAAGGCCATTAAAAAAAAAAAAGTAAGGCCATTTAATTCATTGTCTGTTTTTCTCTTGCCATTTTTTCTGTGCTGAGTTAAATGGAAAATCTGGCATAACCAAGGCAGAGGTTTTGCAAGGTAAGAGTAACAAATGGAGTGAAGCAAAAGGGAATTGAGCATGAATGCAGAGGAACTATTAGAATAATTAATAGTGGAATTTAACTAGGCTCATTTGAGAAGAACAAGGGACAGGAAGATACACAGAATAAAAAGTTGGTGGGATCAAAGGATTTGATTGTAGTTGCAGAAATGTTGAACTAGGCATATATCAGGAGTAAATTTTAAAACAGGAAATGTTCTCACAAGAAAAAAGAAATAGTGATTATGTGATGTGAGAGAGATGCTAACTATCACCATGGTGGTCATCATTTTGCAATATATAAATGTATCAAATCAACACATCATATACCTTAAAGTTATGCAGTGTTGTACATCAGTTATATCTCAATAAAACTGGAAAAATAAAAAAGCAAAAAGATAGGTATTAATTGATGAATGATGGTTAAATTGATATTATCAAGGAATGAAGTTACTACCAGTAAATAAGCCCAGGAAACATCAGTGAGCCTAAATGTGAGACAGGAATCCATCAAAATCCTCTTTGACATTGGCCACAGCGACTTCTTTCAAGACATGGCCATAAATGCAAGGGAAACAAAAGCAAAAATGAACTTTTGGGATTTCATCAAGATAAAAAGCTTCTACACAGCAAAGGAAACAGTCAACAAAA
Source organism: Nasua narica (assembly GCA_028533885.1). Taxonomy (NCBI): domain Eukaryota; kingdom Metazoa; phylum Chordata; class Mammalia; order Carnivora; family Procyonidae; genus Nasua; species Nasua narica. The sequence goes on from CM052799.1 coordinate 42,114,338, forward strand.
GTCCATGGAATGAGAGAAGATATTTGCAAATGATATATGGATAGAGGGCTGGTATCCAGGATTTATAAAGAACTTCTCAAACTCAAAACCCAAAAAACAAATCATCCAGTCAATAAAGTGGCAGAAGACATGAACAGACACGTCTCCAAAGAAGACATACAAATGGCTAACAGACACGTGAAAAAATGTTCAGCATCACTAGCCATCAGGGAAATACAAATCAAAACCACATTGAGATACCACCTTATACCAGTTAGAATGGCAAAAAATAGCAAGACAGGAAACAAAAAGTGTTGGCAAGAATGTGGAGAAAGGGGAACCTTCTTACACTCTTGGTGGGAATGCAAGTTGGTATAGCCACTCGGAAAACAGTATGGAAGTTCCTTAAGATGTTAAAAATAGAGCTACTCTATGACCCAGCAATTGCACTAGTAAGTATTTACCCCAAAGATAGAGACACAGTGAAAAGAAAGGGCATATACACCCCAGTGTTCATAGCAGCAATGTCCGCAATAGCCAAACTGTGGAAGAGCCGAGATGCCCTTAATGGATAAAGAAGATGTGGTTCATATATACAATGGAATATTACTCAGCCATCAGAAAGGATGAATACACACTATTTGCATCAACGTAGATGGAACTGGAGGGGAGCATGCTAAGTGAAATAAGTCAGGCAGAGAAAGAGAATTGCATGGTTTCATTCATATGTGGAACATGATGAATAGCACGGAGGACCGCAGGGGAAGGGAGGGAAAAGTGAATGGGAAGAAATCAGAGAGGGAGACAAACAAGAGAGACTCTGGACTCCGGGAACCAAACTGAGGATTACAGAAGGGAGGGGATGGGGGTATAGGGTGACCGAGTTTTGGGTGTTAAGGAGGATACGTGTGGTGGTGAGCACTGGGTGTTATACACAACTAATGAATTGTTGAACACTACATCGAAAACTAATATACTATATGCTGGTTAATTGAACATAATAATAAAAAAAGATAAAAAAAAAAAAAAAGAAACATCAGTGAGAGTGAGAGACTATATTTAGGAAGGACAGGATCTCCAGAGTAAAGAAGCTCAAGGAGTTGAGAAGCCAGGGAATTAGAAGAATCTTTCACAGGCTATTTAATTCACAGAGAATTGGGAAAGGTAATTTTAGAGAGTGACAGTAAACCAGGTGATAAGATCTCTAAGGGATAACATTGTAGAATGACTAAGAAAAGGATGGGTAGGGAGTGGTGTAGTCTGATGGATGAAACTTCAACTCTGTAGCTGTTTTGGGGAAGAGGGGAGGGAGATGTCTGAAAGCAACAGTGAGGAGCAGGAAGGACCCTTACACCTCCCAGTAGAAACAGAGATGTGGAAAGAAGAAAAAGGCCCCAATGGAGACAACTGTAGGGAAACAACATCCTCACAGAACAATCAGGTCTTAGAGCAAGAAGGTCAAGTTAACATTCAGAAAAGACATTAGGAGGTTTTGCTCATATCAAACTCTAAGTTCTATAGGAGAAAGGTTTTGGGAGTTGGAGATTGGCCAGGGAAGGGCGCAGAAAAGGAAATAAATAGAGAAAAATTGGAAATGAAACTATGGGTTTATTTGGGATTCCTAGTGACTGATGAAAACAAGAACAAAAGGTGAGGAGATTAGTTCTGATGCACAAGGCAGATGGAGATAAGTTGGGGTTTGCTGGACAGGAAGGAGGAATGGTGGTAATGCGCAGACATCCTGAAACAAGGACAAGACTACGCTCCTTAATCTCGTCCAACCTTTAGTTCCCAGTGCTGATTTGTAGATTTTATCATAGGATTTTTGCCTTCTGCTCAAGAAATTTGAGAAATTTTAAAATGTGAAGAATTATTTACTTCAGTTCTTCAAAGGGATCTAGTACTTAAAAGATCTCCCCTCCTCCCAGACCAGGGCTGGTCTCCTCCCTTGTGATTCTTAGTTAACTCTTGGCCATGACTTTGCTGTCCCCATGGAATTGTTGGTTTTTCTTGTTTTTTTGATAGGCAGGTAAACTTCAAGTTGAAAGCCGCTGCAACTCTGTGATGACAATACAGGTCTGAAAGCCATGTTTTTCAAGAATAAGGATTGTGCTGAGTTGCTTTTTTGTCCTCTGTCTTTATCTTCAGAGTCTTTGTAGAGTTTGTTCTGTTTCACTTTCAAAATATAAAAAAGCATTAGTCTTTGCCCTTCAGGTTGTTCAAAGGTGAAAATACTTTTTATAACAATATAGTGGGACGACAATGCTTATTCGGGCAAAATATTTCTCAAGGTGGGAGAATGAGCTCAAAATATAATAACGTCCTCTTGTGTGTTTAGAGCTGGGATAACCATTCCATTTGTTATCGAATCCAGTACATTTTTTAGTGTGAAAGTGGGTGCTATGAATAATTAATCTGAGACAGCCAACACACTGTATTAGTGTCCTGCTAAGCTGCTTTAACAAAGACATCTCAGAATACAGAGACGTAAATAACACAGAAGTTTATTTCTCTCATATAATGATCCACAGCTGAGTTTGAAGGATGTGGAGTGGCCACATGTCCTTTCATCTCTGTAAGTCTAAGGACTGATGCATTTGTAATGATTTTGAAAAGAACAGGGGAAGGAAAGAGAGAGTGGATGGAAGGCAAGCAACAAATTTTTAAGAATTCACCTCAAAAATTGCACACATCATTCCAGTCACATGGAGTGACATGAGTCAGTGGACAGAGGTAGCCTTATTCATACAGGAACTAACTTTCCATTTTATCTTCTCTTTAGATCTTTATAAGGCATATTAAGTATTTAGTGTTGTCTATTAACTTTCACCATTAGGTAAAATACAGTAACCAGTCACGGGACCAGCAAGCATCTTGCCAGGTCAGGCAAAAATACTAAGTACTACTGTGTACATACTTGACAGATACACATCTCCATATACATATGTCTGAAGTCATTTGTATTGAAATTTAAAATTAATAGTGTTTTTATACCTATCCTTATACTTATTTTTGCTCCCAAAGACATTATAAGAACACTACGAGGTTGGTAGGATTCATGAAATTATGTTCATTTAACCTGTGAAGATACTGAGTTTTGAAGAAATTATCTTAATAACTTATACAGGGCTACACAGTTACTGCTGGGAACAAGAGTATCATATCCCGCAAAACCTTTTTCTTGTGAACTTGAAATTAAAGATTGTCTTAAGAGATTGCTTGTTTGTTTTGTTTCCTGGATAGTAGAAACAGAATCATAGACTCATGAGATTCTAAGGATGGAGGGGATTTAGAGTTCACTTGGTCAGTCACCCTCATTTTATAATTAGAGAAACAAAGGCACAGACATCTTGAAACCTGACCAGAGCTTTGGAGCTAATTAGTACCAGAAGCAGGACAGAAATCTATCAGACAAGATTCTTGAATTCTTTCTCTTATTTAATTTTTTCTGAAATAAAAAACACTGAATGACAATACTATAGTGACTTTTAAGTGGCTGGCTATAACTGTTCAGTTTTTCACTGTGGCTTCTCCAATTGGCTTTATCAAAGAGACCAACAGACACTTGAATTACTACAAAATTATTACAAAGAAAGAAAATGTCTTACACAATTCTTTGCAGACCTGAATAACAATGCTTAAAAATTGTGTTAACGTGTACTGACTGTGTTCTTGAGATTGCTGCCTTGAACTTTCCAATGAAAGGAACATGGCTGAATATGTATATTACATGCTTTAAAAAACATATACTCATAAACTTACACATATTAATAGGCTTCATAGGCTTCTGGATTAAATAGGTGAGCTTGTTTTTTTATACTTTTGAACAGTATATAAGTTTTCTATCTGATTCTGTGTTCTTACCAACACAAGTTATAAAATACCATGTAAACCTTTAGATAGCACAAACTAATCAATAACACCGTGCTTTGAGCCAGAAAGTTCATGTAGGGAACCAGCATGGACACTTTAAGGAAGAGTGCTACTCAGAGATCCAAGAATAGCACTACAATTTGTCAAGATAATACTGAGCTTAATCTCAGGGAGGAGTGAAAACCACTTAATGTGTGAGGCAGTGAGAAGCCTCTGCCCTCAAGTGGAGGCCAGGTCTCTACAATCAAGTTGAACACTGAGAAAGAAATGAGAGTCTCTACCTCAGGTTCCATGTAGATCACTTCTATCCAGATGGAGTGTAAACAGAATGGCTTCAAGGAGAATTTACTGGATTGACTTTGAGACACTTATTGCAGGAAACAGGCTTAGAAAAGTGAAAGACCCCCAGCCTTTCTGGAGGAGAGGACATCCTACATTGCCTTTAAAAAACCAGCTTGGGGGGCGCCTGGGCAGTTAAGCGACTTTCTTCGGCTCAGGTCATGATCCCGGAGTCCCGGGATCGAGTCCCACATCGGGCTCCCAGCTCCATGGGGAGTCCGCGTCTCACTCTGACCTTCTCCCTTCTCATGCTCTCTCTCACTCTCTCTTTCCTAATAAATAAATAAATAAAATCTTAAAAAAAAAAAAAAACCAGCTTGGGGGGCGCCTGGGTGGCTCAGTGGGTTAAAGCCTCTGCCTTCAGCTCAGGTCATGATCTCAGGGTCCTGGGATCGAGGCCCCACATCAGGCTCTCTGCTCAGCAGGGAGTCTGCTTCCGCCTGCCTCTCTGCCTACTTGTGATCTCTCTGTCAAATAAATAAATAAAATCTTAAAAAAGGCAAACCAGCTTAGGGTGGTAAGAACAAGAGGACTATAAGAAGTAGAGCTCAATGAAAATCACATTGTTTTAAGAGTAGAACTAGGGACAGAAAGGAAAAGCAATTCAAAATTAAGAACTTAAGATGTTAAAGAAACTGAAACAACACTAAAATATGCTGTGAATGGTGAAATCACACGATTATAATTTTCCATTTATCAGTTTGTATTTTCTAAGTTTCCTACAATGCAAGCAAATATTCCCATAATGTAAAAATTCAATAAAAGTTGTTATATAAAAGGTACAAAAATATGCTCTCGAATATAACAAATTTCATTGAAATTAGAAGTCTCTTTAACATGAGAGGTCCTTGCAATAATTACATATTTTAAACCAAAAATTAGGATGTGTAGTTTAAAGTACACCTATACAATTTTCCCCTAACTTGTCAGTTATTTATTTGAAAGAGCCTCAGGTGTTATAAAAATTAAATCTAATTTTGTTCTATATTCATGGAATTACATCTGTCCCGGAAAATTTAGTACAAATGGTGGCTATTATATAACTCTGTCTTCATTTCACTAACTGATTTCAATGAACACAAAGCTTTTGGTCTATAATACTGAAGATATGTGGTAGACATTAAGAAATACTGTACTAGGATGATAATATTTGGAAGACTACTGAAAGTTTAGGAACCCACTGAAAAAATAATACAATGCGTGTTTGAAAGTGTTGCTAATAGGCATGTTAATAGTTTTAAAAATGCATCACTATTGATTTTTCAAAGATACTGATTTTATTTTTTAAAATTTTTATTTATTTATTTATTTATTTTAGAGAGAGAGCAAGTGGGGAGAGGGGCAGAGGTGCAGGGAGAGAGAAAGGGGGAGACCATCTCGGGCAGACTCCCCATTGAGCACGGAGCCCAATGCGGGGCAAGATCCCAGGACCCTGAGATCATGACCTGAGTTAAAACCAAGAGTCTGATGCTTAACTGACTGAACCACTCCAATGCCTCTGATTTGGAGTATCAGTATCTGAAAAGATACTGATTTTCTGATTATATATTTTTTTGTTATTTATTTTTGTATCTTTCTCTTGTTTTATTGAGATATAATTGATATACATTGATGTATAGATTTTAAGTTTACAGCATAATGATTTGACTTACATATACTGTGATACAATCACCACTATAAGTTTAGTTAACATCCATCATCTCATATAGATACAATAAAAAGACAAAGCAAAAAAAAAGGGTTTTTTTCCTTTGTGATGAGAACTCTTAGGATTTACTCCCTTAACAACTTTCTTATATATTATACAGCAGGGTTAACTAGAGTCATCAGATTGTGTATTACATCCTTAGTACTTATTTATCTTGTAACTGGTTGTTTGTACCTTTTGATCACATTATTTTTTCTGTTGCCCCAAACACATGCTTCTAGTAACCACAAATATTATCCCTTTTTCTATGAGTTGTTGGTTGTTGTTGTTGTTGTTGATTTTTGATCCCACACATAACTGAGATCATACAATATTTATCTTTGTCTGACTAATTTCACCTAGTACAATGCCTTCAAGGTCCATCCTCATTGTCACAAATGGCAAGGTTTCTTTCTCTTTATGGCTGAGTAATATCATCTATTTATATCTATCTATCAATCTTCTATCATCCATCTATATCACATTTTCTTATCAATTCATCCATCAATGGACACTTGAGATATACATTGCTATTATAAATAATATTTTATGAACAAGGGGGTACAGATATCTTTTCAAGTTAGCGTTTTTATTTCTTTTATATATATTCCCAGAAGTGGAAGTGCTGGACCATATAATAGTTCTATTTTTAATTTTATGAGGATCTTCTGTACTTTTTTTCTATAGTGGCTGTACCAGTTTTCAGTCCCATTAATAGTGCACAAGGGTTCCCTTTTTCTCAACATCCTCACCAGCATTTATTAGCTATTGTCTTTTTGATGATAAACATTCTAAGAGGCATAAGGTAATATCTCTTTGTGGTTTTAATTTTCATTTTCCTAATGACTAGCAATGTTGAGCATCTTTTTACTTACTGTTGGCCTTTGTGTACCTTTTTTTGAGAAATGTTTTTCAGATCTTTTGACCATTTTTATTTTTATTTTTTTAAGACTATTTATTTATTTATATATAGAGAGAGATCACAAGTAGGCAGAGAGGCAGGCAGAGAGATAGGGAAGCAGGCTCCCTGCTGAGCAGAGAGCCCCATGTGGGGCTCCATCCCAGGATGCTGCGATCATGACTTGAACCGAAGGCAGAGGCTTTAACCCACTGAGCCACCCAGATGCCCCGTTTTGACCATTTTTAATTGAATTACATGGGTCTTTGTTTTTGTTTTTACTATTGAGTTGTATGAGTTCTTTATATGTTCTAGATATCAGCTATATGGTTTGCAAATATTTTTTCCCTTTCTGTAAGGGATCTTTTCACTTTGTTAATTATTTCTTTTGCTTCACAGAAGATTTTTACTTAATGTGGTCTTACTGCATTTTTTCTTGTGCTTTAGGTATTGTATCCAAAAAAGAATCAGTGCTAAGACCCATGCAAAGATGTTTCTTCCCTGTGTGGTTTTTTTTTTTTTCTAGGAGTTTCATAGCTTCAGGTCTCAATTTAAGCCTTTAATCAATTTTGAGTTAATTTTTGTTGTAGTGTAAGATAGAGGGCTAGTTTCATTCTTTTATGTGTGAATATCCAATTTTCCCAGCATCATTTATTGAAGAGACTGTCTTTTCTTCATTGAGTATTCTTGGTTACCTTGTCCAATATTGGTTTGCCATATATGCTTGGGTGTATTTCTGGACTCTGTTCTAATGATCTATATGTCTATTTTATGTCTGTATCCTACTGATGTGATTACTAGAGCTTTGTAGTATAGCTTGGACTCAAGAAGTTTGATATCTCCCATTTTGTTCTTCTCTTTCAGGATTGCTTTGGCTCTTCAGGGTCTTTTCATATAAATTTTAGGGTTATTTTTTTCTACTTCTGTAAATGATGCTATTGGAATCTTGATAGAAATTACATTGAATCTATAGGTGGTTTTTGGTAGTGTAGACCTTGTAGAATATTAGTTCTCCCAATCCATGAGTACAGGATACCTTTTCTTTTATTTGCTTCATTGATATTGTGTAGTTTTCAGAGTAGGTAAGTTAGTTTATTCTGAAGTATTTTTTGTTTTTAATGCTATTGTAAGGTGGATGATTTTCTTTATTTTTCAGATAATTTATTGCTAGTGTATAGAAACACTACTGATTTTTCTATTTTAATTTTGTATTCTGCAACCTTACTGAATTCATTGTTTAGGTTTAATAGTTTTTTGGGTGGGGTTTTAGGATTTTCTCTATATAAAATCATGTCATCTGCACATACAGTCAGTTTTACTTCTTCCTTTCCAATTCTGATGCCTTTTATTTCTTTTTCTTACCTAATTGCTCTGGCAAGGACTTCCAGTACTATATTGAATAAAGGCAGTGAGAGTAAACACCCTTGTCTTCTTACTAACATAAGAGGAAAAGCTTTCAACTTTTTATCAGTGAGTATATTAGCTGTGGGATTATCATATACAGCCTTTATCTATCGAGGTATGTTACTTCTATACATAAGTTGTTAAGAGTTTTATCATAGACAAAAGTTGAATTTGTCAAATGATTTTTTTGTGTCTATTGAGATGATCATGTGATTTTTTAAATTCTATTAATGTGATGCATCATATTAATTTGTGTATGTTGAACCATCCTTGCATTCCATGTATAAATCCCAGATGATTATGGTAAATGATCTTTATAATATGCTGTGAATTTTGCTAGTATCTTATTGAGAATTATTTCATTAATATTCATCAGCAATATTGGTATACAGTTTTCTTTTCTGGTATTGCATTTTTCTGGCTTTGGTATCAGGGTGATGCTGGCCTCAGAAAATGAGCTTGGGAGTGTTCCCTCCTCTTCATTTTTTGAAAGAGTTTGAGAAGGAGTGCCATTAATTCTTTAAATGTTTGGTAAAATATCTCAGTGAAGCCATTGGGGTATGGGCTTTTTTTCATTGGGAGATTTTTGATAACTCATTTAATCTCCTTATTAGTAATTAATCTATTCAGACTTTTATTTCTTCCTGATTCAGTTCATATGTTTTTGAGAATTTCTCAATTTCTTGTAGGGTGTCCACTTTGCCAGCATATAGTTGTTCACAGTAGCCTCCTATGACTCTTTGCATTTTTGTTGTATCAGCTGTACTGTCTCCTTTTTCATTTGTAATTTGTGGATTTGGGTCCTCTCTCTTATTCTTGGTTAATCTAGCTAAAGGATTGTCAATTCTGTTTATCTTTTCAGTGGACAAATGCTTAGTTTGGTTAATATTTTCCTGTTCTCTATTAATTAGTTTCTTCTCTAATGTCTATTATTTTTTTCCTTCTGATAAACTAGGCTAGATTTGTTTTTCTTTTTCTGCTTCCCTAAGGTGTGGAGCTAGTTTGCTTATTTGGGATCTTCTTGCTTCTTAATGTAGACATTTGTTGCTATGAACTCCACTCTTAGGACTGATTTTGTTGAATGCTAGAAGTTTCAGTATTCTAGGTTTCCATTTTCATTTGTCTTAAGATACTTTTTTGTCTACCCTTTAATTTCTTATTTGATCCATTGGCTGTTCAGGAGAGTGTTGTTTAATTTTCAAGTGTTTGTGAATTTTCCAGTTTTCGTCTTGTTAATTGATTTCTAGTTTTATACAATTGTGATCATATAAGATACTTGGTATGAATTAAATTTTCTTGAATTTGTTAAGACTTACTTTGTGGCATAACATATAATTTATTTTAGAAAATATCCCCGGGCACCTGGGTGGCTCAGTTGGTTAAGCAACTGCAGCTGTCTTCAGCTCAGGTCACAATTCCAGGGTCTTGGGATCGAGCCCAGCATCGGGCTCCCTGTTCAGCAAAGAGCCTGCTTCTTTCTCTCTCTCTGCCTGACACTCTGCTTACTTGTGCTCTCTCTCTATCTCTCTGTCAAGTAAATAAATAAAATCTTTAAAAAAAAAAAAAGAAAGAAAATGTCTCATGTTTACTTAAGAAGAATGTACGTTTTGCTGTTGTTAGAATTTTCTTATATGTCTGTTAGATCCATTTAGTCTATAGTGTTCTTCAACTCTTCTGTTTCCTTATTGATTCTCTGTGTGGATAATCTATTCATTGTTAAGACTATTAAAGTCCCCAACTATTATTATATTACTGTTTATTGCTCCATTTTATCTCTGTAAGTTTTTAAAAATATGTTATTTATTTATCTCACAGAGAGAGAGAGATGACAAGTAGGCAGAGAGGCAAGCAGAGAGAGAGGGGGAAGCAGGCTCCCCGCTGAGCAGAGAGCCCGATGTAGGGCTCGATCCCAGGACCCTGAGATCATGACCTGAGCCGAAGACAGAGGTTTTAACCCACTGAGCCACCCAGGCGCCCTTGTAAGTTTTTATTTTATATATTTAGGTTCTCCAGTCTTAAGTGCAGAAATAGTTATAGTTGTTATATCTTGATAGATTGACCCCTTGATCACTTTATTATGACCTTTTTCGGTCTTTTTTTGACATTTTTTTTAAAGTCTGTTTTGTAAGTATGGCTACCCTGTTTTTTTGGGAGGTGGTTTTTTTCTTTTGTTTCGTTTTGGTTTGGGGTTTGGGGAGTTATTTTTGTTATCATTTGTCTGAAGTGTCTTTTTCCTTTACTTTACTCTGAGTCTCTGTGTGTCTTTTAGTTTGAAGTGAGTCTCTTGTAGGCAGCATATCATTGGATCTCTTTTTTTTTTAATCCATGCAGCCATTCTATGTTTTTTTTTTTTATTAGGAAAGAGAGAGAGTGAGAGAGAGCATGAGAAGGGAGAAGGTCAGAGTGAGAAGCGGACTCCCCGCGGAGCCGGGAGCCCGATGTGGGACTCGATCCCGAGACTCCGGGATCATGACCTGAGCTGAAGGCAGTCGCTCAACCAACTGTGCCACCCAGGGGCCCCATTCTATGTTTTTTGATTGGACAATTTAGTCGGTTTACATTTAAAGTAGTTATTGATAAGTAAGGACTTATCATTGCCATTTTATTAATTGTTTTCTCATTGTTCTGTACATCTACTAGTCCTTGTTTCTTATTCTGCTGTCTTTTTTGTGTTTTGTATTGTGGTGTCAGCATGCTTTGACTTCTTTTTCATGTTCTTTGTGTAATTTCTGTAGGTTCTTCCCTTGTGATTACTGTGAGGCTTACATAAAACATATTAAAACTGTAACACCCCTGGGGTGCCTGGGTGGCTCAGTGGGTTAAAGCCTCTGCCTTTGGCTCAGGTCATGATCTCAGGGTCCTGGGATCGAGCCCTACATTGTGCTCTCTGCTCAGCAGGGAGCCTGCTTCCCCCTCTTTCTCTGCCTGCTTCTCTGCCTACTTATGATCTCTCTCTCTCTCTCTGTCAAATAAATAAATAAAATCTTAAAAAAACTATAACACCCCATTTTTAAAAAACATTTAATTTATTTATCGTCAGAGAGAGAGCACAAGCAAGGGGAGTGGCAGGCAGAGGGAGAAGCAGGCTCCCCACCCAGCAAGGAGCCCAATACAGGACTCAATCTCAGGACCCTAAGACCATGATCTGAGCCAAGGGCAGATGCTTAACAAACTGAGCCACTGAGATCTCCTTTTAACACCCTATTTTAAACTAATAACAATTTCAATAGAATTTCTAAGCTTCATACTTTACTTCTTAACCCCTCAAACTTTAGGTTTCTGATGTTCTAAGTTCCATATTTGTATATTGTAGAACTAACAACAGATTATTGTAGTTATAGCTATTTTTATCATTTGTTTTTTCATTTTTAAACTAAAGTTGTAAGTGAATTGTGCACCACCATTACCATTACAGAATCTAACTTTGACTATATATTCAGCATTACCAGTGACTTTTATACTGCCTTCTTATGTTCTTAGCATTCTTTTATTTCCATTCAAAGAGCTTCCTTTAGCATTTTTTGTAAAGTAAGTCTAGTAATGACATTTCCTCTCAGGTTTTGTTTGTTTAGGAGAGTCTTTATCCTTCCTTCATGACTGAAGAATAGCTCACCAGTTATCGTGTTCTTCATTGACTTTTTTTTTCTTTCAATATTTTGAATGTATCATCCCATTCTCTTCTGGCCAGAAAAGTTCCCATTAAGAAATGGTTTTATGGAAGTTTTTGTGTATGTAAGTTCTCTCTTCTCTTGATGCTTTAAAAATTCTTTCTTTGTCTTTGACTTTAGGCAACTTAGTTATAATGTGTCTTGGTGTAGCCCTGTTTGGAGTCCTCTGGGCTTCTTGGAGCTGGATGTCCATTTGTCTCCCAAGGTTTGGGAAGTTTTCAGCCATTACTGCTTAATATACCTCTTGTTCCTTTCTCTCTCTTCTTCTTCAGGAATTCTCATCATGAGAATAATCTTTCTTTTTATAATATCCCATAATTCTCATAGGCTTTCTTCACTCTTTTTCACTCGTTTTCTTTTTACTCTTCTGAATGGATAATTTCAAAAGTCCTATGCACTGATTTTTTTCTTCTGCATAGTCAAGCCTGTTTTTGAAGGTTTTTTCTGAATTCTTCAGTTCAGTTATTGGAATTTCTCAGTTCAAGGATTTCAGTGTTTTTTTTTTTAATTGTATCTCTTTCTTTGTTGAACCTCTCATTTAATTCAGGCATTATTTTAAACATTTTGTTTAGTTGTTTTTCTTTGTGTTCGTGTAATTTGCTAAATGCTTTCAGAGGAATATTTTGGATTCTTTGACAGTTCATAGATCTCTCTTTCTTCAGTATCAGCTGTTAAATTTTTATTAATTTCCTTTGGTGGTATCATATGTATCAGGTTTTCTGTGATCCTTGATTTCTTACATTGATTTCTGCCTTTGAATAACTAATCCAGACTTCAAAGGTTCACTTTGGCAGAAAAAGTTCTTCACCAGACAGCTCAGTTTAGTTTTATGAATGTGTCTGCTGGTAATGTCTTTGGACAGGTAGGTCCTGCTATGAGGGTCTATTTTTATGTGAGGCAACTATTTGAGCTCCGATGGTGGGGATGGCAGGTATTTCACTGGCTAAGAACAGCTGGTAGAACAGCTGGCTTTGTTCTCTGCCCAAGTGAGGCTGTCAGATCGACTTCATGGTTTCTTGGATTCTCTGGGATGGCTTATTAGATATTTGGGGCTAGCTACTGTATTTGAGTGGGGCTATGAATTAACTTCTCTGCCCTGGTAGGTCAGTAGGATAAAACCCTGGGCCTACATGACTGATTGGCTTTGGGACAAATATCAGGCAAGAATGTGTACTAAATATCCTGGTCAGATGATAACACTATTTTTTTTTTTCTTGGTAGATAGGGAAAGCTATGGGCTGTGCTCTGTTCCAGTGCCATTATGAGCAGGGCTGTTAGACGTGCTCCACAGCTTCACATGTGCTCTGGCAAGGTTCCTTGATTAGATAATCTAAAGGCTATATTTAGCAGTAAGTGGAGCTATGAATTCATTTTTTTTTTTACGTTGGTACAATAGGACACTCTTGGTTTGTAGTCTTGACTCAAGCTAAACTGTATTCCAAATTTCATGGCTGAACAGTGTCACAGGTTTTTGCTTTGGGGTAATAAGTTCTGCCCACCTGCTTCTCAGCTCAACAGTTGCTGGTTTATGCAGCTTCCAGGTGTTCTCACCAGCCCTTACTATCAGATAGGGCTGGGAACCATGCTCCATAATGGGGGAGCATGAGTCAGGCTCCTGCCTATGTGGGATTGGGAGGGTCCATTTCAGGAAACTTCCAAATTTTTCTTAACAGGCTTTCTGGTGAGTGAGGGATCAGGAATTGCAGTGGGTGGAATTAAGAGTCAGATATTCTGTGAGGGCATGGACAGAATAGGCTCCAGGGTGGGCAAAACTCTTCATTTGAGGACCTAGATTAGATGGACATGTACCCCACCAAGTCCCTTGGTGAGTCAGTAACCCCAAAATGGTTCTCCAGATGAACAAAACCACTGGTTGGCACTACTACCGGGGCTCGGTGGGTAGGAATTCATTCTGATGTTCATTCTTGAATTCATTCAGCACTCAAGATATGAGTGCTGGTTGCTGGAAACTCCTCCCCCTTCCTCATCACAGTCAGTGGTTGAGCCCTGCATATTCCTCTGTGATTCCCATGGGGAAATATCAGAATAGAGACTCTCACAAAGCAATCCACAAAATTGGGTACCTGGATGTCACCCTTGGGCTCTCTCTTTTCTCTGGAAGAACAGTAGGCTGAAGGCAAACATCTCTGTGATGTCCTTTACTGGTCTTGGTAGGGAGCAACATGGTCAGTGTGTAGGCACTCCTCTTAATATACCTTCTAATGCAGTTTGTCTTGGTCTCTGTGGTGCAAGGGAGAGTGCTTTAGTCTCACCTTTCTGTTCTAGTATTCTCTCAGTCTTGTCTTGTCCATGAATATTTGTTAGCTGTTCTTTTTGTGAGAAAGACCAAAGTCAGGAATGACCTATGCTGCCATCTTGGTGACATCACTTGTCCAACATGAACTTTTTCAAAAAGCAAAAATGTACTCTTTAAGAGAAATTTCAGTGTGGAACAATTTTTCATGACTATTACATGACTAAAATGTATAGCAAATTCTATTGGAATTTATACATACAAAATGGCTATACAAGTTAAGTAGGGCAGATGTAAGGCTTTTTATTTCAACATTGCCATTCATGCA
>CM052799.1:42129267-42166376 GCA_028533885.1 Nasua narica
CTGCTGAGCCACCCAGGCGCCCCAAAAGAACACATTTTTAATTGATTTATTTTAAAAATTCAAATTGCTGGGGCGCCTGGGTGGCTCAGTGGGTTAAGCCTCTGCCTTCTGCTCAGGTCATGATCTCAGGGTCCTGGGATCAAGTCCCACGTCAGACTCTCTGCTCAGCAGGGAGCCGCTTCCCCTCTCCCTCTGCCTGCCTCTCTGTCTACTTGAGATGTCTTTTTCTCTGTCAAATACATAAATAAAATCTTTAAAAAAATAGAAATTGCTTAAATATCAATCAACTAATTATTGACTACCTTTACCTAGAATATGTTTCAGCAGAGTAAAACAAAAATATATATTCAAGGAAAGTCCTAATTACTTTTTCTCTTCATCTGAATCTTCTGCAAACAAATATGACATCAACAAAAGATAGACTTCTATTCACATTTGAGATGTAAAAATCTTCATTTATGTCTTCTTTTTAAGTTAATATAAATCACATTATGGTTTATGATTAGGATGGAGTATATTATAGTATACAATTCATATATAACATACTATGGCATAAGATTAGTGTATAGTCAGCTACATTATATGGAATGTACACATTTCCTTTGAATATAACCAGTTCTGGAAAAACACGATATTTTGTTTGAAAATTTTTTACGAAAAAGTAAAACTTCATAGCTATTTCATATTTGTATATGTATGTTGAGTTCTTCATTTCTCTCTCTTTACAACCAATTGAGAACAGCTTTTCCCCTGAAAATGTTCTGTTCAAGTGGTTAGCATTTTTGTATTATTGAATTAATTTTATTAACTAACAGACATTGAATATAGATAGCTTCAAAAAATTAGAACAGTAGAGTAATAATCAGGTTGTTTCCAGAAATGTGGGTATAATATAGTCTGTATCAATGCTCTGTGCTTTTTGAAATCATTAACCAATTGAGCTATTACATCATTGCCTTACATACCTTTATAGAGTGTTTACCTATCACGTACCTATTGGCCTGGACACTAAGCACCTAGAGTCAGAACACAGCAGGGAAGAAGTGGGAAAATAGGCATGCTTTCTAAAAGACATATAGCTTAAAAAATAGAGTATTTCACTATTATCTGCCTCGTGTAAAAGCCCAGATGTACCTGGCATAAAGTTGTAATAAGAATATGGATCTGGTTGGCATAGGTATATAATGAATATACTTGTTGACATAAGATTAAAATGTCCCTATCACTAAAAAAATATCTGGCTCTCATCATTTTTTACTGCATAGTTCTTCAATATTTCTTTTATTGTCAAAGTTGATTCCTGCTTTGACATTTTCTCATAATATACATTATGTATGTATGTATGTGTATAATATACAACACATATTTACATATTACAATAAAAATATCTAGGTGGTTCTGAAGACCTATTACTATTTTTCCAGTTTGTAGAATTTTGAATCATTTTATTTTAAACATGTCAGGCAATAAATATCTTAGCATTGAAACGTGTTCAGCAATTCACAGCCCCAATTCAGTTACATTTGAAGAAACCTCACAAATGCATTTTGTACTGTTTTTTATATTGGGCCAATGCTAAATGGTGTTGAACTTAATTGATAACACCTTCCATTGACTTTCTTATTTTTGTCATACTCATGGTTACACATCAAAAGCAAAATTGACTTCTTTCTGGCTTTTTGTAAAACCTTAAAAAACATGTTTTGTTGTCATTTTTTACCAACTCCAAATCTTTTCTTTTTTAATATTTTCCACTTTTAAATTGAACTTAGAGAATTCTAGAACTCAATTTTATTCCACATTTTTAAAGCCTCTTTCACCTTTCCTTAAATGATTTATACAATGCCTAAATATAGTTGTTAATTTCTTTGTGTGTGCTTTTTCATTGAATTGTTTATTTGTCTGTTTTCCTGGGTTTTGAAATGATGATTTTTTTTTTCCCAAAGGAAGGAGAAAACTGTCTTTTATAAAGTAGAATGAAACTCACTCCATTTTTTAAAAAGATTTTATTTATTTATTTGAGAGAGAGAGAAAGAGCAAGCATGAGAGGGGAGAAGGTCAGAGGGAGAAGCAGACTCCCTGCAGAGCCGGGAGCCCGGGAGCCCGGGAGCCCGGGAGCCCGGGAGCCCGGGAGCCCGGGAGCCCAGGAGCCCGGGAGCCTGATGCGGGACTTGATCCCAGGACTCTGGGATCACGACCCGAGCCAAAGGCAGTCGCTTAACCAACTGAGCCACCCAGGCGCCCTCCATTTTTTATGAAAGAATTGATATATACATTCTTTCTCCTATATTAAGATTTTTGAACTGGGAAAGTTATGTTTCTGACATGCCCTCTGTTTGAAGACATACTGAAATTTTTGCATGTAGACTGACATCACAAAGTTTTTTGTCTCCCATTGCCTCTTAAAACCACAGCTCAGTCACCAGATAGAGTAATAATAGGGGAGTTAGAAAGCTAATTTATCACAGTTGATAATGTTAGACAGGTAAGAGACTGTCAGTTAAAAGAGAATGTTTTATTTTTTAAAGTAAATTTTTGCAAAAGGAAAAGACTATGAAGCAAGTTTCCTCTTTTTCTTCCTTCCAGTGCTTTCCAACTGTTGTGTGGTTTCCTGTGATAGATGCTGAATTTCATTTTTCTTAGTTAATTTCAAGGAATTTTCTTTTTCTTTTTAAAAAATTTTATTTATTTATTTGACTGAGAGAGAGAGATCACAAGTAGGTGGAGGTGGGGGGCTGGAGGGGCCAGAAGGCTCCCTGCTGAGCAGAGAGCCAGATGCTGGACTCTATCTCAGGACCTTGAGATCATGACCTCAGCTGAAGGCAGAGGCTTTAACCCACTAAGCCACCCAGGCGCCCCTCAAGGAATTTTCTTAACTCTGCTCCTCTATAGGTGTTCTGCCCTGGCAATGCTGACCATCCAAATACAAGACACCTCTTGGCAATGCGTGCCTTTAGTCTTTTCTTCTCTTTTAGTACTAAGATTTGTTCAAGAAATTCTGTTTTAAAGCTGGTTTCTTATATAATGAAATTGCACAAAATTACTGTCTTCAAGAAATAACATTTTCTTAAACTGAGCACAAAAACATCTTTGCACACATCTTTGCTGTTTTTATGCAGTTATTTCAAGGGGAACTAATGTTGATGACTTCCAGTGCTTTAGCATCTGACTGCTTCTGTAGCTTTGGGAGTTGTGGTTTTTCTTAGTTTTTGTTTTGTTGTATTTTTACCCATGTTTTTACATCTACTTTCTACAAGTTAAACCTGATTTTTTCCCCATTTGATTTGTGAGGCTGCATATGGAGCACATTCTTTGGTATGGTGGTTAAGAAAATGTTTTGCAAGCCCTTGGTTGACCCTGTATGACAATTCTAGCAACATGCTTCCCTTCCCTTTCTAATCCGCTAATCAATATTTATTCACTAGTGCAAACTAGCTACTGTGAATCATTTCTGAAAGGAAAGTAGAAGTTTGTCTATTTCCTTAAAGAAATTCACTGTTAAAGTGGCCTCCTCTTTTTCTCTCCTCAATGATCAAATTCCTTGCAATCTTTTAGACCCCATTAAAATATTGGTACCTCTGGGAGACTTCCCTGAGGCTACAGTACAGAGTTTATATTCATAGTAATAGCCAATAACTTTTCAAGTTGTTGTCATGCACGATGGGCTCCATTCCTTGCCAAGTACTTTACTTAACATTTAATTAAGCTGTCCATCGTGACCTTCTTGATTGTCCCCATTTTGCAAAGCAGGATACTAGGGATTAAAGTAATTGGTTTTCCAAGTTCACAGAGCTGTAGTGATAGACAAAGGATTCATATTCGGGTCTGCCAGAGTCTAGGGTTTGTGCTCCTAACTCCCTATTTTGGGGTCTGTGAAATAGTAACTCAAATTTGGAAGAATGAGAGACTTGTGTTGATGTCATTATTGACCAAAATGTATTATTCACTTAATATCTGATAAAATTTATGTCATGGAACAAATATTGTTTAATCTGATATCAGTATACTGTTAACAGATTATCTGGGGAGAAATTGAGTGTCTTTGTTTTGTACCTGCTCTGATACTACACTGTGGCCTGATAAGAGAATTTTGCGGTGGAAACTGTCTCTTGGCTTATATGTTGAGCATTTACATGTTGGTGCTTCTATTGCTGGTGTGGTCTTAGAACTCTTTATTCTGAAATCAGTGTGACTTGGGTCTAAATTCTACCTGTATTACTCATTGCTTGTTTTTTATTATGACTAAGACATCTAAACTCTCCCAAATTCAATTTTCTCATCAATATAATCGGGCTAATAACTTATAACTAAGGTTGCTTTTTATAATTTTTTTTGATTTTGCAAATTTTTAAACATAAGATTAAAGAGAAAGGTCTAATATATGTCCATCTGCCCCTTATCCAGCTTAAACAATGATCAACTCACTGTCAATTTTGTTTCTTCACATCCTCAGAATTAGTATTGTTTGAGGATTAAATAATTTTCTCAAAATTATTTAAAACATGGCCTGGCACATGTTAGGTGCAAAATTCAAATCACAAGAATTTTATTTTTAGGAATGAACATTGAGCAATAATTGATGGCCCATTTTTCAAGTCCATTTTCTATTTCTAGTAAAATTTTTTTACTTTGGAAAATGAAAGAGAAAAGGAACAGAAAGTAAATGTTTATATGAGTGTCCCATGTCTCTCCTTAATACACATCTCTGATCTTTGTCCTTGGTTTCTGTCATCACTCTTCCATATTTGAAGAGTTCCATATTTGCCTATTGCCTTCCTCTCTTGTCATTCCTAGTGTGGCCCCTAGTTCTTCCTATTACTCCTTAGGACAGTTTTCTACTATTGATTTCAGGTTTTTTCTGCACCTACATTGTGCCCTGGACTATAATGTTCTTGCAACCTATGGTGTTTTGTTTTGTTTTGTTTTTTCCTCATTATAAATTGGGCCTAACTCTGCAACAAAACTCTCCAGCCATTTTTCATTTACTCATCTGCTTTCCTGGCAACCAGTACTGAAAGCCCTACATGAGAAACATTTTCCTTTCTCTTTTCTTAAACAAAATTTCCCTTTTGTCTCCTAAGTATACTATTCAGGTTCATAATACACCAAATGTTCTAAAGAACCAAGCAGACAGAAGAAGGCTTTTTTGCAAGTAGATGCCAGAAACATTTTGCTTGTACATGCATAATGGATGTCCAAAGAGTATGCCAGGAGTTACTGAATCAGGACATGGAATTCCTAAAAGGGGAAAAAAAGTAATTTGACTGCACTTAACCTTCTTTCCTGCATTATTATTTTGCTCTAGTTCATAAAGCTTTGACATACATTGTATATATCCACTCTAAGTATTGAAGACATCTCAAGGCAGTGTCTCACACAAAAGCATGGTGATTTTCTGGGGGGTTTTTATGCCATATTCTTGAGTAATGTTGTCCATTTTAACTTTATATGAAGAGATCAGAAATATGAACAAACCCTAAGCAGAAGTTTGCAATAGACTTTTACTATCAGCCTCTAACCACTCTACATCCCCTATGTTTATCCCACTTAAGACACTGAGCATTCATCAGGACTTGAGTATATTTGAATTATTTATCTCCTTACCACCAAATGTAACCAGAATGGGGCTGATATCAGAGCATTAGTTTTGGAATCAGATATATCCAATTGCAACACAAAGTCCTAACAGTTGCTATTGTTATGACCCAATCATACTTATTTAACCCTCGCTATTTGACTTATTTCACATCCTTTCTCATTTTATGTTCCTCCTCTATAAATGGGGATGACATAGTGTCTATTTCTCGTAAACTTTTGTGAAGATTGCATAAGATATTACAAGCAATGTACCAGATACGGGGTGGGGGATAGATTTGATTCTAGCCAAAGTCTTTCTTCTTATAGATTATAATATATATGCCTATAGTATGCTTATAGTGTACAGCATACACACTTGCATATATTTATACATGTAGACATGTGTACATATGCATGAATATAGTACATATACTGTATGTATATATTATATACATATACGTATGCATATACATGAATACACACACATCTTGCTTATGTTAGAATAAAATATCCCCTAACAAATGTTGACTGGCCATTATGTGGATAGTACTTTTAAATTGTTATTGGAAAAGATCAGTCCTGTTTGCAGTATCCCCAAAAATACACCTTATAAAGCTTTTTCCAACATAGGATGCTATCTCTATTGTGTTGTTGTCACACTTAATTTGAATCTTCAAAGTAAAAATGATGTTTTAACAGTGAGTGAGAAAAATTACTACCTTCAGAAGGAAAATCATGGAATGGAGAAAACTTTTAAAAACAGATGTGTGGGAATATTTCTATCATTATATGAGTTTCTTTTTTAAAATATTAAGTATATCATCTATAAAAACTCTCATACATGGGCACTTATGCTCAGAAATGGGATTTTGAAATTTTGTAAGCTGTTTCAATGTCCTTTACATGAGAAGTTTTAATGGATTTTATCACTTTGATTAAACTAGAAAAAATATATCTTCTAACTGGTTTGAAAATGCAATAGACAGCAAGGGAAGGGTAATTCACTAACCTATTTTTGATAACAAGCTTTACATTAACTAGTGTGTGAGGCTGGAAATAGAGTTTCATGATTTCATAAGAACAGTCAACATAGCCCCCTCCAACAATGGGCCCTTCCATCTCCATAAGGTAACTTTTTTGATTCTTACAGTCATTAAAACCAGATACTGCAAAACAGTGAATTTGAACCAGGGCTTTTCAAAGCTTTAAAGTATGCATGCAAAATTTTTAAAAAATTATAAGGCAAATCCAGTCTAATTGCTTTCTCTGAAAATGTTATTATTGGTAATATGTTATGTAACAAGTTAGTGAGAAAAATGATTTTATCTATCATTAGTAAATATACTGGTACTTAAGACATTTCTTTGTTCCTCTTTATTATATTCATTATTAATTACTATTTTAACTTAGTTATAATGTTTAATAAATGTTAGTATATTAGTACATTTTTCTGTCGCATACACAGATGAGTATACATAGATGACATATATCTACTCAAACATTTTTATGGTGATTACTTTGAAAACCCAAAAATGTTTCAAAAAAACCTGTTGATATGATCATTACTGATTTTGTTGTCAAGGTTAAAACGGTAACAAGACAGTTTATGAATTCCTTTTCAGGAAAGATAGATTAATGATCAACTGAAGTAGAATGCACTTGTTTCTTATGAGTCTGTCCTCCCTCCGTCTCTCTCCCTGTATATCAGTTTCCTAGGGCTGCCATAGCAAGAAACTACAGACAGGGTGAAGAAAGAAAGAGAGAAAGAGAGAAAGAGAGAGAGGGAGGGAGAGAGGGAGGAAGGAAGGAAGGAAGGAAGGAAAGAAAAAAAGAGAAAGAAATTTGAAAGAAAGAAAAAAGAAAGAAAGAAGGAAAGAGGGAAAGAATTTTATTCTCTGACAATGCTGGAGGGCCAGAAGTCTGAATTTAAGGTGTCAGGAAGGCTACATTCCCTTTGAAGGGAAGGCTCTAGGGAAGTATCCTTCCTTTTCTTTTCTGAGCTTCCAGTGACTCCTGGCATTTCTTGGCTTGTTACTGCATCATTTCAATCTCCGCCTGCATAATCACACAACCTTGTTCCCTGTGTGCCTCTGTATACAAGTCATTAGAGCTAGGGCCCACTCTAATCCAGTATGACCTATTCTTAACTTAATTACATCTCCATCTGTTTCCATGTGAGGTCACATTCACAGGCGCTAGGGATTAAGACTTGAACATACTTTTGGGGGGACATAATTCAACCACTATATCCTCTCTGCCCTGGTCATTCCCTCCCTCCCTCTCCCCCATCATTGCCTTACTTTTATCTAGTACCATAGGGGCCACTAAGTTTTCTGAGAGTTCTCTGTATGCAGAGCACCAAAAGTCCACAGACCAAGTGAGAATGAGACTCCAACCTGGAGTAGGGGTCGGCTTAGAGCAGCACATGGAAGGGCTGTGTGGTATGATTCAGGAGTCAACGGTTTGCTCATTCATTCTCTGAAGTTCTCTGTGCTCTAGAACCTAAGTGGCAGCAATTGAATGTCATTTATTTTCTCTTACTCCATAGTGACTGCCCCCAAAAGCATACATTTTTCCATTGTATTCAAGACAGATTTGAGATGCTTCGAATTCAGTCTCAAGGAGGAACTTGCCATTCTATCTGGATACCTGCAGAGGGGAATAGGGTTGACTACATCAGCCACAATCACAGGTGTCTTTTCAATCTGGTATCTTGAAGTTCCTACCATTTATTTCATCCTATTAAGTGGTAGTCTGAAGACAGTTTTACTTTCAGTTTATTAATATTTCCATGTAACCCAGTATTTACTGTTCAATCATAAATGTGGGGTAGGTAAGATACCACATAGAAATATGTGCCTTAATTATTAAGTTTTTAATGTAGTGCTCAACAATTCATTAGTTGCATATAACACCCCATGCTCATCACAACATGAATTTTATTTTTCAATTTCTATAGTCCTTGTGCTATATTCTTCAACTTGACCATTTTATCTTCTCTTTCATGACTGGATTCCCAATACTCATTCTGGCAATACACTGAATTTCCCTTCTTCATGGTCGCTATGCGTTCCCCTTTGTCAAACAGTAGTTTCCCCGACGGGTCCCCCTACTTTTGGTCTCATCTCTGTCATTCATCCCTTTGCATTATATAGGCTCTATCTAGCCTTGTAGCATTGTCAGTTTATCTCATTACTTCTTTTTTCTTCCACTGATGTTCAGTCATTGCATGTTTTATGCTTTGTTTCAATTGACACATTGGACTTGAGCATTTCAGTAATGCCACATTCATTTGTAGATTATCTTTCCAGAGAAGGCCAAGGGGAAATTGCTTCTTTGTCCTCCTTATCTTTGAGACAACCTCACTATTAATGATACTCTTAATAACTGAGCCTACTGGCCCAAAGAGATAATTTGAAAGAACCAATAGGTGGCAGACATTTGGTTTTATGAAAGGGAGAAATTGTTTCCGAGGGGAGAGCATAGAGTTCTTTCAGCAGAAAATAGAATGCAATTTTACCTTTCTAGCACTAAAGGACATGTCTTATTCAGACCAATTGTCTTCAAGCTGTGACAGATTCTACCTCCTATACTGTAATGATACTTGAGTTTTTTGCAATACCCTTGCTCCTTTACACATTTTTTTCTGTAAGCCCTTTCATAAGAGAGATATGTATTTTTAAGACTAGGATGTGAAAAATAAATTTCTTGGAGACATTTTCAATATATTTCTTTCTATTTTTAACCCTTGAACCAGAAGTATAAATAATGCTTATAACTTATTTGCTTGGCATCCACCTTCTTTACTTTTGCCCACTTGCTTCAGGAAAGAGTTACTACTTCCTTTTCTTAAAAAGCCTCAATTCCCTATTTTACCTTGCCTTTTTCTAAGGAGTGAACATGTTGCCAAAATACTTACTTTTGCAGCTATTACGAGTGTCTTATTCCCCAGCTTACTTATTGCTTACAGTCCTTTACTGCTTTCTTTGCTTTGCTTTATAATCCTCATAGTTTTTCTGTCTACCTCCTTTACACCTGGCATATTTCCTTGGAGTATGACAAAAAGGGTATGCTTTGTTTTTGTTGTTGTTGTTGTTGTTTTAAACCATTGCTCTATTTGCCATATGTAGCTATTCTTTTAGTGACTGTCACAAAGCAGATCTCTGCAAAGGCTTTATAGTTTGAGTTCAACAGCAGAAGTGCTTTCCAATACTTGGTATTTCTGGACTTCTCATGTAGTTGATTGGTTTTGTCTCTAAGATTTTGCTACTTTCCTTGTCTTCGGAATGGCCTGCCAGGAGCTTGCTTAAACACTACAAACTCTACATGATGTATGGTGGTGAGCACACTTTTTTTTTTTTTTTTAGCAGTCCTATCTTGCTTTAAAAACATTATTTTTTTCCCTTTTTTTCCCAAAAGGCATGCTTTCATGTATTTGGTGTTTCCACCAGTCTATGGCAGTAGAGCCATAAAGAGGTTTAATTAGCTGAGGTCCTTGGAATCTGGCAGACCTGAATGTAGATGCTAGTTTTGCCACTATTGGGTTACTTTCGGAAGTAAATTAACTGCTCTTATTCTTAGATTCTTTACCAGTGAAATGTAAACTGAAGTAGAATGCACTTCATAGTGTCTCAGTCATAGGATTAGTTGAAGGATTTTTATGTGACTGTGTTTGTAAATGTTTCAGACATATGGGGAGTATTTAATGAATCTAGAACTTTCTCTAATGTATCAGTTTCTATTTCTCTAAGCAAAGAATTTTGCTCTCATATCAATGTGGGGTTGTTTTGACCTCTCTTATCTATTTAGATTTTTTTTAAGATTTTATTTATTTATTTGACAGAGAGAGAGAGAGAGATCACAAGTAGGCAGAGAGGCAGGCAGAGAGAGAGGGGGAAGCAGGCTCTCTGCTGAGCAGAGAGCCAGATGTGGGACTCCATCCCAGGACCCTGAGTTCATGACCTGAGCCAAAGGCAGAGGCTTTAACCCATGAGCCACCCAGGCGCCCTTCTATTTAGATTTTTAAAGGCTTGGTAATGTCTTCTTATCTAAATATGTGTATACTCTTTATAAGTAGATATTTATATAATACATAGCCATTCTTTCCTTTTTTATAAAATTTTTGAAAAATACAGAAAAACAGTTAAAAATCACCCATAATTTTATCATGTATGTATATCTAAAAAAGGGTTATATGGCATATGTGTACATATACATGTGTACTTATATGTATACCTAATTATATTTATACTTACATTTATGTAAACAAGTTTCATTCTACAACTCTGCTATCCCTCCAATATCATCACCAAGAGAAAACTATGTGAATCTGGCCAGTCATTTTGCTATGCTTATAGGTATATAGTATTTGCACTTCTACTTTTGTTTCAGATATATATTTATAATATTCATGTATTATGTGAATAATTAATGCTCTTTCCCTAAGCAATTTCCTCTTCTTTTTTGCTTCACATTGATACTACTTTTCTGCAGGCCTTAAATAATTAATTATTAATAGTAAAATTAATCATATAAGGCATGAACATTTCACTTTAGTTTCTGAATGCTGTTCACATCTATTATCTCCTGTAGTGACCACTGCCACGCTGTGAAATGAGTAAAAATATTCCAGTTTAACAGATGAAGGTATTGCAAGTCATACAGATTAAGTAGTGGGGAAAGTGTGGTTCCCAAGCTGGACTGTGAGTCTCTGGACTCAAATCCCAGGCATTTTCCTGAGAAAAGTGCATAGCCATGTCACACTTTTGGTTTTATGTATTTCTGCCATCTCTTACAGCCTGTAGTAAAATTAACACACCATCATTTTGCAACCCATAGTACTTTATTGAATACTGTGTTCATTCAATTTTCAAGGTCTTTCTGATACTTCTGTCTTCTCCAAAGTAATTTCTTTCATAGCCATGATGTAATCTGAAAACAAGTGCATTACTTTATCGTCTTAAATACTCAACTAGCTATATTTTCTTGAAATAGAATCCATTATATTGCCCCCATTTTTCACCTGTAATAGGGGAATATAGAAATAGGCAGCAAAATAAAGTAGCAGTTAAAATTACTAGCTCCAGAGCTCCTCTGCTTGGGTTCAAATCCCAATTCAGAGACTTCTTAGCTATGTAACTTTTGTCCGATTCTCGGTTTCCCTGTCTGTAAAATAAAAATGATAATACTACATCCACTGACTATAGAAATGACTAAAGACTCAAGATTTTAAAACATTTAATGGTTTTAAAAATTAATATTAAAACATTAAAGTATTTGGCCCATCATGATTGCTAGGAGAATATTAACCAAGATTACTATTATGATAAATAGGGTACAAGCTTTCCTGGGTAGCATTAAGTATGGCAATGAAGATTATTTCCTGCCCAAACCAATGTGCTTTTCACTGAACAGTTTTGTATTAGCTGTCTTCCAGTGACTAATGATAGTTCTGCTAAGAGTGAATATGAATATGAAAATTTACTGTATTTTTCTAGTGTCCCTACAACTGTAAATGAATTGGTAAGTCTATATGCCTATGTTTAAACATAATGAATCAGAGTTGTGTGATGTCATCAATGCATAGCCTATATATACCCTGTGTATATTACTTATGCATCAACACATATGTTTTCATGATTGTTATACTCTTTAGAATGTCTGATAAAGCTAATTTTGATAAATACAATGACAATTCAATGACATTGTACAGTAGAATTTTTTTTAAGAATGAAGAAAATATAGAGAGTGGGATGGGCTTGGAAAAAGAACAAGAAGCTAGTAGATGCTAGTTCTAGTTCTACTTGCTTCTAAATATGTGATATATTTAATACACTTAGATCTGTTCTTTATCTCTTAACATGGCAGGTCTGGGGTAGGTGATCTCCAAATATCAGCTGTGATATTTTAGATTTTGTCTTGATAGTTTAGAGCCTCATAATTATGATTATTTGTGTGATGTGGATCATAGAAGTGTTGTCTTAAAATTCTAACCCCAAATGGCAGAGAGTCTAGAAGAGTTTACTTCCTAGGTAAATAACTATGTGATTTGACAAACTAGGATCTAGTAATTATCACCTCTCAAAACTATGCAGTAATTCTCCACTGTCCTTAGTAATAAAATCTAAAGTTCTTAGAACAATCGCTAGGCAGCACCACCTGGACCCAATTAGGCTGTCAGTCTTCTATCAATATATATCACCTTGTACCTTCAAGTGCATATAGCCCTTTTTCATTCTGGACTCCTGCTGATGCTGTTCACTATTAGGGTCCCTGATCAAAGGAACGAATGAGACTGATACAAAGCGAAGGTCAAGCAAAGCTTTATTTCGCGCCAAGCTTCGTGAATCACACTGCCCGGTCAGGGTCATCTCTATGCAGAGAGCGACCCCGCCTGGTCTTATAGGCTATCTTTTATAGGGCAAAACCGCAAACCGATTGTGAGTTTGTCCTTATTGGTCAGAAGCAGTGGGGTCAGGGGAGGTTACATATGTGTCCTTTACTGATTAGACGTCTCCACCTGGCCTGACTCGAACTTGTTCTTCTGGGGGACTGTCATCAGGAGCCAGCAGACCACATTCCACTGGTGTCCTGGACTTATCCTTCTAAGTAAGTTCCTTCAGGCTGACTTTATTCCTTTAAGGCAAGGTCAGCTTGTGTTCACAACAAAATGGCTGCTTAGACAAGATGGAATCACTTAGGCTAAGCAGGTCCTAACATTCACTTTTCTTCGAAATGTTCCTCTCCTCATCTGACCCAGTCCTGCCCCCTACTCTATCTCTTAAGCATTAACTTAAATATATAGATTACCAACTTCTGTGTTGAACATGCAGTGTTTTATGCATTAAAGATAAAATTTTACAGGAAGCATCAGTTTCAGTCATTTCTTCTAAAATGGGGATCTGGCAACATTTTGTCCATGTTTGTACATGGCAGCTGGAACCACTAGCTGATGAGTAACACTTGGAACCCAGGTTCCCCTAGATATATTACTTGTTTCTTCATGTGGGATTAAAAGGTAGCAACCTCTAGCTAAAATTTTACTTCCTCAGAAACGTCTCATAGAACCCTTAGAATAGGTACCTCCCAAATATCACATCCACAGTACCCTATGAACATCCTTCAGTATATTATGCATAATTGCGAAAAAAATCATTTTGGGTGGGAATATAATTGTTTTAATACACATGTCCCCTCACTACATTGTAAGCTTTATGAGGGCCAAGACTTTGTCTGTCTTTTCCACCACTCTATCCTTCTATCAAACACTTTGCCTGATGTACATTCTTGCCAACAATGTTTTAGTGTCCAGTATATGCCAGACATTGGTCATGTGTCTCATAGCTAGCTGATGAATGACTGAATAAATTAACAACCCAACATAGAACCCCTCAATGGAAGCTGTAGGAGTCAAATTGAGATTTAATTTATTTGACTTATTGGTGGTTTAAAGATTTAATTTATTTGAGAGAGAGAATTGGAGAGCATGGCAGGGGTTGGGGGTAGGGACGGAGGGAGAGGGAGAGAGAATCTCAACCAGAGTCCACAGTGAGCATGGTGTGCCACAGAGGACTCAGTCCCACATCTCTGAGATCATGACCTGAACCAAAACCAAGACACAGATGCTCAACCAACTGCAACACCCAGGTGTCCTAATAAATCAGTAGTTTAAAAATATTCATCACCACAGAAGGAGTGATCAATTTCATTAACAAGTGCAGTTTAATTTTTGGAAAGCACACTTCTTTGTTGCCTGCTCCTGTTAGAGATCTGTTTTCATGGTTTCATTGTTGAGTAGTGTTTTAGTCATGTCAGGGGGATATAGGATTTGTAAGTAAATGACGCCTATGCGATATGGCATTAATCACAAATTTTCCTCTAATCTACATCTTTATTGAGGAACGCACAGGTTTCTTTAACAGAGATTCCCAGAGAAATATGCCTACCTCCCTAGCATGACATTCCTGTTTTTAACAGCCTGTATACCCAGTTCATGGCTTCCGGGAGCTAAAAACAACCTATTAAAATATCTAGAGAAAAACTAGAAGGCAATTAGGTAAAATAGCCATAGATTCTTCAATCCCTTGTTTTGGAGTAAAATGAAAGAAAGAAAAAAGAAAAGGAAGGATCAGAGTTATGTGGCACATACTATGCGTTGAGGATTATGGCAGGTAAAACATGATCTTTGGAATTCACAGTTTTAAAGTTAAAATACACTTTAGCTATTCAAGTAGTTGTTACATCGCACTGTTGGAGGCACTAAAAAACTTTTTTGAGTATCACTGTCTTTCTCTCTTCAACAATAATTAGTTACATTTATTGGATATTTTCTTCCTTTTTTTTTCCTTAGGGGTATTTTATTTTATTTTACTTTGCTGTTGTTTTTGTAGTGTTCAGTGATTCATTAGTTGCATATAACACCCAGTGCTCATCAGCACACGTGCCCTCCTTAATGCCCATTACCCGGTCACCCCATCTTCCCCACTCCCCTCCCTTCTGTAACCCTCAGTTTGGTTTCCAGAGTCCAGAGTCTCTCATGGTTTGTCTCCCTCTCTGATTTCTTTCCATTCATTTTTCCCTCCCTTGCCCTGTGGTCCTCTGCTCTGTTCCTTATGTTCCACATCAAATAGAGGGCTGATATCCAAAATCTATAAAGAACTTACCTAACTTAACACCCAAAAAACAAATAATCTAGTCAAGAAATGGGCAGAAGACATGAATAGACACTTCTCCAAAGAAGACATACACATGGCTAACAGACACATGAAAAAATGCACAACATCACTTGTTGGATATTTTCAATGTATCAGACCAGACCCAGTACTAAGTGCAGTACATGCATTATCAGTAGTTAGCTGTAGAACCATGCTGCAATGGACATCATAACACCCATTTTATAGATGAAGCAACAAAGGCCTCAATAGGCCTGCCCATAGGAAAACTGAGTTTTGTTTTTTTTTTAAGATTTTATTCATTTATTTGACAGAGAGAAAGATCACAAGTAGGCAGAGAGGCAGGCAGAGAGAGGGGGGAAGCAGGCTCCCCGCCGAGCAGAGAGCCCGATGCCGGGCTCGATCCCAGGACCCTGAGTTCATGACCTGAGCCGAAGGAAGAGGCTTTAACCCACTGAGCCACCCAGGTGCCCCAGAAAACTGAGTTTTGATCCCAGATCTTTCTCGAAACTAATGCAGGTACTACTAGCCACTATTCTCTACAGCCTCCAAAATCCGTTTTAGTATAGGTACTTGAAGTAAAGCAATTACCACCCCTCACACTCCTCTTACAACTCTTCAGGAATTCTCCACTGTCCTTATGAATAAAACCCAAAGTTCTTAAACAACTAGTAGGCAGCATCACCTGGACCCAACTAGATTGCCACACTTTTCCCTACCGACTGACCACACTGGTGCCTTGAGTATATAGAGCCCTTTTCTACTCTGGACTCAGGGGTAAGAAGATAAATCCACATTTCATACTTTACCTAGTGTGAAATTAAGTCTGTCCTGACAATATTCATGTTTAGAACATAAAGTTTTTTCTTAACTCCCTTAATCCATATTAATAACACTAAAGCTTCCAGATTTAACAAATATAGCACTTGTACTTCTCTTTTGGTAGCAAAGATACCATTTCATGTAGATGCATTTTTTTTTTAGTTGAATAAAGATAATTGTGGCTCCAAAACTTAAACTTCACAGATCTTTGTTTGTTTGTTTGTTTTTTCTTGCAGTGAAAGTTTTCCTATTTAGGAACACAAGATCCTTCAAATTTTTAATGGAGAGCTATTGATCTACTCCCCCAAAATATTCACATACACATAAATTTAAGTATGTTTTAAAAATATTAGGCAAATATAGTTACTTAAAATAATGATGAAAATAAAAATGTAACACATCGAATATGCACTGTGTAAAAATAATAGAGAATAAATTTTCTGAATTTATTCCTAATCTACCTTAGTAAAGTTTGGTAGCACATATGATCCATGCTGTGCTAGGCATTAATCAGAACATTAACAAGAAACTCTTCTTAAGTTGAAGCCTGTGATCTTTAGGGGAATCCATGCATTCTAGCAATATTATTCAACTTTTATATATCTTTGGAATATTTTTGAGAATGGTATCCATCCTTTCACCAGATAGTTAAAGAAATCTGTGATTCTCTTCCACTAAGAACTAAAGATGAAGTAATGAAATTATGTACTTCCACTAAAATCGTGGGAATATGTAATGACACTGGAGAGTGTTTTTGAAATAATGTTGATTAAAAAAATGAAGAAAGAGTATATATTGATAAATCTCACCTCCAAAAAACAGATTTTATAGAAGGCTTAATATGTACCATAATATTAATAGTAGTCATCTGTTCAAAGGTGATTTTTATTCTTTTTCACTTATTTCTTAATTTTTTTACAGTTTTCTAAAATGACCATATTTTCACACTGTATTAGAAAAAATAAATGTTTTATTTTAAATATATTTAAATAAAATATGTAACATACAATATCTCCATCATGATCCCCAGGACCACCAGATTCTCTTGAGGGAAATGAACATTTCATTCATCCAGGAAATTTGATTCTAATCAAAAAATGTCTTCTAGGGCACCTGGGTGGCTCAGTGGGTTAAAACCTCTGCCTTCAGCTCAGGTCATGGTCTCAGAGTCCTGGGATTGAGCCCCACATTGGGCTCTCTGCTCAGCAGGAGCCTGCTTCCCCCTTTCCCTCTGCCTGCCTCTTGGCCCTACTTGTGATCTCTTTCTGTCAAATAAATAAATAAAATCTTTAAAAAATATATGCATATAAAAAATGTCTTTTGATTCATCTGTTTTGAACAGGTATCCTGCTGGTGCTATAAGGGATGCAAATATTCATCATTAACATCATTATCGTATGATTTAGAGTCAATTCTCTGATACTTTAGAGTTGTGAAAAGTGATCTTTATGTCCTCAAAGTTTTCTGCTGAAGGGGAATTTTTCTTGTATGGCTTTTATAGACAATCTGGTTTGTATAATCCAAATTAGCTTTTGAAAAGCTTTCTCATTCCAAATTGGCAGTTATTTAAAACACTAGGGGCAAAAGATTCTGGTCGTTCTTGATGTATCATCTCTTGTGAGATTTTATACCTTTTTATAGGTTTCCTTTCATTTAAACCTATGGAAATTTTTGAAAATAAAGTAATATATCTACAATGTATCTTCTTAATGTAAGAGAAATTGCTTAAATTATGAGTCTGCATTTTTATAACACCAAATTTTTACATTCACTTTATTTTCGAGGGACATTTTAAAGGCATAGCACAGAATAGCTATTCGACTGACGATATATTAAATAATCCTTTCTAATGGCAAAATAATTGTTGGATCATAAAGTTGTTAATTGCAATCACAGATCTTTAGAACTGGATGGGACCCCAGAAGTTATCTGATAAACTTCCCCATCTGATGCTGAAGTCATCTACAAGTCATTCAAATATCTCCTTAAACACTCCGTATGACCTAGAACATTGGGTCTAATTTCAAAGGATACTTTCAATCATGGAGCTTACATTCTAGAAAATCTTCTCTAGAGAACTAAATCTTAATGTATCTCTTTTGAGATATTAGTGATTAATTTTTGTCCTACCTCTTAGAGTGATACAGAATAAGTCTCAGGATCCTCCTACTTTCTAGATGGAAAGGAATAACTGCATGCTACAGTAAACCAATACAAACTAGCTTGAGCGAGAAGATAATTTATTGGCTAAGGCAAGACTGGTTAAGTGAAGTCTGGTCCTAACATGTATAGCATAATTAGGGCTTTGACTTTATCTAGAAAAATGTCTCAGTGAGGAATCATCTTATTTGTGGAAAAAATATTTACACCTAACATAATTTTAGCTGTTTTATAGAAAACAACTGAACTGTACTGAATTAACTGTCAATGCAAACCCTTAAGTTGGGTTTTTTTCTTCATGTGTTCCTCTTACTTATATCAATTTTTTGTTTGTGATAGTTTTCGGAACCAAATTCTGGGATTTATAATTATTATACTTCATCTTGTCTTATTTAGAGTATGAAAATAGCTGATAAATATCTTCTGGATTCTTATGCTGCCATCCAATTCATTAGCTAATCCTTCAGATTAGATCATCTATAAATTTTGTGAATATGCATTTATATCCTGAGATGATATAATGCCTAGAGATCATCTAACATTATGCCTGCTGCATACATGCTGCAAGAATATTTGAAGCAAACTACATCTTTTGTTCAAATCATTATTAAAATGGTTGAATGGGACAAAGCACAAGATAAGGTTCTGTCATAAGACTTTCTCTTGTATAATGCCAGTGTGACATTTAACTAATCATTGCACCATCAACATTAAGTCTTATCAAGGTTTTGTTTTGCCAGTTTGGGATGAAGCAGAAGACTTACCAAATATTTGGCTGGTACACACACAAACACACACACACACATGCATGCATATTTATACATATATACATGCATATCCTTTTCCATAATTTCTTTTTAATTTTCAAATGGAAAATATGGTTTATTTTTTGTTGGGTTTACTATTCTTTGTTACTCCAAGTTTTTTATTTGGCACGACTTAGACTATTTGATTCAGGGAAGATAGGAATGAGTTAATATGACATTCTGGTTCTCAGTTAGAATGGCTCTCCATTCTAGGTGCCTACAAAATATCTACCTAGCAATTTATTTGCCGGGGAATGATGTTGGATCTCTACTTTATGATTTACAGGATCTACCTTCTGGACATCTGTCTGACTCATTCTTCTAAGATCTACTTGACTTTCCATGATGATACAGAGGTTATACTAGTGGGGGTGTACTGCCCAGATCTGCTTTCAGTACCTATGAACTAAATCCCCACAGCTGTTGACCTTGCCACTGGCAAACAGTCTGTAGCTGTCAGCTCTGACTGGAAATTTCCCTTCTCTGTAGAGAGCAGCCTTGCCCAAAGTCATGCTCTTTTCTTGAGGCAGGCTTCATCCAGTGACTCCTCCAGACAGCTGTACAAAGACAAACCCCGTTGTAACAATAAGATAACCCTGAGGGATGCCTGAGTGGCTCAGTTGGTTGAGCAGCTGCCTTTGGCTCGGGTCATGATCCCAGCGTCATGGGATCGAGTCCCGCATCGGGCTCCTTGCTCTGTGGGGAGCCTGCTCCTCTCTCTGCCTCTGCCTGCCTCTCTGCCTGCTTGTGTTCTCTCTCTGTTAAATGAATAAATAAAATCTTAAAAAAAAAAAAAAGATAACCCTGAGGGGCCATCCCGGCCTCAGAGCTCTCCCTGAAATCTGCTGACATCTTTGTTATAACTATGGTACAGCCAACTTCTCTCTGCATTCCTGCTTGCTTTTTTTTTTTAACCTGTGTTGGTCCCAACAAGACTTCTTAATAAACTTTTTTCACATTACTTTCCATCTCACAGTCTGCTTCCCAGGGAATTCAAGTTGAAGCAGTTACCCAATCCAGCTCAGATTGTCATCTCTAAAATCTCAGAGCAGTGATTTACTTCATGTGAGCCAGAAAACTTCTAATCTGTTCCACCTTTAACTCTCTCTAGTCTTACTTGATTTACCTTACTTGAAATTCACTTCTTTCTTAAACGTTTTTGTTCAAATTTTCTAGTCATATCTGAGCACACAAAAAGTGGTTTTAGATCACTAAAAGGTATCTTTACTGGATGGCTAAAGAGGAATGTTACTGAAAAATATGAAAATCTTGCGTTTTTTAAGACTTTCTTTCTTTCTTTCTTTCTTTCTTTCTTTCTTTCTTTTTTCTTTCTTTCTTTCTTTGAGTCAGAGCATGTGCAAGAGGCAGAGGGGCAGAAAGGGAGGGAGAGAGACAAGCAGACTCCATGCTCACTGAACTTGAAGCCCTATGCAGAGCCCCACTTGGCTAGGTCTCAGGAACCTGAGATCATGAGCCAAATCAAGAGTCAGATGCCTAACTGACTGAGCCACCCAGGCGCCACCCAAAATCTTCTGTTTTCTTATCTCAACCTTCAGAATTTTAGTGAAATGTTAATCCTGCTGCGTGAATGAAGTTAATGAGACATAAGATAGAAAGGGTATTTTTCCTAGATTGTACCATTTTTTTAGTGTTATTCTTCACAATGGGCATCAGGTTCTCTTTAAAAATTAATACCATTTATTCAGTTAATAAAAGTTATTAATTTAACATCATTTATTCATTAGTTTTAAAACAATTGCAATTAATTAAAACTCCAATAACTAGCTGCTTATACTTTTCTTAGCTAGCAACAGTAACTAGTTTGAAAATAAAATGGCAATAAAAGATCTCATCCAAAGTGGGGCTCCTGGGTGGCTCAAATGTTAAACATCTGCCTTCTAGTCAAGTTATGATCCTGGGTCCTGGAATCAAGCCCCACGTAGGGCTCCTGGCTCAGTGGGGAGCCTGCTTTTCCCTCTCCCTCTGCCTCTCCCCCTGCTCATTCTCTCTCTCTGTATTTCTCCCTCAAATGAATAAATAAAATCTTTTTAAAAAATCTCATCCAAAGTAAAATCCAAATTAAAAATTTTAAAAAATAAGCATAATAAAAGTCTAAAGGGGGTAAGTGAAGCAAGCTACAAAATTTTGAGGTGCATGAAAAAATTTTGAATATGTATGGAGACAAAGGTTATGATTGGGAGGATTTGGAAAAGAAATCAATGTTGCTTTTAATGAATCTAATCTGTATTTATACATTTATTAGACAATGATGAAAACTTCATACTTTTTTTTGTTTGAGAAATTTTAGTGAGATTAATCCTTGTACAGACATCTAAAAAAGAACTTATGAATGAGGATTTATAAAGCATGTATTAAAATACTTCTGAGTTGATTAATGAATAATGTAGTATTGGTACTGGAAACAAACACATTTAAAATAATACCTACTAAAAGGGTAACAAGGGGGCACCTGGGTGGCTCAGTGGGTTAAAGCCTCTGCCTTTGGCACAGGTCATGATTTCAGGGTCCTGGGATCAAGCCACGCATGAGTGCTTTCTGCTCAGCGGGGAGCCTGCTTCCCCTTCTCTCTCTGCCTGCCTCTCTGCCTACCTGTGATCTCTATCTCTGTCAAATAAATAAACAAAATCTTTAAAAGAAATAAAAAAATAAAAGGGTAATAAGTGACACATGTAGCATTTCAAATTGTTAAAGCAGAGTTCTGAGACAGTTTCATTGTCATTTATGAAAACCCAACATTTATATTCAGTGCTACTATAAGTTGTTTTTTTTTTAGTCTTTTTTTTTTCCGAATTTGTTTATTTTAATTTTTCAGTGTTACAAGATTGATTGTTCATGCACCACCCCCAGTGCTCCATGCAGTACGTGCCATAAGTTTTATGGAAAGGGGCTGAGAATAGATGGTAACTGGAGTGGGCAGAAGAGGGAGTTTGGGTACTGGGAATGTCTGCATCTTAATCACAATGATGTTTACATATTTTTTTATAATTCCTTAAATTATGTGTTATAATCTGTGCTCTTTTATGTATACATAATATAATTAATGAAAGTTAATTTTTAAAAAATAATTTTTAAGTAGTTTGTGTCTACTATACACCTAGTCGTAAGAATGTATCAGTACAAAATCAGACAGATTTTGGCACTAAGGATATAGATGCATGAAACCAGAAAAGTTCATTGCCAATGATTCCTTTCCTTTCTACATAGATACACCCTATATAAGATTAAATAATTTATTTTCCTCACATCCTTATCTTAAACCAAAGTAAATAATATTTTGTCATTGAGAAAAATCTGATTTCGATTGCATTCCTAAAATAAATTTGCCCCATAATCTACATAATAAGACCACTTTATATATTATAGTCTTGTCATTTTTATTATTTAAATTAATGCACAGGAACCCTAGGAAAAATTACACAGGAGAACAATGCAAGAATAACAGGAAAAATGCATATGAAAAATGGCTTATAAGAGGTGGAATTTAAGTGGAAATACTTATAATATGTGCACTCTAGGTAAATGACAAATCCACATATGGGTGTGATATGGTTTAAAAAATAGTCAAAATAAAAAATAGTCAAAATTTAAGGTAAAGTTTTAATTTAAGAAGTAAACCTAAATACACTAATCTTTATACACTCCTTTTAAAATTATGATATTTTGAAAAGGAAAAATAAATTCAATTACTCCAAATTATAGGAAATAATTAGTGTGTGAATATTTGTTCAATCACATCTTATATTTAGAAAAGTTTTGTTGAACCTGACATTTAACTGTAACATTCCATTTCTGACCTCATCAATTAATTCTCATAATATAAATATGGTCCCAAACAAAGTAACTGTGGACTTTTTCTACCTTTATAAATGGGCTATGGTTTTGTTGGTGCACCATCAGACTGAATCTCATTTACTGTGGTAAATTCCTATAGGTTTAGATCTCTTCAGTCTGAATTTACATGTTTCCATATGTTGATGGATGGATGATATTTTTGTCTTTCCTACATGATTATGACATTCTTGAAGTCCAGAAGCAAATCTTATATATATAATTTTCACAGCTTAGCAAAGTTCTAGACATATATTACTCTGTGAGTATTTATTGGTTAGATTTCATTTTATATGATAGGAATTCTACCTTTTAGCATTAGCCATAATTAATAGCTTCTTAATTCAAACAATTAATTAGTAATTTCTTATATGTCACAGTTCTTTGTTGAGTTACATCTTTCTCTCTGGCTTTCTAATATCCAGACACATGCCCTTGAAAGATATATATAGTTGGGTGTCTGCTGTTATCCATCTAGCCCTTATCCTACATTGCTTCCCCTAATCTTCCTGCCTAAATTGGTTACAGATAATTCCCTGTCATGGTCTTAAAGCTCAGAGCCATTTCTCTGACACTACCTCACCCATGCCAGCATTTAGTTTCCTGGATTCAGTCTTATCAGTTACTTTCTTAGTTATTCATTAATTTTTTCTTTTGAAGTCTATTACTCAATAAACACTGTGCTGCTATGGATATCCAGAAAAAAAAGCAGATATTGTCTCTGGCTCCATAAGGTTTACAATGCAAATATTAATAAAATCATGACATATTAATATATAACTTAAGTATTAGGGTATTCTCTAAAATAATAGTACAGAATTCCTTAAGAGCAAAGGATGATCATTAACTATGTAATAATGATGCTTGTTTCCCTAGAAAAGCATGTGTTTTAGAAAGGAAATCTAATGGAATTGGTGCTCTGAGACAAGTAGACAGCTCCTTATACTCCACCTCCTTATCAGCCAGTAAGGACATGGGTGATATAATCTATACCAAGAACCAAAGAGAATGGGCATTGAAAAAATTGTACTGATGTAGGCAAAAAGAAAGCCAAGTGAAGCAAAAACCACTACTCAACCATTAATTCTTTTGTTATTCTCAACAACTCTTGTTTTAATAGAAAAATAAAAATTGAAGTGTGAAACATTGTGGTCACAGAGTAGTATTGTGAGAAATAAGTTACATCTTCTAAGGTTATTTATAAAGTATTTTTTAATTTATAAAATTTGCTTACATTCCTTTGCTTGAAAGGAAATATGATTTAAAGGTTGTTTACTTAGAGAAGTAGTGACTTTTATCCAAGAAAAATAAATCAGCAGTCTTTTTCAAGTTACTGACTCAAATTTTTAAGAAAACCTATTTTTTAAAAACCTACCTTTAGAAATAACATTTTCAAAATATTTATTTATTTATTTGAGGGAGAGGGAGAGAGCACACACATGTGAGCAAGCGAGCAGAGGCGCTCAGGGATAGGGTGGGTAGGGGCAGAGGGAGTGGGAGAGAGAATTGCTATCAGACTCCCACAGGGAGCCTGATGTGGGCTCTGTCCCAGGACCCTGAGATCATGACCTGAGCCGAAATCAAGAGTTGGACACTTAACCAACTGAACCACCAAGGTGCCCCTAGAAATAACATTTTTAAAAATCTTCTTCTTTCTGAGAGTTAGAAGGAAAGTTAAAAATTGCCTTGCACAACTT
Organism: Nasua narica; assembly: GCA_028533885.1. NCBI lineage: Eukaryota > Metazoa > Chordata > Mammalia > Carnivora > Procyonidae > Nasua > Nasua narica. Next base: position 42,153,850 of record CM052799.1, read on the forward strand.
TTTTTCTTTTTTTTTAAGATTTTATTTATTCATTTGAAAGAGAGAGAGGCAGAACACAAGCAGAGGGAGAGGGAGATGCACACTCTGCACTGAGCTGGGAGCCAGACATGGGACCAGATCATGTCCCTGGATATCATGACCTGAGCCGAAGGCCGACGCTCAGATGGTTGGACACACATTCAGGTGTCCACGACTTGTCTTTTTATGTTGTATTACATTTCTTCCTGTCGAATGCCCTTTCATTTGCCAACAATCAGCTTTAATTAAGAGAATAGGCTCTGGACACAAATTTTTATTTTATTTTATTTCATTTCATTTATTTTTTTGGTTTAAATCCTGGCTTTGTCACTTACTAATTGCAATGACCTCAAACAAAGTACATGGCCTTTTTGTGCCTTGGATTTCTCAATGATCAAAGGGATAATAGCAGCATCTACTCTAGGGAGAGTGTGGATTAAATAAGAAAATATATATGTTGAATGCTTACAATACTACCTAAATAAGGTGAGTGCTCATCGATGTTAGTTGTAATTTATTGTCATACAACACAAGTTATCCCAAGTAAGTAGACTAATCTAATGCCTTCTGATACTGTGTGCTCAGCAGAAGAGGCTAAGACTTACTACCATAACTGGAATATAGCCTCTTAAATTATTTATGTGTTTCCTTTTTTGTCCCCTTTTCTATACATAGCCAGTGGTAGTCATTCCAAAATTCAATCAGATGAAGGTACTTTCCTGCTTAAAACACTCAAATATAATTTGCCAAAACACTTTGAGTAAAATCCAGTGCCTCACCATGTCCTGCTTCAAGTCTACGAGTTATGACCTCTACCTAACTCTCCAAGCTCACCACCACCCCACTGATTGTAGTAATCCACCCACATTGTCATTTCCTTTTTCTCCTCTCTGAATAGGTGTAGAACAAGTAGCGTCTGTTGCCAATTATCAGAAGTCTGGGCACTTCTACCTGCTGCAACTTGGTATCACAGTCACCAAGGAAAACAATACCGTCAAGTGCTAAATGGAACACCATATCCACACAGAGAAGAGCAGAGCAAAATCAGCTTCAGTGGTAGGTATCCATCCCCTGTGGCCAGCCATTGGCCTGTGTACATTGGTCTTGTGTCATAGAACAAAGGACCCTGCCCTCTCCCTACAGGGGCAAATATAATAGTGGGTTTGTCCAGGGGCTGTACCACGGATATACATCAGAGAAACAAAGTATACATATTGAGTCTGAAACAGGAAAAGATACTCCCACACAGGGTGATAAGCTCAGCACAGACTATGAGTTCTCTTTCTCCTGTGAAGAAAGTGCTTCAGACCAAAGGCCCATTCTTACAGAGGTCAAAAGACCTCATCATGAAAAGGCCTTTCCCAACAACAGGCCTTTTGCACTTGCTGTTTGTTAAGCCCAGAAGTATTATCTATAGCCATAATGCTTATAAGAGTTGCTGGCATATACTAGACAATCAGTGGATATAATTTGGGTGAATGAATTCTATTCCTTCTATTCCTAACTTCTATTCTTGGTGATGGTCTACAACATGTAAAAATATCTGTTGCCCTTTCTCTGAAGACAGGCTCTCATAACCCCTCCTTCATTTTTTCTCAGTGAGTCATATCTTTTATTTAGTGGGTCCATTTGGAAAATGCTTTCTCATTTATCACATGAGGAGAGAAAGGCTCTAGAGGAAGGCAGTCATATTTATTCTCTGTTCCCATCACATAAGATCTATTTGACATTAAACAAAGTCACTTAATGCCTCAATTTCTTCATCTGTTAATCTGCTAAATGAGTAGACTGTCTGCCACCTGATTGCTTATATATAGACAGTAGGTAACATTTTACTCTTATTGTTATAACTTAATAATCATGAATTTGATAGTTGGTTCTTATTCCAGTTCTACACAGGAGGAAACTGAGGCCCAGACATATAACAGAACTTGACCTAAGTCTCCTGGATGATAGATGATGGTAGATGATAAATATAAATGTCCCTGTTCAGTTTCCAAGTTTAATACTATGAGTATAGGATATTTGTTTGCATTTTTGTGGTTCATTTTTCTGTAGCAACACCCACAAAATATTTGACTACCATTTTGCACTAGCTCCCATTAGCCAGCAGCTTATTGAAGTGTATTTTGATCTATGGATACACAAAAGGACATCTGACTGGGTCTCCTGGAAGGTACCCTCAAGATCAGTTTAAAATGTGGCAAACCTTATAATTTGTAGAGGTTTTTTTTTTTTTTTTTTTTTAGTTCAGTGTCTCTTAAAAGAAGTTATTGTTGGAGCATTTGACTCAATGCTAAAGTCTTTTTTAAAAAAAATATTGAAAGACTTCCATTTCCAGAAAGATGGAGGAGATGTAGTTTTCCCTATTTATCCCCCTAGGGGTGTGGTTATTATCTTGTGATGATAGAAATGTTCTGTAACTTGATTGTATCAATGCTAATATGCTACTTGTCATATTTTACTATCATTTTACAAGATGTTACCACTGAGGGGGGGGCTGAGTTAAGATTACATGAAATTTCTCTAAGTTATTTCTTATAGCTTCACATGAATATAGAGTTATTGCAAAAGTAAATGGTCTAATTTAAAAAAAACCTAAAAACTATGTGTGCATACATTAGTATTAGTATAGACAGGGAGGTAACTACTTAATATGTAAACTGTTCCAATAAATTTATGAGAAAACAATCATTACCCCATTATAAAAGTGGAGCAGAGATGTCTGGGTAATATAATGGACTCCATTACTTATTGACTTTGAGTCACAGGGAAAAGGACTCAATGTCCACCAGCCTTGGTACCTTCTATCAAATCTTAACTGAAATATCTACTATATGGAGTTAATGTAAGGAACAAAAGACAACGTATCCTCTAAAATACACTGCCCCATTTCTTCAATTAATGATGGCTGTACTTAATCTTCTCAAAAGATATATATAACAAGGCAACATATTTTGCTGATAAAACTGGAAAATTTTAACATATTTTTAAAAGATTTAATTTTTTTTTTAGAGAGAGAGAGAGAGCAAATGGTAGGAGGGGCAGATGGCCTGGGAGAGAGAGAATCCTCAACCAGACCCCCTATTGAGTATGGAGCCCAACACGGGACTCTATCTCAGAGTTCTGAGATCATGACCTGAACTAAAATCAAGAGTTGATTGCTCAACCAACCCAGGCACCCCTAATGGATTTTTATCACAATATTTTTTTAAATAAATGACCATTAAACACTCAACAATTAAGAGAAGTATGGGATTTTATATGTTGGCTATTCTGTGATATTATTTTAAATGGTCTTACAGTGTTGAGCAGAGCATTTGAGGAAATGAAAAATATTCACCATATACTGACTAAAGTTTATAGAATTTTATAAAATATTATGAAATATAAAATATTATATGCAGTATGATTTTTAGACATGGATACAGTTATCAAGACTGACAAAAAGTGCAGACAAACAAAAAAGAAATATACCCTGCCCTTGATAGTACTGTAGCAAAGGCTCACAGATATTCAAAACTATTGAAAAAATAACTACCATTTTAAATATGCAGGAATAAAAATGTAAATTCTAGTGAATAGCAGCTACATTGGAATGGGACTACTGTGTTATACTGGGCAAAGAAAAAAGAAAAACCGTAGGTATGCTAAAAAGGATTATATAGAAAATCATGTTTAAATTGTGAAGTGGAACCAAGTGGGAAATGGGAACAATTTTCTGAGCATTAACTGGCACTTTTATGGTATATTAAGCAAGCTTATATTACATCACCCCATTGCCTGAAAATCTTTGGGTACTCTGTTCACTCACTGTGAATTATAAATACTGTTTTTACTTCCAGGTATTTCACTTACTGGAAATTTTTTGTTTTGTTTTATTTTGTTTTAATACAAGTGTGTGAAGGGTAAGTATTTCAGGGCATTACTGAACTTTGTCCAGAACAGTGGCAAAAGAGATATCTGTTAGAGAAAACAACATAATGATTTCACTAAAGTTCACTGATGTTGGTAATGTCATCTGTATAATTATGAGTATTGGTTAAAGAAGTACTCTTATTTTTTTCTTTTTTACTTGTAGAAAAAGATCTTTGTTCCATATTGGTTGTGAAAATAAGGTAGAGAATTGTGTATTTCATCCTCAAATCAACCAAGGTTATTAAAACAAAAAGTTCAATTAAGTGGAAAAAACTAAGTCCCCATAAAATAACTTTGAAGACAAAGAAATATTTAACCATTAATCTAGCAGAAAAATACAGATCACTGACTGCAACATAGCCAATATAATATCACTTTAGTGATATGCTTCGTGATGGAATATTCAATGGAAATAAAGTTATCAGATTTTTTTTAGGGGGGAGAAGCATTCATCTGCTAAAATGTCCATGGTATACAAAACCCTCTCCCCTAGTTCTGTTGGATTTAGAAAAGTTCTTAATGGTAAGGACATTTATAATTTATTTTTTTCAATTGTACGTATGTATATGAAGAACAATTCTTCAAACCAATAAAAAGAGAACCCACCATCCTATTTGTAATGGAAAGATTCACTTATGATTTTGTCAACCATTAAAGAAATTGGTAAGACATACAATAGAATCACATTTTCAATCCACAGTCTAGGAATCTCTAAAGATTATTTAAATCAGTTTGTACCAATCAAAATTCTCCCCTCAGAGAGAAAGAGACAGAGAAAAGGAAGAGAAGGTAGAGAATTAGCTTTACTCAGAGCTTAACGGGAAAGAAGGACGGAACGTGAATCAGTTAAACTGCTTCCTGGTAGTTGCTGAATTCACGTCCTTGGGAATGGGTGGGACCTTATTTCTGTTAAGTTCTAATAGAATCAGTGGGATTAAATAGGAAATAAGCTACAAGAAATTGAACTAGTTTTCTCCGCCTAAAAAAAGTGTGAATACTTTCATGCACCAAAAATTCCCTTTCTCCAGAAAAAATGCAAAGTGAATTCATTTTAAATGATTATATATTAAGTATCCATAATTTGAAACTCATGTATTATTTGATCTCTATTCTTGAGCCTCCATTGACAATTTTGAGCATGTATCACTCTTTATCACCATTAAGCACACTGGTATATACTTTTTTCCTGTGCCAGCTTGAAGTTTTATTTTGCATCAACTGCATGAGCAAACTTCTTTCACTGGTCTGAACATTGTTTCTTTCCAAGGAACAAAGAACATAATTTAGCTTACTCTGTAGATCTATCAATAGAAATGAAATGAAATGATTTTTTTTGTATTCATATATATATGAAAGTAGAGGATAAATGAAGCTAAAAAGCTTGGGGCAGACCAATTATCTCTTTTGTCTTAAGCATGCCCAAAGTGTCCTCAAAAACACAGAATTTACATTGTTTAGTCAATAAACCATTCAGTATGAGTGCCTTGCTCTACTCTTCACACAACATAATTAACAAACTAAACAAGGTATGCAGTGGATCCAGGTGTAGAGATGATGTTTAATTAAAAATGGGAGTACTTCCAATGATTTGATTTGTTTTGAGTTGTAATTTGGAGCCTTTGCACTGGTAAACACTGATCTAGATTTCCAAAGTGGAATCACTTTAGGAGGGGTTAGTTTTGCTTCTCTGAGAGTGGGTCTCCTTTAGTCTTCTTTCCAATGAATGGTCTGTATTTTAATCTTTTCATATTTTTTTGTATGAGCAGCATGATTTCCTGTAATATTTCCATTTTGGTTGGGTATATGTATTGATTCTATAGGTCATTCCTTCACTAAATAATTATTTATCACAATGTGCCAAGCACAGGGCTAAATGTGGGAGACACAATGGAAAGGAAGGTGTATGTGGTATCCTTCCTCATGAAGCTTGTATTGGAGTATGGGTGGCAGCAGTGACTTAAGGAAAAGTATAATTAAATACAAAACAATCTGTGATAACTAACAATTAGCAGTGGTCACTTTAAATTGAGTAGAGAAAACCCCTTTGGGAAGCATTAAGCTGACACTGGATGGTTGACTATAAATTAGTTATGCAAAAGTAGGAATGGATGGTTTTTACTGGGACACACATAAATGCTTTAAATCAGGAAAAGGTTTGGCATGTTCTATTAATTTCCAAAGGACACTGTGGATAGAAGATAATGAATGGTTTTGTTTTAAGTTGGGGATGTAGGTGTTAGACAAATCACAAGAGATGTTGCAGATCACGGTTAAAAGTTTGATTTTTATTCTAAGGGCAACAATTGGCATGAAGTTTTGTTTTTAACTGTTCAGGGACACGTGCTGTGTTATGGCTATGCATGAAAAGTGCACCAGTAATAGTTTAGGTGAAGTATGAAAGTGGCTTGATAGTGATAGTTGTTCTAAAAGTAAAGAAGACTGAGTATGTTTGAGCTGTGATAGTAAAGAAATAATCTCAACTAAACTTGGTCTTATCTGAGGACAGAATACCCAGTGTAGAGCTATTGTTTTATAGTATTTTCTCAACAGGCACACTATGGACATTTTGTATGTGACACTTCATTGGTAGGAGGTGGGGAAGGGGGTCATCCTGTGCATTGCAGCATCCTGGGCCTCTACACACTAGATGCCAGTCACACGTACACACACACACACACACACACACACACACACACACACACACACAAATCTGTCTGGACAGTAAAGCATAAGTTCAGGCATGGCCAAATGTCCTTTGGTAGGCAAAATCTCCCCCAACTGAAAAACACTTTATAAGTGATAGGTCAGTATCTGGCTTGTTGAAGAGCAACAAACTGTGAATAGCACAAAAATAATTGTTAGATTTCACACCGGAGAAGCAGAGGGAAAGAGTTTCAGAAGAGCAGAGAGTTCTAGTGATACCACAGGCTGATAAGCAGAGCAGCCTCTATGACTTCTGTAATGGGATGAGTTCCACACATCCCTGGTGCATAAACCTGCTTATATGTATGGCAGTGTCTTCCATTTTGGTTGAAGTAACAATAGTATTGAGCTGTAGTTTACAAATTATAATGTATGTTCAAGTCTCCTTATGATTTTGACACTTTCTTTTATTCTTTCATTCATTAATTCGGTAAATACTTATCAAGTGCTCATCCTGTGCAAAGCATGTTTAGACTCTGAAGAAAAAAAGCAGAAATAAGAGGGGGGAAGAAAACCACTTTTCTGAATTTATTCCTAGTAGGAAAAGTATGATAGAATTATAAATTTCCAGGCTCCAGACAGCAATTCTCATTTAGTAGGACTTGGATGGAGTACTGGACTTTGAATTTTTATAAAGCATCTAAGGCTTAAATGTATTTTTATGATCATACTTTGAGAAATATTGAGTTTGAATCTAAATAGAAATCTCTGAGGTGTCAGAAAAAAGATTCAGGAATCATTTGTTCAAATATAAATATATATGCACATATTCATATACATCTATGTGTATATATGCATGTACTTATACATTCATTGTATAAGTACACACACATGTGTGTGTGTATGTATCTGTCTATGTAGAGACAATTTGCTAGGTATTTGATTGATGTAAAGGTGCATAAGATTGTATATCTGCCATCCAAAATATAATCTTTTGGGTCATAGAGACATGTAAGTGTCTTTGTATGTGTATGCATATTTATATATACAACTATATAAACAAATTTTGTTTCTGTCCGAGACCATTACTTAAAAATTTGAGAAGAATTTTCACCAACAATAGAGTACATGCTTGAGATAGTTGGAAATATTTATATACACACACATATATACACCATATGGAGTAAAAATACATGGAATCTATATATAGTTGACACACAATTTTAATATTAATTTCAGGGGCATGACATAGAGATTATACGTTTTTATATACTGTGGTGTGTTTACCACAGGTGTAGCTAAAGATAGTCCAAGTTATTGTATAAAATATACATGAAATTCCATTGGGAGAATCTCAGGCAGCCATCTTCTGGTAGAGTTTTAGAAACTATGCACTAAATAGCAGCTCCTAAGACTAGAAGACTCCATGCTTTGGAGTTAGAGGGAAAAAAAAGGAAAAAAATGGAATATTTTCAAATAAGAATCTCATATCAATAATCTCAAAAGTAGATAGTCCTAATTTCAGATGTTTTGGTTTCAAGTTGTTTCTTTCGCAGAAAATTTAAGGGCCTGTGGCAGTGATTCTCAAACGTGACGTATCAGAATCACCTGGAGAGCTAAGAAAGAATTCAGGGGCTCAGGTCGGAGGCAGTACAGTGTGGTCCAACCTTAGTAATTTCACCAGTTCCTCCAGTGATTCTCCTGCACACTAGTGTATGAGCACAGCTGAGCTACAGGCAGAGAAGCAGCAGAAATTATTTCATGAAGTATGGTTTGTGATACTCTCAAGGCACATGAGAAACTACTGAAAAATAAAATATAAGTGTACATAGACATTGGAAAAAAACATTAAATGTAATCAGAAGAGTTGTAAATTTTTGTCTATTTGATAGATACGAAATAGTATCTCAGGTGTAGTTTTTCTTTGTTTTGTTTTGTTTTTTAACAAAACGCTCCATGTGCAGTGTGGAGCCCAACATAGGGCTTGAGCTCATGACCCAGAGATCAAGAACTGAGCTGAGTTCAAGTCAGAGGCTTAACTAACTTAGCCACCCAGGTGCCCCTCAGTGTAGTTTTAATTTGTATTTGCAATAAGTGAATTTGAGCATCTTTTTATATATTACAAACGTCTGTTGAATATCTTTCTCTTTTTTTTCTTTTTTTTTTTAAGATTTTATTTATTTGACAGAGAGAGATAACAAGTAGGCAGAGAGGCAGGCAGAGAGAGAGAGAGGGGGAAGCAGGCTCCCTGCTGACCAGAGAGCCCGATGCGGGGCTTGATTCCAGGACCCTGAGATCATGATCTGGGCAGAAGGCAGAGGCTTTAACCTACTGATCCACCTAGGCACCCCGAATATCTTTATCTGTGAATTGTATGTGTACAGGTTTTGTCCACTCTTCCAGTTTGAAAGAGTTTCTCAGACAGCAGAGACATTAGCCCACATTTCTATTTAAGAGGAAAAGACTGCAGTGACTATTCTAGATTGCAAGAATTGCATAGGAAAAATTTTTAAAAGTTGGAATGATATAGAATAGCAAACACTCTGGTGTGTTAGCAGTGATCCCCAAATGTGGGATTCGCCTTGGAAACATGAATAATAGTTTAGATAATATATGGATATAGTGCTAATTACTGTGAATTCTCTTCTAATTATACCAAAAAGAGTCATTTTGGCAGTATTCAATAATCTCATATTTTTTGAAAGAAGCAAGAGATCCCATGCTCAGAGCCATATGCAGGAAATAGCATACAACCATAATTTAATCACATTATTTTGTTTATTTAACTTTTGCCTTCTGTTCAAGGTAAGGTTTTCTATTTATGGAAGAGAAATATAATATCACTTAGGCTAGTAAAAATGGTATCAAATTGAGGAGGGAAAAAGTAATAAATAACACTATCAGTGATGCCTGGACATGGCCGAATCATGGAGGTGGTTTAGAAATCATTGAGATGTTAGGCTTAGAGTTACTTTTTAAATTGTGTGGTGAATAGCTGTAAGCATTTTATTAATTTTGCTTTTGTTTTCTTAAGTCATGTTATCTGACATGCTCTGGCTGAGATGACATAGTGGTACATTCGAGTGATGTGGTATTTTATTCTTAGTTTAGTTGTGTCTCAACATATTTTCTATTTTAAGAGGATAGAGGAGGAGAAGGAGAGGAATAAATCTTTTATTTTTATAGAGGTAGATTTGGCATACAGTTGACAGATGAATACCATAACAAGCATTTATCATGAGTGGAGGATAATCTAAATCTGATTCCTAATGACTGGGTATAGGCTTCTCTCTTCAGTAGGCCTTCACGTAAGTCTGGTGAGGGAGCTATGACTTTCTTCAGTTTTGAACAATGGCACTCTTGGATAGTAGGACTTATGGGCCATCTTTAATGAATTCTCCCAGTTTAGGGGCGCCTGAGTGGCTCAGTCCATTGAGCATCTGACTCTTGGTTTGGGCGCAGGTCATGATCTCAGGGTGGTGAGATCAAGCCCCATGAGCCCCACTTTGAGCAGGGAGCCTGCTGAAGAGATTTTCTCTCCCTCTCCTTCCCTCTCTGCTCCTCCCTCCACCCACACACACTTTCTCTTTCTCTCTCAAATAAGTAAACAAAATCTTAAAAAAAAATTCTCCCAATTTATCCTCAATTTAAAAATACTTTTTTTTTTTACAAATTTTACAATTGAGATCACAAGAAGAAAACTAAAGAAAGTATGTATAATCCTATACCCAGAATTGTTATCCTGTAGCATTTTGCATTATTTCTTGCATTAAAAAAAAAATTTGACACAAAGCTCAATTATTTTTAACAGCCTGCTTGCTCCCTTTCCAGCACTCTCCTTAGAAGCAACAATTTTCATAAACAAAATTTTTTAAAAATTAAAATATGCCCTGATACTTTTAAGACATTCACATTGTAATAATTGTAAAACATCTATATAGTGTTTTCCCACCATAAATAGTGTTGTTTTTCATGAATGTTTTATACAAATTGCATCAAACAGTATGCACTAGTTAGTATCTTGAGTATTTCACTCAATATTGTTTTGAAATATACTCATAAGCTTGTATATAATATATATAAATATGCTATCCACTCTATACTATAAACAAGTATATAAGAATATGTATGTGTATGTATATACACATCCATAGGTATGTATGTATGTTTAGTCATTCAGTTAGTTCCTTACTTTTAACTAATTCTCTCTCACAAATTAACTATATTTAATATTCCATTCCTCTTTTGGTGGATAGTCAAGCTCCTTCGTTTATTCCTACTTTGTGGTTAAGAGAGCTAAGGCTCTGTAAGGTGGTTTATTCAAGACTACTCAGCTAGTCAAAGTGAAACTAGGATTTAAATCCAATCTGTCTGATTCCTAAGACTGGTGTGGCTTACAACTGCACCACAGTCCCTTTATCTCCTCATGTCATCTTAAGTCACCCAATCATGGCAACAATAATATAGACACATGCTAGGAATTTTAAAGTGAACTCTGCCTCTCCAGAGTATATCACATATCTCATACTGTGAGAGTTGTTAAATAAACAAGATGAAGAAAAACAGGTCAAAAAATGAGAACATACATGAGAGGATTTTTAAGTGGCCAGGAATGTCTGATAGTCTCTCAAAAAATATATATTAATACATATTTTATAGCAGTAAATTACTTCCAAACAACCAAGCGTTAGATGACATGCTAATATCATGTCATTTATAGATGAGAAACTAAAGCTGAGGTCTACATAATTTGCCCACAACTACATGCTGAATAATGAAGAAACTAGGTTCTAACCCTGTACTGTTCCAAACTCTTGTGGCCACCCTTCACCAGGCTCAGTGGCAAGGGATTAGAATTAAGATTGTGACATCAGACCTCTGGCACAATTCTTTCTTTTGCAGCCTCGTGACAGGTAACAATGGGCCAGTAGTGTTGATGCCCAAAGCACTGCTTTATTTAGATAAAATCATCCACCTTTTTAAAACTCACTTAAATCATTTCTTTTTATCTCAGGTTTTCCCTAGTAAAGAAGTAAATTTTTTACTTTAAAAATCAAAATGTCATAATCTATAGTTTATTAGGTTTTTGTGTCGATCGTACCTCATGGGCCTATATTTCATTCTTAATCTGCAAATTATGAGTTTTAACCTCAAAATAAAAAGAGAGAAAAGAGTTTCAAGCATGAAGTAGCTATTTAATAAACGGCTTGGGAATCAAACTGTCTGGAATAGAGTTAAGCCCTGGGTAGCTATCACATTTTCACTCACAAGGATAAAGAACAGCTGTACATAAACACTGGAATAATCCCCAAGTATAGACCTTAATAAAATACCCTGCTAATAAAAGCCAGCTATTGGACTGAAATAGCCAGGTATTTTGTGTTTAGCCCTTCACTTCACTGTGGCTTTAGAACCTCCGTTAAGAGGTGATTGATGATCTTTCATCAGGAATAGGTGATGTGTAGATCTCCTGAAGTCCCTTCGGATATCTGGTGATTCTCTGAAGGCTGCTAATGACCTGGAAAATTAGAAAGGGATGGATAGGCCAGTGTCTTGGGACTGAAAGAACTGCAGGCCAGAAAAGCAGAGAGACTGAAGCTTTTGGATCAATTGAGAAGACCTGTGCTGGCATCTGGGGGTCATTTCCTGGACCTTCAAACAAGACACAAAATTTTAAAAATGAAAACCAAAAAAGCCCTTCCAGCTTTCTTATTCTATAATATGACATTCAGTTTTAGTGCTAAAGCTTCAAAACACCAACAAAGACTAAAATAAAGGTGCTAGATTGGGGGGAATCAGAGATTAGAAATTGTCACCAGAAAATCCCACTCTGTCTAGCAAATCCCACTAGTCCATGAGTCACAGAATATGCCCTGTGCTGATCGCACAGTTTAGCTTGTCCCTAGCCGGAAAAATTTACCTGAATCATCTCTATAAATTCATGTACT